>JAQFVV010013236.1:0-191411 GCA_028023455.1 Epiperipatus broadwayi
ATTAATAAAATCATATATCCAGGTTTCTCATTTCATCAACTATTCACCAACAGAGGTAGTTTAAATTAAATTGGTTCAAAATAATTTTGATAATTACTATGAGTAAGAATATATATATTGAAAGGGTACTCGTCGACGAGCCCCCATATCCCACTGGATGTTGCCGTTTTCGCGCTAAAACACATAAAAATGCCGTTTCCGCGGCCGACACATTCAAACCCGCATTTTCTTTAATACAACTTTTTTGTTGTGCTATAGATTGCAGGCTGCTATCTCGCGTCGCAGTACAGCATGTATGCTTTATGCAGCAAATACATTTTCCAAATTCGCAGTTTATTAAATGGTTACGGCTTGGGGAGAGGGTGTGTTTTTTTTTAATTGGATGGAAATGTTGTTTTCATTGGATTTTTTTTTATTTTAAAGTATTGAAATGTTCAGATTTTGTAAAGTAATAATTAACAGACTTTTTACACCGTAGTACACCTTTACCCCGCTTAGCGATGGCAATTGGTCCTCCAAAACTCATCATTAAGCAAGAATATCGTAGACAAAATACGTAATTATAATGGAGGTCTATGGGAAAAAAATTGGTCGGTTCCAGTGACGTAAAAATCCACATTGATTTCCAAGCTCAAAGATTTTCTTGATTTTTTCATGACAATGATGACTAAATACAGTATCTAAAAAGAAAAGTTTTATATCACTAGGAAAAAAAATGCATATTTTCACTTTAAAAAGTACAGAACAGCAATGAAACTAAATTTGAATTTAAAAGTTTTTATATTCTTCCGCGGAAGTTTTTCATCGTAATGAAAAAAAAATCTATACTGAAGTGCTTTTTTTTTTAAATTGTATTACAGAATATATTACTACTATACATTTATTTTATTACTTATGTGAAATTATTCAAATTAAAAAACAATGTTTAATTATTAATTATTTAATTGAACATATAGAAAAAAAAAATCAACATTTTCAAAGTAAAAAATCTAACTTCTAATTTTCTAAAACATACAGGTAGGTTTATTTTTCTTACTGTATATTTTTAGTAATGTAATAATGCCCCCCCCCCCCCGTTCGAGTAGAAAGATTTTTAATTAAATGCAATGTTGTTTTTTTTTAACTTTTCTAATTCGACATCATTTTAAAATGTTGTTTTTCTTCTGATTAACTAAGTTACAAAATCAACAACTATTTTTACATAATTATCCAGGTTTTCTAAAATTAATATATCGTATTTCAGAAACACACACGCAGTTTAATATTCATATTTAGTGTTTTCCTGAAAGTTTGTGATGATGATATTTTTGTATTATATAAATATATATACTGTATATGTTCAGTATTGAGATAAGAAAATAATGTTTTTGAAAAGAAAAAGGAGAAGGATTTTTAATTTGTTGATATTATTGTAGAACATATATACGTATTTTAAAAGAAAAAGTGGATGAACATTTGCTGTGTTATTTATTATATATGATTTATACAGTATTATAGATAAAGTAATTATAGATATTTTAAGGGTTTTATGAATAAAATATTGTATGTGTATAGAATTACAGCAAAGTCATTACCTGTATACATATTACAATAATATAATTTTGCTTTTGGGTATAATATAGCTATCTCTGATGTCATCAGTGACGCAAAATTCAAGATGGCTGCCAAAAAATTTTTTTTTAATTTTTCCCAATCGTTATAGCGAATAATCGATTGCACATCAAAGTAGTGGATACAAATTGATGATCGCTATTGCGAAATATCGCTAAGTAGACAATCGCTAAGCGGGGTAAAGGTGTATATTGAAGTTTTAAGTAGTAAATGTTGACGAGATATATGCATAAAGTGAGTTGGAATTAGGTAACGAATCAAGTAACGTACTGTTCGTAACATTCCACGAGACAAAGAAGTTGTAATGTGTGTATATTTTTGAAATAAAAAAGAGCGTTAACACAAAAATATCCCGTAAGAAAAGTACAATTGTACACAGTTTTTTTTTAAATGTCATAAAAAACATATATTATAAACATTTTATTATATATATGTGTGGTTGTTTAAAAAAGTTTTAGTTTATTTCTTTTCTCCAACTATTGTTATACTTTGTTGAATATAGTTTACGTTTATAGTTATCATTTATTTTATAGATGTTAAATATTAAGGATTTTAAACTTCTCCCTCGATAATTAAAAAAAAATATTTACAAAAATACGATTTTGATATTTTTTATTTTAGCATTACAAACAATAGAAAAATAACCCTAACCCTAAACCTAACCCTAAAACTAACCCTAAACCTAACCGTAACAACTTTTACTTTTAGTTGTCATTCTATTTGAAATAAAAAATAGCAGTAAACAACAAAAAAAAAAAAGCTGTAACCCCAGTAAAAAAATCTCCGATAGAAAATTGATTTTTGTAATAAAAAACAAACTAAAAAAGATGAATCAAATTGTAATTTGTTTATTTTATTTTACATTTATTATTATCATTTAATTTGGATACGTTAATAAAAAATAATATTTAAAATTAAATAATATTTAAAAAAGACGATTTTCTTTTGTTTTTATTTTCGCATTACAAAAAACACATCAAAATGATTATAATTAACGGCCCAGGAATGATCTTATTTTATAGTTTAAGCATGAAAACTGCGCCATGGAATGGGATATAGTAACTATTCGATGACAACCACTGAAATATTAAAAACTTGATTCTTTAAGGCTGTACTGGCTTCAATTAATTTGCTAAATGTGTTGTCATATGCTGGAAAAATTTTACAGGTATCACTTATGTAAGAAATTTTCTATATATTTTCTATTACTAAAATTCTATGTTTTAATTTCAGAAGATTTATAGGCCATGATCCTAGCTGAAATTCTTGTTCAACATTTTTCAAAATGATGTATCTTCTTAAAATTAGCTTATTTCCAAAATTAAATGTTTATCTCGTGGGTGTTTTGCAAAAGATGATTAGAAAGAATATTACATTTACCCCAAACGTATATATTTTACTTCACTAAAAAATTTAATCTGTATAATGCCTCCCTTAATCTTCACACATTCAGAACAATATGGGCAGCAACAGTATGCTTTATTATTTAAGAAAAAGAAATATGTGTTGAAACAAAAAGTCAAAATTCCTTTAGGACACTCAGTATATTCATTTTAATTTCTCCATAAAATCATCACTGGTTGAGACATAGCATTGTTATTTTTTTGACCATACAAGTCGTTTGATGGCGCTTTATACTCATTAATACACATAAATATTACATTACTTGGCCTTTTCGACATTATTAAATGTCAATATTTACAAATAAATATTTGATTGACTTTTTTTACTTACTTTATTTTGGATTAACTTTTTTTTTTTTTGATTGACTTCTTTTTACAATTTCTTTTTTCATAATTTACTTTTTTTTTAAATATCAGATGTGATTCTTTACTTTTTTTTATACTTGTTTTGTCGTAATTACATTTTTTCTTTTTTTTTAAAAGGGCATAATTTGCTTCTTGTTGCTGCATAATTTACATCTTTTATTGACTTCTTTTTAGGACTTTTTTGGTTGATTGACTTTTTTTTTTTTGGATTGACTTTTTTTTTACAACTTCTTTTTACATAATTTGCTTCTTTTTTTTTAAATATCAGATGACATTATAAAAATAGTTCATCAATTTTTGATAACTACATGTCTTTATTACATAAAAAAAAAAAAAAAAAGAAAATAATGGAAATGAACATTTTGACAAAAAAGTAAAACTTTTATTTTCTTTAAATAAATATTAATTTCAAGATTTACAAACCTTTGAATAACACATTTTAAGTTCGAAGACTAACAAATAATCATTGAACTTGGGGGGAAGTATTGTTATGTATGTGTATAATTAAAATAAACATATACGCAAAGTAATAATAGTAAATGTTATAAATATTAATTCTTATTAAGTGCTTCTAGCCTTAAATAAGTAATAGTAAATGTAAATGGGGATTTAATATTTAAACGTATGTGTATAATTTATCGCATGTGCATATGTAAGTTATATATAAATGTGAAGAAAAAAAATACCTCGTTAATTTATATTAAACTTTAAGAATTGTGTTATTTTTTAAAACAGCAAGAAAACAAATCCATTCAGATGAGAAGTTTAGTTGACGAAGGAACTTTGCTGATAAACAAGATTTGTAATTAAAAAGTAATCGGGTTGCAAAGATAATCAATCAAACTAAGACTTAAGTCTAAATCTGCTACTGCTAGTGAACTAGGAGAGATTGATCCGACCAGGACGAACAAGATCTGACCAATCAAACCCAGGAAATCAGGACTGGGGAAATGAGTGTAAGTGTAAAGAATTGGACACTTGCAACTGGAAGCTGTACCAATGCAGATGAACTTTGAAAGGCGACTAACATCAATTATTTAGCATGGTAGCTCCAGAGCGGACTGCTGACCTCCGATCATCCAAGAATCAGCATAGGGACGGTAAAGTCGGTCATATTCGATCTTTATTATTGTTTTGGTATGCCTTCGGGTTTATTTGACGTGAACATATAATTATGTTAATGTATTCGTGTAAATATATATATATTAATGTATAACTAATATATTCTTTCCACACATGTATTAATTAAATTTGCTTTTACTAATTCTACTGATGTTAGTCTTTATTGAGTATAATTATTGTATGCCTATATAGGCAGGGCAAGATTAGTTCCCTGTGTAGATTGTTTGTCAGCGGATATTACAACTAGCGGACATAACATTTAATATCAAAAAAAAAAAATATTTCCAAAAAAGGTATATAACAACTCTCAAAATCATTAATTAACAGCCATTGAAACACGTCTGGTTGCGGCAAGAAACACCTTCAATGGCAGGATGTCAACTCACATTCGAAGGTGTAGGTTTGCAACTTTCTTAACCACATGGCTCATCCGCAAATGCATTTTTGAGCATCGGGTATAATTTTTTTATAATGAAAAAATAACAGAGACTTCTTTTCTGTCATTGGGGCAGAATATGCCATTTTGTCAAACAATACTGTGTCCTCGAAAAGAGCGTGAATAGTCACAAGATATAATACAAATCGCGCTTCACCAGACCCTTTCCTAAAAAATTTTCAACATTACTAATTCTCTTCAAAAAAATTAAACTCATTAACAATTATTACAAACTAATTCTCCGTCATTTCATGTGTAAGACAATCAATTTAAAACACATTTAAAATTAACCCTGCCATTTAAAAACAGGTACTTGTAAATGATACCATAAAATATGTACTAATTCAACTGTTTGCAGAAACAATAAAACAAGACATCGTAAGATGTTATTACGCTAGACGTATAACACTAGCCAAATGAGGATTGTGATAAATTTGCAGCAAACCACATTAAACGAGCTATTTTACTAGACCACTTAAAGGCTACTCGTAAAGCAGTTTTACATGGCAAACTTAACAGCCCTCATAAAAGCAGTTTATTACAGGCTAACTTAAATGGCCTCAGAAATGGCATATTACTGTGGTATTGGCTAGTGACAATGCCATCAAGCAGCTTGTATGGTCAAAAAAATAAATACCCAAAGTTTCTCTAGTTATGCAATTAAATATAAACAAAATGGACTTCCAATCTCTTTTATATTTTCCATCATTGTAGTTTAATGCTAAGCTATATATACTAGATTTGTAAATAGAACTTATTTTTTTTAAAAATTTCCAAAATTAATCATGAATAAATCTGTCATTTATAAAAATACCAAAATTATTGTAAAGCATTAATTGATCACAACCTCAAGCTTATCTTCAATATTTACATGGGACAATGAAACTAAATCCAATATGCAATAATCTGTCAGGAAAGAGAAACAACAACGTATTACCTTTTTAAAAAATATATTTTACAGAGTTATGCCAATAGATATTATAATATCCTAAAAGAATTAAATGAATGATTTACACAGATTATAAATAATCTATTTTCATATATAAAATTGCAAAAAATTTGTGCAGCAATAACTTGCACAAGCTGCAACTCTTAATAAATCAAATATATTAATCACTTGAAAAATAAACTAATTAAAATTATACCTCTTAAATATAAAATATAAATTTCAGATGTAACTAAATCTTCTACTGTAATAACACTAAAGCAATCAAAAGCAGCCATCAAATAAAAAAATTTTATGTAAAAAAAAAAGAGAGTGCTACAAAGCTATTGTAAATGTGGAAGTAAGTATGAATCATAATAAAATCAGAATTCTAATAAATGAATTTGAATACAACAATTTTTTTTTTTTGAAGTGAAAAAAAAATGAAAGAAAATAAAATTTGTGTTGTTTATATCAGTTTTAAAAATATAGAAGAGATAGAACATATCATAGTACAAAAATCATACACATGAAAATATAAATATTGCTCTCCCAGAATTAAGCATATCAATCTAAAAGTTAAGCTGATTTAGAGAACATTCAGAAAAGATGGAAAAATATTATCAAAAATATATATATATATTGTACAATTCTGGTAAGTTTTAAAAAAAAATAGAAATAAATTTCATTTTTTTATTATTATTTCTGGGCTTATGGTGAATTTAGATGATAAACAATAAATTAATGATGATGAGCTGAAGAAAGCTGAAATTATTCAGTGGACAATATATAAATGGAAAATTATTAAATTAATTCCTATATATCAGAATGGTCATAAAAATGTTTATAATCTTTTTAATAATTTTTTACCATATATGCCCATAAATGGGACCTTCTATTATGATTTAGCTCTTAAATGTATTTGACTTTTTGTTCAGATGTTCCTAACTTGACTGATTGTTTAAAAAATGCTCACTCTTTTGGCTTAGATAAAATTAAGTACAAAAATTCCTAGAATAAATTTATTTTACACTGGTTGTAGTTTACTTATTTAACTTTTCTTTATCTGCTGATCTATTTCCTGAGCGTTTATGGTGTTATTATACCCATTTTTCAAAACAATCATTCATTCAATCATTTTAATTATTACTAAAATATTTGATATTGTAGTCAAGCATAAGTTTGGTTTTGCTGCTGGAAAAAGTAGTTTGCCCTTTATGGTCATGTACACAGTTTAACATCTTCATTGAGTAATGGTCTGAAGTCTGCAACTAAATATTTGTATTTATTTAATGTATTAAGACTCACATTCATGTAATTTTCAAAATTATTTTGTTTCCTGGTTAAAAAATTATATAAGACAGAAAGCAGGCAAACCAAATTCATGGTGTTGATAATGATTTAAATTATATATGAATCTTTACTTGTCCCTATATTGTTTTTTAATTATATGAATATGTTTACATTTTGATCTGCAAGTGTCAATCTTACTCCACTCACAACTTTGTCACAATAATGGCTACCACTAATCATGTATTAAACTAGAGATTATCTCTAGTCCAAATATAAACTTTAAACCTGTTAAACATTAATATAACTGATTTTTAAATTAAACACATACACACACGCACAAAGAATTATTCACATTTCTCTTTTACTGTGTATAATGCCTTTTTATAAATGTATTAAATAATCTCCAGACCACTACACTTTTTTTTTTTTGAAACATGAATAAAGGCACAATAGAAGACAATCCTCAAGATGTATTTTATGTTGAACCAGTACTCATCAGTTAACCTAGGCCACCATCTCTCATATATATCTTTATCATATGTAAATTGTTACATTTTGATTTACAAATATCTAACTTACTCCACCCATAATCCACTTTATATAAATACAGTAATGATTATCATTAATTAAATTAAGAGATTATCTCTAGCCATTATAGTTTGGGATTAATATATCTGATTTTTTAATTAAACTTATACACATGGAATTATTCATATCTTGATTAAAGATAATCTCTAGTTTAATAAATGATTATGATAATCATTACTGTATTTATCTTGTGTCAAAGTTGATTCTTGCAAATTAAAATATAATAATTTACTATTGATGAATACTATACATATGACAAAAATATATATGAGAGATGGTGACCTGCCAAAGGACGAGTGCTGGTTTAGCATGAAATTCATCTTGAGTGTCTTTTATTATGTCTTTATTCATATTTTTCAAAAGAAGGTGTGGTTATGTGGTAGTTATTTAATACATTTATAAATATTTTTGTTTTGTCTTCGGATTCATTGATTAATGTTTTTTGCTGATAACATTATTCTGACCTATGATGATATTATAGTATTCTTGAATAGGTAATTAATAAGAATTTGGCTTTAATTTGTAATTAGCTTATGCTAAAATGTTAAACAGTCAATCATGTTAAATATCTTACAAACACATTCTATTCACTTAATATTGTAATGGTATTTGTGGTAATATTGTTTATGTTGATAAATATTGTTATTTGGGAGTTTTCATTAATTTCGTCAAGTCATATTGCTTATTTATTTTTTCTCGTTCATTTCAGATTACTTTTATTATTTAATGAAATTCTTGCACTAGATGTTTTGTTGACAATTTATGTTATTCATTATCAAAATGAATCATTTTATAATATCTCTATTTGAAATAGTCTATGCATATTATTTTTAGTAAACTAATTTTAGGGTATGATATCTATAATTCTTGTGCATTGTCTGTTACTACTTTTTGTTAATACATAAAGATTATTAACATATATTATCATGATTTCCTTTAATGTTGTAAAGTTTTTATTATAAACAATTATTTAACAAAAAAACTTTTCAATCAACAATACCAGACTTTAATTTACAATGTAGTTGTAGACAGTTCTATTCATTAGATATTGCCCATATTTCATTTCCATATTAAAAAATATTTGCAAATCTGGTTATTCTATTGTATATAATTATTTTAAATTATTATTGTTTTGTTATTGTTGTCTACATATTAATCTTTGTAAATTTATTATGTTGAATATCTTTTATTTTGCTGTGCTTTTGTAATTAATTTTTGGTCGTGATAATGCAAAATTCCTCACACAAGTCTTTGTTTGGAATTATTTATTATCATCATAGAATTCCATATTGATATGCAGGATATTACGATTTATCATTTTCAAACTATTAAACTATAAAAAGGGAAATTTATTGTATTTTTGTTTAACTAGAATAATTTGTATTCTTCTTAAAATATAAAGTATCAATAAAATATTTTAGAAAAATGATGACTCATAATCTTAAAGCTTAATTTTAAAAGATGAATTTGATTTAGTTATGTAAATTAGCAAGTTTTTAAAATAAAAAAATCACTAGATTAGATCAGTATAAAAGCAAAGACTCAGTCCAGTCTAGACAGTGAAAGTAAAAAGTGGTAGTAGTTTAGTTTGAAATTTATAATCAATATTTTTTCTTTTGTGACAGGAGTAAATTTTTTTAATTACACCTGGGTCTCTTTTTACGTGGACTTATTTAACACAATTTTGAAGTTACGCGATTCATGTTCCACCGGAAGTCGAACTTTCGCGCACTTACATTATATTGAAAGTAATAGCACATTATTGGAATTTGACTTTCATCTTAGTAATTTCAATATTTTCAGTGCTTTATAATAGTAAGATTTTATGCAATAATGAAATTAAAATCATGATTTCCACATTTTATGTATACACACATTAAATTTTACAAGATTATAATGTAAATTTGTTCAAACATTGTGCATGTTAATTTTGCATTTTAAATCATTGTTTTTGCTTTTTAAAAAAGAACGTTTAATCAATTATTAATCATTTAGTGTCTGCAAATTTATTTTTAAAAGGTATAAGTAATAGCAGTGAGACGAAATTTGATTTTTAAACAGAATTGAAAATTAAAAAATTAAAGACAAAAATAAAAGTTTAGATACAGAACAAAATGTAGAAAAAGATAATGAAACAGACACGGAACCTGTTCCTTTCACTTCCAAAATGATTCGAAAAGGTCTTCAACTTTCTAATCAGTTGGCAAATTATTTTCTTACTAATAACACTAATCACGAATGTGCTCTTAAATTCCAACGAGAGCTAAATGGTTGTATGTCTGGATATCGCGAGCTTCATAAACAAATAACAAAATCGTCTCAAAGATTAATTACTAATTATGTTGTCACTAGAAAACCATTAAAACAACATGAGAGTGAAGTTGGTGCTAGTTATAGTTCCTCTTGTGAAGAATCTTTACCAGTTTGCAAACAAACCTGTTTATCGGCAAATAGCATTAATAATTAAAACGTGTATAAAAAATGTAAATTACTGTACTGTAAATTATGCATAAAAATATATTATTTTGAATAAAATTAAATATTATAGTTAAAAAAAGTTTGTCTTGTATCAATTTTTTTCAAATTTGAGATTTTTTATTAGTCATATTTTATTTCCTTATTTATTTTTTTTTTTTGCGCGAATTTTAAAGTAATTTTACATTGGTGCTTTGCTTTTACGCGAATTTTGAAAAATCACAGACCGCATCCCCCCTTTTTCAATGTAAGTTACGTCTATTTTTGCGTGATTTCGTTTGCGCGTGTTTTCTTAGGAACCTATCTATCGCATAAAACGAGACCCAGGTGTATTATTATTTTCTCTTAAAAGTGATAAAAAGTATAATTTTAATAACTATATTAAATAATGATTGAATAAATGCAAAACTTCCCCATCAGAGGATTCTACTTAAAACTTAATTTAAAACTACAATGATTTTTATGAAACAAGATAATAGTTATTTGAATGTTGGGATAATGTATACCAAATGCTGAAGAATATTCTACAACAAGACCAGAGATTTATATAAGGAATTTAAATTTTATAAAACTAATAGGCTTAGTATGAATGAACATTTAATTTTAATGACATTGTCCTATTATAATGAAACTAATTTGTCAAGGAAACTTAAGTCAATAAAAAGTAAGCAAATATTTATGAAAAAATCATTTTTATAATGCTATTAAGTTTGAGAAGAAAAAAGTTAATACTCTGCATTTAAGTTATAAATTAGATTAAAAATATTTTTATTTATAATGTGCCTGAATTATTGTTTATTACATGAATGCTAACAACACATCTTATATTTTAAAGTTTAATCTAAATGGATTTTACTTTTAAGAACAATATATTTGAAGAAAAGTTGGAAAAAAAGTAACTGTTGAATATTTTATGCTTTTAAAAGATTTATTATCAATAAAATCAATAATTAACTATATGCTTTGAAATGATTTTATCTAGAAAAAATGAACTATAATAAAAGATTTATAGTATGCAGTTAATGAAATAATATAGCTATCATTTTACCTAAAAAATAACTATTTAAAATATATATATGTTTTAAGGATAAAAGTCTTCAATATTTTAAAAAAAGAAATATTTACCTTTAGTTCATAAAATACACTTTTGCTGAAAAATATTCTGAAATGAATAATTTTTATATTATATAACATTTTACCAATGTTTTGATGGATGAAATTGCAAATATTATATGTTATATTTAATGCAATATGTTGATTATATATATGGGAATTAATAAAAATATGTACATAGAAAAACCATCTTATTTCACATAAAAATGGATCTTTAATTATTGCTTTATGGGAATATTGTGTGCCTAGATTAGATTTGAGAAAGGACTGAGAATAACCATTTATTTCTTCAGGATGCCCAATATTTTTCCTAGATTTTATCTACATTTCATTAAATGGTGCCGAGAGGAATATGATTTTGTTCAGAACTTTCTATCTGTAACTAGGCAACAGGGGAAGATTGCTGAAGAGCATTCAACTTATGAGTAGATGGGAGGAACTTCTCGCAACTTTTAAAATTTCCCCATTTTTTTTTTACTCTAACATCAGTATTTTAGAATATTATTGTCTTGTTAAAAACTAACCTGTTATTATAATGAATTTTAAAAAATTTAATCTTAAAACAGATTAGTATTGTTTTATTATATTAAAGAAAAATGGATTTTTCAGAATTTAATTTTCTGACAGGTAATTAATAATCATAATTTGTTTGAATGTACAGTCAAAGAAGTGGATCACCATTACATGATTTCAAAAATTATTGAGATGATATATAATTTTGTTTATCATTTACATTGCATTTGCTTGATAAATTACAAAACGATATATTTTAAAAATAGTACTTCATATTATTATCACAATGTTTAAATATTGAACAGTTGAATAAACCTTTGATATAATTACCACCATGTTTTATAAAAAAATGCAAATGAAAGTTTTGAAACATCTAAGGAAATTTTTTAAAATATTTGTTTATCATAAATACTTAAACTTGCATACATTTTATAACATTGTTAAGTTACTAATGTATTATCTTTATGAATGTTATCTGTTGAAATACAGAAAAATACAGCAATATTGATCTCTAAATTATATAATGTAACAACAAATGAATAAACATATAATATTAATGTACATGTTATTGAAATCATTTGTGCTTGAAAAACTTTTTAAAACTATCTTGAAATGAATTTACATCTTTGTTTTTAGTAACATTGTTTGGAAATAATTTTTGCAATGAGGCTTGTATATTTTTTTTACAATATTAATAGTTATTCAGTATGGAAGATATAGGATGGTAGTCAGGAGAGTAATTGTTATATAAAATCCTAGGTCTTTAGAGATATGTTTTGAAAAACTGTTATGTGTGAGCTGTATTATCACACTTAGAATTTATTAAATATACAGGTAACAAAGGGTTGTATATTATTTTTCTATGGACAGTTGCATTTCCTTATAGACAATAAGAGCTCAATATAAAGCCATGGCATGAATTTTTAGGTGCCTGATAAATACGGACCTATTATTTTTTAGCATTGTATCCATAATGCTATTTTCTTACTCGTTTGAGTCATTATTGTTATTATTCCATACCCTACACTATAATCACAGGAATCACATCATAGAGAATAGTTTTTATAAGATGCATAAATATTACCAAAGTCACACTTCTTTATTTTGCCGTAATATCCTATAAATACAATTTATCCAAATCACTTCAAATACTTTTTAGCAAAATTCTTTATTTGTACATATATATACAGCTATGTTTCAACTGACCTGCAGTCTTCTTCAGAGCCAGTTCATTGGCTCTTAAGAAGACTGCAGGTCAGTTGAAACGTAGGTGTATGTATATGTACATATAAAGAGTTTTGCTAAAAAGTGTTTGAGGTGGTTTGGATAAATTGTTTTTATAAGATGGTAAAGTAATGGCTAAACTATCAGAAGTTAATAGTTTATGTGAAGGCAAGATGAGACATATAAAAATTTCTATCGCAAATGATATCAAGATATTTGATGCTTCTCATAGTATATAAAATAGGAGAGGAATTATTAATATTCCCACCAATATTAGAGATCATTTAGCTCAAAATAAATGCATATTTGAATTGAAATGAATATGAGAGTAATGAAAGAATGATGTGAACTCTATGATGAATCTAAAATATAAAAAAGGAAAAACAAAATATCAAGCAATATATATTATTAAGTTTTTTTAAATTTTGCTATTAAAAAAAAAAAGAAACTTATTTAAAATAAAGAAAACCCCTGACATTATATTCCAAGTATTTTTTGCATAAATAGTTAATTTGCAGAGGGAGGTATTCGTATGTTTCTTTATTTAAATTTTCTGATATTAGGATATCAGATTGTATTAAAATGTAAAGATGATGCTTTGCTGAACTGCAAAGAAAGTATTTTAATAATTTTGAAATTATTTTATTATTTGTGAGTTTAGATGGGTGTATTTTAGATCTAAACTTATATTTAAGAACTACATTATAATAAATATATTTTATAATAGTATAAATGTAACATCAATTTTTTAGAAATTGGGAGATTTATTTTAATTATTTCCTACTACAAAGACAATAGAATATTATTGTTTTATTAAATAAGGATAATATATCATAATTACTTCTGTAAGATTTTATTTTATTTAAAGTGGCCAGAGTGAAGGCTATCCTATTTTTATTTACTTGTAAAAATTTGTTGTATATATATTTTAATTTTAGATGTCAATTTTTATATTACTGTTTTTGTAAATATTTTATTATTTTATTTTATAACCTTATTGTAATAGTGTAATGGTCATATATGACATTCACACAACAAAATCCAGTTTTGGCAAATTATCCCACGGCTGATCTAAATAAGAGGTTGAGACCTCAAATCAGGTCATACCTCAGTTCCTTCACCAATGCTCTATGATTTATACCCTATGGATGACATATATAAGCCACACTCAGAGTTCCTTAATTTGCGTGCCAGAGGTAGCAAAGAGTAGAGCACAAGAATCGAATTACAATAACTAATATATACACACACACCTATGGCTGTTAGGTGAATGAGATATTCAAACTTAAATTACTTTCAAAAACAAATTTATTTAGACCAAAGAAATACAGACTGAAAAGCATAAAACAAATAAAAGGTTATAAGATAGCATGTAAAAAAAAAGTTCATATTTGAGTCGATGTTTTGTCCAGGAAACATTTGTGATTTGATTGATGTTTCAAAAATAAATCATAGAAACATGATTTCTCTAAAGTTCATTCTCTCTGTTCCCCCAGTTCCAACATCTATTTATGGTAAATGCAGCAGGGAAGATTAAAATGAGGTGCTATTAGTAGGTAATATTAGTATCCATGTTTCAGTTTCATGAAGTGATTTAAGATATATTTTGTTGGTTCTGACTGGCATTGTATCCAGGTTAGATCATCTATATTTTAGCTTATTTTCTAGATTTAATGCATTGCTGATTGTGTGTTTTAAGGTTATGATGTATTTAGAAGTGTTGATGTGTACATTTGTTCATTAGTATGAAAGATCGTGTTTATTCTTCGTTGGCTTCTCCCCTTTTTGAGGACATTTTAGTCAACAGCGACCCGACAAATGGTGAAGTTCTGGAAGAGCTTTATCCAAATGCAATGGAGTCCCAGGTTTGTGCAGCTGTGAAGGGATCAGCAGTGCACATATCCTATCCATTTCTTTGATTAGGATCTGCCAAAACACTGTTGATATATTATTCAGGGTCTTTGCCTATAACACCAGTTTGCAGTGTTAATGCCCAGATGGAGAAGTTAATTATGGCCGAGAGCTGGATTTCGGAGAACACACCTTTTTCAATTGCCATTTTGAGGTTCATTTGGATGTGATTTCTTATCATGCTTTGCTGAAAGTGAGTTCTCAAATTGTTCAAAGTTGTGCATTCAAAGAAGAAGTGATCGGTAGTCTCTTCCTGTCTAAGGCACAGAATACAGGTAGGATCAATATCTTGTCCCATTTTATAGTGCAGGAAGGCATTTGTTGGGAGGGCATGCAGGCTCGATTTCACTAGGAAGTCTACGATTTTTGGAAGTAAATTCCAGAACTTGGTCATCCTTATCATTCGAGGGATGTTGATTGAAAGGTGGCTGGGAATCTTCTGTTTTTGGTAGTCAAGAAGATCGAACCCTTCTCAATATGTAAGTTTTCTTTGAAATAAGGTTGGTGTTGGTTGGATGTTTAATAAAGTTGATCTGCTATTGAAGTAACAAGGCATGTCCTCTGGGGACGGCTGATCGATAGATTGAATGTCCTTTTCCAGAAGCAGACATTGGGCACGTTCATTTTCTTTGAAGATGTTATAAAGTACATTATGGGTGCGCTGCAAGTTGAATGTAGTTAATGAGTGCAGTGAGAGACCATTTAAAGTTTTGAACTTTTGTAGAATTCTTAAGCTGATCACTGGTGATCATCCTGCCCAACATAGTTTTCGGCAGGCAGTTTCTAATTTGTTGATAAATACCTTGGTGGGAATGAACCCTGCAAACTAGTGAAGCGGAATCTGAGATTCAGATTGCGCTTCACAGCCCACTTCCAATCTTCCGCTACCAACCTAAATTCAAACCCTATGCTTGCATATATATTCCACTCACTAACACATTTGTTTGTATCCTTTTGTTTGAGTTATATTAACTAACATATTTATTAACGAAGATATTGGCATAAATATCTGAATTTAAACATGCAAAATAAAATTAATAAATGTAGCGTCTGAAAATTGGTATGCGCAATAGGGAATGGGGGATTAATTATAACGGACTTATAATATCAAAATATATTATAATTTCTGTATTAATTTGTTTTATAAAAGTTATAATAATTGTTTGTTAATTGCAGCTCAGATATCTACTGATATTATAGAGACAAAGGTACTGAGTAAATATTTAGTGGAAAAGTTCGTTATATGTAAGTTTATAAAATTGTGTTTTTAAATTATTTTTTGTCATTAAACTATACTTTTCTTTTAAATCCAATATGGAAGATGCGATTGTAATTAGTCAAAATTAGTTAAAGGTGAGAAGCGTAATCTTGTATAATATTCTAACATAACTTTAATTAAAAGTTTCTCTAGAATCAAAAGTAGAAACTAAACTTAATTGATTTATTTTTGTTACAAACATTTTCTTTTATCAAAATTAATTAAAGTTTGAATGCTTATCTAACAATGGCATCTTCCATCACAATGGGTAAAAGCCTGTATATGAATTCTTTAGGAAATTAGATTGCAATGACCAATCAGAAAGGGATTCCAAAAATACCAAGGCATGGGATAATTACAAATTATTTTGAAGAGAGTAAAGAGGACAGTCAAGGAGAGCAGTCACCAAGAAAATTTGCGCTCGTTAATTTCAATGTGTACTGAGTAAATCTAAATCGCCTTTCTCGTCATTCGAGATGGCCGCCCCTGCAATCTGTGCCCATGGATCCCGATACTCATAGACTATACTTATATGCCTGCTCATTAAATCATAAAATTACTACCTGCCTGAATAACTATGATTGACAAACTAGATCTAGTCTCCGCGGGAATTGAAATCATCAAAAGAACCGCCATGTTTTACAGAGGTAATCATTTCAAATGCTGCTAGACTCTTAAGGTTACCGTGAATAATTTTAACTTTCACCTATCTATTTCTTTAAACATGTTGTAAAGCTTTTATTTGTAAAATTTAATATTAGTTATGAATCAATTTGTAAAGTTCTTACCTTTTTGTTAATTGTACCTTGCTCTCTCTCTATATAACTTAGCTGTAATCTCTCCTACATTAAACCTCTCCTGAATAATTATTAGTTCTTAATTTCACGTCTATGCGGCAATACTTTATTTCCATTATTATGCTTTATACTTTCCGATACTAAATTATATGTCGATAATTTCCCCCAGAATCGCAAATGCTTACGCTATTTCTTGTAATAAAAGAAAACCCTCCTTACTTTTCAGAGGGTAATTAATCTAGTATTTTTTAAAAACAAATTTGTTATTCTTAGTATAGCGGGTGCCTGCCAGTCTGGGGAAATAAAATAAGAATTTGATAATTATTATACAGTGTTATTTTCAAAAAACTAAGTAAAAATCTATTTTCTTAGAAATGCGTTTCTTTGGTTACTTAAATAATAGCGCTAACTTCTAAAATCTACAAATAGATTTATATGAATTAAATTAATATTAATTTCTTGAAATCAATAGCCACCACTGACTTTATATATATTTAATAATATGAAAATTATTTAATTATTAAAGCATTCAAAACCAAAGAGTTATATTATTTATACATTGTGGAAAGTTTATGTGTAGTTAAAAGTAATACACAAAAGGGGGGGGGGGAATCCTTTAGTTCTCTGAGCTATATTATAGTGACCTTAAATGTAATTCTTCCATATCCACGTAGTAATCAAATCATACCGGTACGAGGGGTTTTTATTAATAAAAATAGGCGATAATTCTTTATTACTTAGTTAAATATCAATATATTTATATTAATGCAAGCGTTACGTGTATACCGGCCTTTCGTTTTATATATATTTATGCTTCGTTCATTTTACTTCTAATACCAAGGACAAGGTTTGGCAAACCTCGTTGGATTTCTTCAGCGCGTGATATTATTGCATAGGGTTCGCTCTGGCAAAAGTCCAGCCTATGGCAATTTAATAAAGCGCCTTCGTTGTTGTTTATGACCCGACCCTGCCGACGTTTGCAGAGAGTCGCCTTTCTTTAACGGTAAATTGAAGCATCTTCTTAGGTCTTAGAATAGATCGTTCCATGGCCATCATACACGTACCGCTCTCCCATATTTCGTTCTTGTTAAAAGCCTATTAATTCTCCTAAACCGTACTGTTATGATTATACTAAATGGATTGCCACTGTTTAATATATATTTCATTCGCACTTTCAGATATGACGCTTCTGCCATTATTATTATTTCCCAAAGTAGCTTCCCACACACGTTCTTGTATAGCCAATGCAAATAGTAATTAAATAAAATTACCCTTATCATCCAACTTAATAAACTTACGTATTGGTATGAATGCTGTTATTTTAGTACTGGTGGATTCAAATAATGTTCAGATACCGTAGTCTAGCGCTATTATTAAAAATCTTATGTATCACAGTCCATCGATAAATTATTGACATATAAATAGCCGCAATAGAATAAAGCCATGAATTATTTGTTATTGATGATTAAATATGTTCATTGTATAGGATTGTAAGGGAGGTTAATGTTGTCCAAGGGAGATAAACACCCATTTTATTTACATTGTAACACCAATAACGTTTGCAATCATATATATTTCAAGTTGATTTAATAAATTTTATATCCTTCTAAAATATCTAAGTCATTGTTTCATTTATTGATTAGAAATAATTTTGATGTAATATAAAAAGGTTTCCCTTAGACTAGATGATCGAAAATCGCTAATTATAATATTCTAGACATGAACCAAGTTCGAATAAGAGTCTTTTTGTGTCACGACTTTGTGATGCCGGCGGGGTAGGAATGAATTAGATCAGTATCATTGGAATTGTTGCTCATAAGTGAGTAGATCTGGAAAATAGGCAAATAGGGCAGAATTCATGAATGTTCCTGACTTATGTATCTTGCACAGGATTGGATTCGAGGTACTTTTGCCTAGATGCCAGATCTTGTTATATGAACAGACGAAACCGACCGGTACACTAGTATATTATTTTTGTGAGAATAAGAGCATTTAATAGGGCTACCTTCCCAAATAGAGAAAGGTATATTTTGGACAAGGATGCAATTGTGGTCTCAATTCTATCTAGTAATGAGTCCTGTTTCTCTTTATGTATCACTGTGGGGGATTTTGATAGGTGAAATCCCAGAAATTTCTGTGGTACCGCTTCAAATCCACAGAGGATTTTCCGGCCAGTATGAATTGACCCAATAGCTGATTTTTTCCGGTTGACCAGGAGACCAGTTAATTTGGCATGATGGTCAAGGAGTTTCTAGCCTACCCAGTTAAATTAACATGATAAATTTAGAAATAAGTTGAATGGAATGAGCTTTGAATAAGACACTGAACATGAATACATTTTATATATATTTATTTACAAAAAAATCAATAACAATATGGCAATAGTGCATGAGGTTATGCCGCAGGTATATAATGATGAGTGGGTTTGGGTACAAAATCTCATCTCTATTTACCCTTTATAAATTTTATCAATTAATTATTACCACTTTATTAATTTGGCTATCTACAGTTAATATGCCTGACTTATGTTACACCATGCCAAGGTTTGCTAAGGTTAAATATACAAGAATGACAATATTAGGTATAACTTATTTATTAATATTACATAATGAGCAATAAATGTGCGCCCTATGCAGATCATTTATATAAACTAGATCTGGCATTCTGATCAATGCTGAACAGAATAAAATAAAGGAAGATGAACTGGTGATTTGCAGCGTAGCTTCCGAGACTGTGATGCTACATAAACTAATAAGGGATGCAACTCGAATGTGCAGTTACTCATGGGATTCAGTACCAAGTATTCTGTTCCTATGGACCATATGACCTGCTATCATAAAATATAAAAACATTTAGTTTGGGTGATCGGAGCAGCTTAATATATGATTCTGGAAACCAGTTCTAAAAGAGAGCTGTACAAACTAGCAGCTTAATATATAGTTCTGGACCCTCGTGTTCCAGTTCTAAAAGAGAGCTATCCAAACTAAGAATAATGGGGTGGCCCTTAAAACCAAAGCCCATTTTAATAAGAATGTAGTAAGATATAATGCACAAATGTGTTCCTAAAGACACATTCACAACGCTTTCCAAATATCAAATATAAAATTAATGAAGTGCTAAATCTTTAATTTCGATCTGTGAACTACTATATGCCCATTCATAAATTAGCATACTTAAAACATAAAATGATCTAGTTTACCAATTAATCTAGATAGTTTATGATAAAAAAACTTGAGGACTTAACTAGTTACTTATAATATGCTTCAATATCATTCGTTATTATTAAACTAAATATAATTATTTAACATGCAAACCTGAATTATACTAAGCTAAAACATAATAGCCTAACATATATAAAAGTAGGGTTTCAGATTGGAGATTTATGTGTGCTATAAGGCAATATAAGATTATATGAGAGTGTTTAATTGTCTCTCTACTGTTATAATATTAGCAATTTTCACTTTGCAAGATGGCATAGCATAATTAATAAAATCAATAAGCAAAGTAATGAAGGCATATCCGCAGATTGAATAAATTAAGAACACTAACTAAGATATTTATCATGTTTAACAGAAATATTACTAGTTTAACTTTTAATTAGGCAAGATTTTACAATATTATTATTTTTAAATAAGATCACATTAAGAGACTTAAATCAATAATTATGAATTATTACAGTTTTAATTATTAAGAGTAAACTTTAGTTTAACAGTTTGTGCACATTTATAATATAGCTAGCCTATAAGAAGTATTAGAGTGGTTTATGAAGATTTAATTTAAGAGCTCTGCGGAAGATTAATTACTGATCATCTTACTGATGTGGCTTGCATGGTGTAGACACTAACATTCACTGGTGGGCTGCTTCATTCTTGGTGGCTTCTTGGTAGGCTGCTGTTCTGTACTCCCTCCATCTCCTATACAAATTTCCTCTGTGAGAAAGAAGGCAATGATAGGTCTTCTAGCCTCAGGTCTCATTGTAAATTTGGGCATAGCACCTGTTTATTTGATTTGTAAAATGACAAGAGTCAGCCTCTTTTGAATTCAAACTGGGGGTTTATAGCAAATCTTTCTCACCCCCTCAGAAGCCATTTTGCTGTCAATTTTTTTTTATTACTTTGATTCATTCAAAGTTATGAAAATATTCATAATATTTGGATATTCTTTTATTATGGAATACTACACTGAAGCAAGTAGCACATCAGCTCTTATGCTCGATGCATTGTCCAGTGTATTCCCCATCATCTGAGAAGGGCTGCTAGGAAGAAAAAGAAATGGAATCTTGCAGATAAATTGCCAAGAAAGTTTTTCTTTTTGTTTCAAGTAAAATAAAATACTAACACTATGTGGAACTATATTTGGGTGATAATTAAAAGAGGAAAGATATTCAAAGAAAAAAGAAAGACTTTCAAGACAAAATGGTAAGATAGTTTAAAAGGGAGAAGCTTTAATATTTTATATTGTTTTTGAATATTCAAGATGAATAAATAAATATTGAATATAATGCTTTTCTATTTTCTAAAAATACAAGTTAATTATATGTAATTAGCACAGTCATAATATCTTTTGTTTATATAACACATGCTAGCAACTACACATTACTACCACACATATGACATACAGAAAGAACCCCCCCCCCAATAACTCTGAGAACATGTTTTCCAATGTGCGAAATTTGGAATGTATGCTTATAGAAGCAAATGGTTGCTAATCCTGGATTGTGTTGATTATTTATTTAATGGATTACTATAAAACTTGTTTGCTTTTCATTTTTGCTTATCCGCATCACCAGTTGGCTGCTCTACGCTTAGTTACCATTACACTATGAATTCACTTTCATTTAGCTTTTGCTTAAAGAAATATAATTTTTTTAAATGACTATTTTTTACCTTTGTTCCTCTGGGTGAGAACATGTGAAGTAGTTTCTATATTAGTATACATATCTATTTAAGATAAAATTTTGATATTAAGCTTTACAACATTATCCAAACTTTTGGAATCCAGTTATATTAAAACAGTGTTAAAAGCATTTGAAAGACATTTACAAAGAGAATAAAAATAAAAATGTCTGGAAAACAGAGCAAACTTTCAACACATTAATAAAATCAATAAGTTTGCTAGAAATATTAAGATTATAATCAAAGTATCAAGACTCAAACATGAAGAAATATACAAAAGTAATAATCTATGAATTTATTCACAGAGGAATTAAGTCTTAATATGCTACTATAAGAACAATTCATAAATCAGAAACATTTTTAAAAACTTGTAAGTAATCCCACTTTCTCATCTCAATGTTAATTTACCAATTGGCAAAATTATAGCATTGATATACGAAAGTCCACATTATAGTTTATTAAAATGGCTTGGATTTGTGAATTGTTGTTATAGTGGTATATTCAGACTTAATTGCTCAGTGCATAAATTTATATATTGAAGCGGTAAATCTGTGATCCAGATTTACGCTTCCCTGTCCCACAGCATGACTAACCACCAAGTAGAGTCCAAACTCATTCTTCCACGTGCCTGGTTAATTTTAAATAAACATCTTTAAGTCTTAAAGTTATAAAATTAATTAGTTTATAATCCATATAGTCGTGTATGTGCTTTTACATATATATAGCGGATACTTATATAAATATTCATATTTATTTTTTATTTGTTAATACAAGATGCTTGAAATGGTTCTGGAAGGCAATTAGAGTAATGTAAATTTAGTAAACAATAGAGCAATATATTAGTTAAATTTAACAAAACCACTCTATTTAATTGATTTTAGCTACAAATAGTTTAATGGAAATTATATTTATTCAAATCTGTTTCTAAACTAGGAATAGATTTGAACAATGCCTTCGAGAATTTTATCAATAAATGGCATCTAGTAAAAACAAAAGCACATTTCCTGCTGATTACATCACACGAGGTAAGTTGGTATCCGCTTCACTTCAGGTGATTCTTTAAAAGCATTCCTGAAATAATGTAACAAAATATAAATAGGGCTCATTTTGACACAGAAAAGATTGATTAATTAATTTTAAGTGTGGCGGCTAACATAATCCACATCACTCAAAATTTCAACATTATGAGTCAAGTAGAGGGACCAAGTTCACCTTTTCCCGATCTTTCCAAGATCGTCTCCGTGCTACGATGCCACTCCTTACTATAAATCGAACTGTTTAACTATAAAAGTGATTTATGGAGAAGATGTTATTTGCCATTACAATGAAATATGTACTACCCGTGTCTCAATAAGAACTGCCTCACAAGAATATGGATCCACCCAGCCAGCAAGCCTGCACCACATCAGGAGGTAATTATTCAATGCCACCTTAAAGACCTTGCATATTCTATTTCAATTATATATGTGCTCTATTTAACCTTATTAATATAAATTCTATATCTATTAATATACTGGCGATGCCATACCAGCCATATTTTATTATAATTTGATTTCTCATTTTGCGACTCTCTATAACCCTACAAAATCAATCTGTAATCTCTTTCATCCACTTCACGCTTTATTTTATTTCTATATTTAAGTGTGGTAAAATTTCTTAATTAATGTTATTTTATATTTATGTCTTTGATTTGAATTTAAATTAATATGTCAATCTAACCCAACCTCACGAGAATGTTTATTAGTCCTATAAATCCCATTCGTGAGAGGGGGAGTTATTTAATTCAAATTATTTTCATTATAACCGCATTCGCTCGATAATGATTGAATAATTTTATATGTTTAATGGCAGATTGCCATAATACTGCTATATTTATCAGTAATATCAATTTATCGTTAGTTATTAACACTATTAGTTAAATCATACTTGTAATATTTTACAGTAATTTTGATGACCGTCACTTCTTTGATTATAATAAATAACCACTTACAACACTTCTTGAATATACATTTTATTGTATCATTTTATTGCTTATTCCAAACGTATATGGGATTCATTGAAACGAAAGGATAATAAGCTCTTATTATTATCGTGACATCCAAATAGTTATTTAAATAATATTTATTCTTATATGGTCTAATACTCAATGATGTAATTATGCTTTATATTAGATTCATTTAAGGCTATAGTTTATACTACTGTCATTAGGAATGTTTCAATGTTGCTAGAAGATGCCAGCGTTCTATTATATTTATATTTTGCTTTGTCATTTGAGATCATCGGGAACTCCGAGTCCCTTTCTTCATTGTTGTCGTTCTAATAAAGGGGTACACTTTTATGCCCCAGAACACTTTAGGTTAGAGTAGTGAATGCTCTGCGTGGGATGATCCCAGAACAGCCGGCCCATTGCATCTTCCTATCTACCTCTTCTCAAGATATCGCTCCATCAAAAGCGCAAACATGCTCTTTTACTTATAAATAAATGATGAAATGTCTCATCAGCTGGAAATGGACCGAATCTTTTATTGCTGCCATCCATGCTAGCAACCGCCACTTCTTAATATTTAAATGTAGGCCTATTTAGTATCTATAAGTTATGATGCTGTGATTATAATGGACCTTTCGTTCTTTCATTAATTTAATTGTATTTGGAGTGTCACAAATCAAGCTTGCATTAAATTATTTACTCTTTAAATGAACGATTCCCAGATGCGTTAATAATTCATTAATTACTGTTTATACACCTGGGTCTCTTTTTACATGGACTTATTTAACACGATTTTGAAGTTACGTGATTCATGTTTCACCGGAAGTCGAACTCCGCGCTATTACTTTAAATAATAAATTTTGCGCACTTACGTTATATTGAAAGTAATAGCACATTATTGGAATTCGGCTTTCATCTTAGTAATTTCAATATTTTCAGTGCTTTATAATAGTAAGATTTTATGCAATAATGAAATTAAAATCATAATTTCCACATTTTATGTATACACACATTAAATTTTACAAGATTATAATGTAAATTTGTTCAAACATTGTACGTGTTAATTTTGCATTTTAAATCACATTCTGTTTTTGCTTTTTAAAAAAGAACGTAATCAATTATTAATCATTTAGTGTCCACAAGTTTATTTTTAAAAGGTAATAGCTGTGGGCATACTTAAATTTGACAATTAAAATCTGATTTTTAATTGTAATTAACAATTTAAAAATTACTTACGGCGACTTGAAATTAATGTGATGTGAAATTTGATTTTTAAACGGAATTGAAAATTAAAAAATTAAAGACAAAAAAATAAGATTTTAATTTTTAGTTGTTAGTTTCATAAACAATTAATAAAATCATCGTCTCAAAGATTAATTACTAATTACGTTGTCACCAGAAAACCATTGAAACAACATGAGTGTGAAGTTAACGCTAGTTGTATTTACTCTTGTGAAGAATTTTATTTTTTACCAGTTTCCAAACGAATATGTTTTTCAGCAAATAGCGATAATAATTAAAACGTGCATAAAAAAATGTAAATTACTGTACTGTAAATTATGCATAAAAATATATTATTTTGAATAAAATTAAATATTATAGTTAAAAAAAGTTTGTCTTGTATCAATTTTTTTCAAATTTGAAATTTTTTATTAGTCATATTTTATTTCCTTATTTTTTTTTTTGCGTGAATTTTAAAGTAATTTTACGTTGGTGCTTTGCTTTTACGTGAATTTTGAAAAATCACAGACCGCAACCCCCTTTTTCAATGTAAGTTACATCTATTTTTGCGCGATTTCATTTGCGCGTGTTTTCTGAGGAACCTATCTATCGCGTAAAACGAGACCCAGGTGTACTTATAAACTCCATTAAGTCAATGAAAAAACAAAATCTCTTCTGTTAACTATGCAAATAATTGCATATTCATACAATATTGTAAATTATATTACTGTCTCTCATTATGTATAATTCATGAATGCTAGAAATGGCCCTGATTATATAATTATATACATATTAATTTGAATAATAAAGAATCAAGCATCAAATTCTTTAAGTATATTTCACGATGGTCATTAATTACTTATTTTCTCAATTCTAAAATAGCATTAATATTGTTAAGTTATTATGAGAAAGTTTATTATTATTGGCATATTAAAACCGCACTATATTAATTATACATTTATATATGTATCATTTTCTACAAATAACACTTGTATCAGCATAATGTTAAACTATATAACTGTAAATAGGTAATTGCACATATTTTGCTTGACATCTGTAAATAGAATATATATATATAAATTATTATTTCATCACACAATTATTAAAGTTCATGTATTAAATTATTCAATTGTTCGAATCATTATTTAATTTAGTCCCTAGTTTGTTTATAATTTATACTTAAGAATCCATTATGCCTGGGTTTTCTAAGATTATGCTCATCATGTGTAAATCTATTTTAATATAAGTTGCCTGCTCTTTCATCTCACTATCATCCATTCATCAATTATTTTAATCTCATTATTATTCAATCTATACATCCTTAGGTATTATCTAATTGTTAGTCAGTAACATCCTCTCATTGTCTAGCTAGATAGTCATTAGTAGTCATAAGATATCATGTTTCTCCACTGTATCTCAGGGACTGGAATGAATTAAATTCATCTGTATCACCAGAAATGTAGTTCATGTTGTTATACATTTGGGGAATGGGCAAATAGGTTAGAATTCACGATTGCTCTTGACCTGTGTATCTCGGGCATGACTGGATTTGAGGTACTTTTGCTCAGATTCCGAGTCTTGTTGAATGAACATTCAAATCCGACCAATACAATATTAACAATGCTACATGATTAAAATTATTTAAATGTAAAGCTAATAATTATACACTATGATGATGTCAGCTATATGTAGTAACCTTCAATAATGGAAGATTTTTCTTAAATCAGTTTTGAAATCATGTCAAAAAGACCTGAGAATTTATGGCATTGTGTTAAAAATTTTACAGAAAACTAAAGAAGTAGTTCGAAGATATATAAATTGGAAAATCAAATTACATTTCTGTACTAAAAGTTTTGATAGTGTGCAAACTGTTGTATATTCTTCTTTATGCAACATGCAAATAAGATGATGCTAAAAATTCAATCAACACTAATTAAAAGAGTTTTACTGAAATAAAGTAACAACTTACAAATTCAAGCAAGGTTCATTGAAGAACAAAAGATATTAGTGCTAACATGCATCAGATAAATCTGAAACAGAAAAAAAGAAAAGTATGTGTTATAATAATTTATATCTAAACCTTTGATTCAGTTAACTTAGCCAAATTACGAAATATTCTTAGAAAAATGGATGTTAAAGAATCTCTTATTCTTAAAAAAATCTCTATAAGAAATTAGAAATTGCAGGTGAAAAGTTTTAGGTCTTTAATATAATTTATATAGTTATGTTTTATAAAGTTTACAAAAATTGCTAAAATATATATATACAAAACCAATAGCAGTATTCTACTCTAGCATCAACTATTACAAAGAAGAGTAATCAGTGATTACCACAAAATAATGTATTTAAATCCCCATTCTCAAAATGATTCCTTGCTTTTATATTATCAATGATGATTTGGGATTTAAAGTTGGAAATTTGTGCAGGTCTGAAGATGGCGAATTAAATGTTCTACCATCTAGTAATCACTGATTAATCAAACTTATAATAAACAATTCTACAATTTAGTGCTACTTTAGTTTGTACAATACTATAGTAAGCTAAAGAATCGAAGTTATGTTGTTAATATTATGCATACATATTCATTAATAATGTAATAAAAATGCATTATTAAGTATCTATTTCATTAGTTAATTTAAAATAAAGTAAATAATAATAGGATTTACTGAGTGAATGAAATTTGGCTAGAATATAATTTAATGTATACATAACACATTCAATAATTGTGGGTATTATACCTTTCAGTTTTTCAAATAAAACAAAATCTACTTTAAACCATCAAACATCATATGATCACCATCTCTATACTAGCATATTTGTTGTAAACAAAGGCAAAACTCCCCATACAGTAATGCCACCCTGGGCCAAACAGAATAATCAATGGATGCCAGAAGGCTTGTGCATAAAATCCCTACCTAGTGCCTACTCATCCAATATCCCCAGACTAGTTTCTGGCTTGTGGCCATCATCATTGAGGAGCCTTGGATCTGAGAGCACTGCACCTAGATCTTAGGATCTAATGCAACCCTCCAGTCAAGACACCAAAATGTATGGGTGCTGAATTGAGTTCAGACCCATATGACTATATAAGCTATTGAGCTTAGATTGAAGATATTAACAATGTTTTCAATTTCATTCTCATAGTTTTGTAGTAAAGTAGAGTTAAAAGGTGGCTGCTGGAGGGTTGCATTAGATCCTAAGATCTAGGTGCAGTGCTCTCAGATCCAAGGCTCCTCAATGATGATGGCCACAAGCCAGAAACTAGTCTGGGGATATTGGATGAGTAGGCACTAGATAGGGATTTTATGCACAAGCCTTCTGGCATCCATTGATGACTCTGTTTGGCACAGGGTGGCACTACTGTATGGGGAGTTTTGCCTTTGTTTAAAATCTACTTTATTAAAAAATAATTTTTAATTTGTAGTTAGTGATGATAAATGATTTTTTTTTAAGTACTACTATGAGTCATCTTCAAAAGGCAACAACTGAACTGACAGTAAGTACTTCAATGCTCTAAAGTTTCGCTCTTTAATGTAATAATTTTATAACTGCTTGATTAATTTAGACTATATATGAAAAAAAAAACTTTCACATTGGCAAAGGAGTTTGATATGGCTGTATGCTCACTCAAAAATTCAATTTTTATATTACATATATTAACAGCCTTCACTATATAGAAAATATCTATTAATTGAGAAAATTTTAAATGTGAAAATATAAAATTATAACACAATTAAATATAAAAAAGTCAATAAATATGACAACACAGACAACAAGTTTGGGTTGTTTTTGCATCTTTGGATCATTCTTCAATAAAACATCCAAAAATCAAAAGAATCATAATCGCAATGAAAAATTTTAAAAATTTTATTTAGCTAAGATGAGAATTATTCACATTATGATATTTAACCACTAAACATCACATCATCACCATTTCCTAAGTGCAGTGCTCTCAGATCCAAAGCTCCTCAGTGATGAAAGCAATAAACTAGACATTAGTCTGAGGATGTTAAGATGAGTAGGCACTAGACAGGGATTTTATAAACAGACTTTCTTGCATCCAGCACGGGTGGCACTACTGCATGGAAAGTTTTTGCCTCTTTATGATATTTAAATGATTCTTTACAAATGAGAAAGTTGGACAGTGAAAAATTAAATTAAAAAAAATATATTAACCTTCAACTTTTTATGGTGATGATAACCTTTAAAAATAATATATAATGTAAGAGAAACAAATAAATGGAGATTTGATTAGTCCTGAACTTTTACTGTAATCATAAATGACTAAATTAAGATATGTTTCAAGACCATTTCATTAGAAAGGTATATAATACGTGAAAAGATTAAAGGTGAAAGATAAAAAGAATAAGCAGCAAAAAAAAAAAAAAATAGGACTTCACTACAGTAATGATTATAATATTGAAAAGTGTGAAAATCCAAATATTTGCCAGATCATTCTCATAGAATGTTTTGCCAGCAATCAAAATAAATTAGAAGTGTAGAATCCGCTTATAGTCGGGCTCTACAATTATTGTAATGTATAAATTAACACGAATGTAATACAATATTAAATAGTAGTGACAAAAGAATAAAGCTTATTCTGGAAATTATTGAATCTTAACAATAAAGTTAAAAATATACACTACATCATAATCCGTAATATATATATAGGCATCGATTTTTTTTTAAGCAAAACAATGTACATTCATACTATGATATATCGGTTTAACTTTCAAGCTAACATGTATTAGTCAAGTTTATAAACAAATATACATGAATAAACTATAAGCAAAATGATTAAAGATAATAAAATTCACTTGGCATATTTTCAAATAAATTGATTAAATTATAAACTTTAATTTAAATATAATTTTTTTTTAAAAAAAAATACTATTAACATTTCTTATTCATCTTGATAAAATTAATACATGACCTTGCAAAAATATTTCCATTCACACTGAAATATATAACGTTCAAATTCAACACAGAACAGAGGATAGAGAGTATAACCAGAAGAAAATCGGTCTTTTAGAATTAAAATATAACAACTAAAAAAAAATCATGCTAAATTTTAAAAAAATAAGATAACTTACTTTATATTAATAAGTGTTATTAATGCTAAGCAAGTAAATATCCATTACACAGATGAAGGAAGTCAATTAGAAGTACTAAAATAATAATACCGATAAAAATAAAAGTCCGTCATTGAAAACAAATAGATTCTGCAATAAATAATTTTCTTTAATGTTATTGGTGGAAATAAAGATAGAAACTCGTTTTGATAACATATTTTAAAGAAAGAAAGCAGACGATACAGCAATTAAATTCACGTGGGGTAACAACATTCATGTAATGATTTATTTATTTTTAATCATAATGATTTTGATCTTCACGTGAATAATAATTTTAAATATAATCTATTTATAAGTCGGTGATTCAAGTATAATGAATTTGCAGTTGTCAATAGTATAAATTTATTTTCATGCGTACAATTGTCAATCAATGATTTTTTACTGGTAAATAAATTAACAAAAGTAAACTCAAAGTTATTATTATTTAACTGATCAAATAAGGTAGTATTCCGAGATAATAATTTTTAAATCTTATCATTAACAAATATGCTACAAATCCAATAAAATAATTTTTAAAAACTTCTAATTACTATGATTCAGGTTGGTCTATATTATTATTATTAATCTACAAGATTACAACTTCTGCACAAAGGTAACTTTTTAAATCACACTATATCTAAGATGTACGGTGAGTGCAAGATTTTGTATTATATGCTATAAAATGACTTCTCTTTAAATGATGACTGAAATTTATGTTCATAGAAGACCATATTCATAGAAACTTGGATTGGAAATTGAAATTAATTTTATGAACATAACCATCTTTCCACACTTTAAATCTAGTATGATAAAAGATTGGAATAGTTAGATCTTAAAAGAATTGAAATCTTCTCAATAATGTGACCGATGATGTATTTTCATTGGTCATTTTTGCATGTTTTTAAAGTGACAGTGAATGCATAGAAATAATTAGGATATTATTTTGTGGCTTAAGAATATCTAATAATACTCTGTTCATGATTTTCATATAAAAAATGTATGATTTTATAATTTTTAACATTAATTGTCCATAATTTTTATGGAAACAAAAATGACTAATTTGGCAGTGATTTTACATTTCACCACAAGTCACCTCAAATGCCTTTTTTTTTTTTCATGTGATGATACACAAGTAAGCACAAAAGATTTCATCAATATGACAATTGAAGGAGTCCATTTTAATTAAATGAATCTGAAATGTTTTTATATGATCATTAAACTCAAGTAAATCCTGTTCAGAATATAGTTTCATTGTGATCTTATTTTTTAAAAGAGCTTTTGCAATTTTTTTGTTGTGAATGAATACATTAATAGAGGCATTATCCATGAAATCTTAAGAAATGTTTCATTTTTATTTGAAAATGGTTATTTTTTTTGCTTACAAACTGTAAGAAAGGTTGTAGCACTACATCTCTAGTTTAGCCCTAATAGTTTTTGTGAACACCAGATGAAGAAAACTTGAAAAGCTATTATATGGCATAGCTTCATCTTTACTTTTTAGAATTTTTGGGCTAAAATTTGAGTGCTTTCATGATGAATTTCAAAGTCATCACAAAACTTAATGAATCCTATGACACAATTCTGAAATCAATAATAAGACAATTTTTTGTGCTCGTTTTGAATTCATTATCACCAAAAAATGGATATCATGTAAAAATAAAATGGAATAATATGATCATTCTTTATAAAAAGCTTTAGTTAGTTTTGTAATTTTAAAAATAATCATCCAAATTGAAACCTTGATAATAGGATTAATTTGGGTAAAACATCAGATAAAATAAACCATTATTGGCTTCATCACCAGTTGCACAAATACATCTGATATATTTGGAAATTTATGACATGATACTAATTAAATTGAATATAAAACAAGTTCAATTTGTAATACTATATATTTTTAAACCAAAAATATTTATTTACTTGATAGTACTACTGCCATTCTCCTTATAATCTTTTACTTCAAAAAAATTATAAATTCAATCCAAAGGAAAGCAAAAATAGATTTGATTAGAGAACATCCAAAATACACTTCCAAAATTGCTTCTAATAGACAAGCTAGAGAAGAAATATCGGAGATTATAATTCAGCTTCAGCAAGGAAAAAATGACGGTAAGAAATTATCAACATATACTATTATGGTTTTCAAAATATAGTCTTTAAAAAATCAAAACAAGAAAAAAAATACATATTGCACATGAATTTATCTCTAATGTGAATAATTATACTATCTTTCACTGCTTATGAGACAGTTGCATTAGCATTTACTCCAGCCTAAATCAATAGTAATCCTCTGGTGGCAGACATTTTATAGCAAAAATTGAAGATTACTATTATTGATTTATTATGGAAACCTAGAAATAAATCTAAAAAAAAAACCTCTTTATGATAATAGAGTTTGAAACAATTATTAAAAAAATAGTTTAAAGGCTGTGTTCTCTCAATGAATCACCATAGATCAAAATAATACTATAATATTTATAACTTGAATTCAATTCTCAGCTGTTTGAGTCATAGACACTGTGTCATAGAGAAAACCACATCATAAGAATTATGCATACTTGAGTATTTCTATTTTGTTTGGATAACATATTCTTAGATAACTTTAAACTAATATTTAGATGTGAATTTTACAATAGTGTCCATCAAAAGTTCCCCTTGATCCATATCTTAAGTAGTTTATAAAATGAAAAAAAAAAACAACCATCATTAATAGAACACTGAAATCCATAAGAACTAGATAACTGCTTGACCTGTTTGTATATTTTGTATTGAATATCTGATTCTATTAAGAAAAAGATAATAATTAATCACACTTGAAAGTTATATATATATATTTTTTAAAAAGTTGTGTTAAACTTTGTTACTGGAATAGATATGGGATAAACATAGTAGGAAAATGTTATAGCAATTCATAAGGAAAATTATATCATTTAAATTATTGGTCATTAATTAAGAATGTTTATGAAAAATAAAAGATCAATGGTTTCAATCAGAAATAGCATTACAAGAGTTCTAGAAATTTGAAATAATAGTTTTTCTTGAAATAACCATAAACAAATTTAATAACTAAAAAATTATTAAACATTGATTTATTTAAATATAAAAGCAATTTTCTATAGATAGCATATTTTTAAAATGCTTAAAATGCAAAGCAATTAAGTTGTAATTATAAAATCAATAAAGCAAACATCAAGACAATTTAAAAACTCAAAGGTGATGATTTTAAAATGGAATATATTGTAACAGTTGTGTTACATGGCACACAATAATATAGTGTGTGTGCACATATATATATAAAATATATCTTTCGGTAAATATGAATACTCCAATTATATTTGATCATAATAAAACATAATTATGGTTTTAAATTTAATAATAGAGATATAATATAGGGTATATGAGCACAGACTTTCACACCACCCACCTCTCTCCACTCTATCTAAAAACACTGATACACCTAAACACATATATGCTGAAAAGATAAATAATCACCAATATACGTATTTCATGCTAAACCAGCAATCATCAGTTGGTCCAGACTATCATCTTTACACACATATATAGTATAAGTGCTCAGATATATATTAAGATAGACTATCCTCATAGTTTAATGGACAGGCTTCAATCCACTCCACACTCCAACTCTTCAACCATCCATCCAATTGAAAATCTGATGATGGAATGCTCAAAGGCCACCCTGAGGCCGAGATTATTGTCACACCCATCTTGACCTAAGGCCTGTGTTTCAGTTATTACATTATAGAGATGTCTGCCCATCCTTGCATATGTATTAAATGGATTATGTTCTGTACAAGCCTGTGTTTCAGTTATTACATTATAGAGATGTCTGCCCATCCTTGCATATGTATTAAATGGATTATGTCCTGTACATGTGGGGTTCAGATTGACCTTAGGTCAACATGGGTGTGACAATAATCTCGGCCTCAGGGTGGCCTTTGAGCATTCCATCATCAGATTTTCAATTGGATGGACGGTTGAAGAGTTGGAGTGTGGAGTGGATTGAAGCCTGTCCATTAAACTATAAGGATAGTCTATCTTAATATATATCTGAGCACTTATACTATATATGTGTGTAAAGATGATAGTCTGGACCAACTGATGATTGCTGGTTTAGCATGAAATACGTATATTGGTGATTATTTATCTTTTCAGCATATATGTGTTTAGGTGTATTAGTGTTATTAGATAGAGTGGAGAGAGGTGGGTGGTGTGAAAGTCTGTACTCATATACCCTATATTACATATATATAGCCACAGGTATATAACAAGCCTGTGTTTCAGTTAATAGAGATATAAAAATTATTCAAATTGAAAGGTGTAGTGAAAAACGTAAAATTAAAGAGGCAATGATGATATCAAGGAATAGAGGTGGTTTAATGAATAAACAATCGGCTAATATAAAGACAACAGAATTGTGGGAAATTTGAATAGATGGAATGATGGGTAATGCAAGTTTTTATTTTTTGTACGTTTGTATTAACAGTTGATAAAGATTGTCAGTGATACAATTGAAAGTACTTCTGGTAAAGAATATATTATTTAATTTTGAATACTGTGTTAAATATATTTGTTTGAATTATTATTATATATATATATATAGTTGAAAGGAAAAGTAGAAATAAACACAAATAAAAACTTTGTAGGTATTTTCTTTATTTCCCTAAAATAAAAAACACAGTAATAATTTTGAATTTAAAATAGAATTTTATTATAAATTAAACATTTAAAAAGGTCTAATACATATTTTTATTGAATTTTGATTTTGAAATTAAAAACAAGCATGTTTTATGATAAAATGTCTACTGATAATTGTAAAAATTTATATTATCTATCTTTGAAATCTTTTAATTAATGCTTGTATACATTCTACTATCTATTTTGAAATCTTTGTAGGTCATACTTTAATAAAATTCCAAAGGATTGAAATCAACTTTTTTCAATCAAAAGAGATAAGAAAAACAGTTTTTAATTAATGTTATTTTTGTCACCCTACTATAAAAAAGGGGTAACTATAAAATCAGTAGTCATTTGTTGTTTTCAGATGAGTTGGCCAGAATAGTTTGTTGTAATTTGATGTAGTGGTTTTGCAGAGTTAGACTGAGCTCCCAAGAAGAAATCTAGTGGAAGACAAAGAAGGAAGTCTAGCAGCTGCACTATAGTTCACTATGGAAGAGTTTTGATTTATATGACAGCATGACTCTCTCTGTGTTTCTTAGCTTGCACAAATGTGTTTTAGAAGATGGATAGCTTTCCTGAAGTCTAAGAGGAGCCTATTGAATGCAACAGTTTCCTGAACTTAATCAGCCTTACCAAGCCCAGCTCACCAAGAGAATCTCTCAGCTTGATGAAGGATTAGTTTATACATATACTGATTTATCTGTATGCATTCAAGCACAAATAAATATATATGGTCATCATCAACCATTATCAATCCACTGCAGGATGAAGGTCTCTCCAAGTTTAATCTATCTTCTCCGATCTTTAGCTTCTCTTCTCCACAACACCCCTGCACATTTTCTTATTTCATCCATTCATCTCACATGTGGTCTCTTTCTGGGTCTTTTACAATCTCTTGGAATCCAGTTTAAAATTTCAATTGTCCATCTATTATCATCTCTTCTAGCAATATGTCCAGCCCAACTCCATTTCAATCTTTTAATTTTTTCAATAAGGTCAGTAACACCTGTTTGTTGTCTTACCCATACATTGCATTTTCGATATCTTCTTGTTACTCCCAACATACATCTCTCCATACTCCTTTGAGTGGTCTGAAGTCTCTGTATTGCTCTTCTATTAAGTGTCCAAGTCTCAGATCCATAAGTAAGAACTGGTAAAACACATTTGTTAAAAACTATCCTTTTCAAACACATAGGCATATTTCCTTTTAGTATCAAGTTATTTCTACCAAAAGCACTCTAACCAAGTTTAATTCTATGGTTAATTTCCTCCATTATGTTTCCATCTGTATTAATAATCTGACCAAGGTATTTGTAACTGTTAACTTCTTCTAATTCTTCATAATTAATCTTTATTTTCATATTTTGAGCAAATCGATTAAACATTACTTTATTCTTTTTAACATTTATCTTTAGTCCTACTTTTCTACTTTCATCTGCTAACGCCTGCAACATTTCCTGCAGCTCTGAAGCATTATTTGCAAAAACAACTACATCATCTGCGAAATCTAAATGACTTAAATACTCTCCATTTACTTTTACTTCTTTAGTTCCCATTTTAATCAACAAAATACTTCTTGCAGCACTGCTGTAAAGAGTTTTGGAGATATGGAGTCACCTTGTCTTACACCTTTCTCAATGTTGATTTTTCCAGTATCATTATGTAATCTAATTGTTGCTGTTGCATTTTTATAAATATTCTTTAAAATATGACAATATCCTGGATCTATACCTTGATGATCCAATGCTTTAATCACTGAAGAAATGTGTATAGAATCAAATGCCTTTTCATAATCTACAAATCCAAAACATAAGGACAACTCATATTCATTTGTTCTTTCTATGACTTCTCTCAATACCTGGATATGATCTACTGTACTAAAACCACTTTTAAATCCAGCTTGTTCTCTTGGTTGGTGGAAATCCAAATTTCTCTGTAGACGAGTTGTAATTATCTTGGTAAAAATTTTATATAAAACTGATAAAAGACTGATAGGTCTGTAATTTCTAATATCTTCTTTATCACCTTTTTTAAATATTAATATTATTACTGCATTCTTCCAATCTTCCGGTACATCTTTATCATTTAGACATTTGGTATATAACTTTGCTAAAATTGTTTCTATTTCTCACCTGCTTCTTTTAATATATCAATTATAATTCCATCATTTCCTGGAGCCTTTTCTTTCTTCATACACTTAATTGCATGTCTCACTTCTTCATTTAAAATTCTGGGCAATTCGGAAGATGTAATAGATATAGGAGGTACTTGTTCTTTATTACTATATAATTCTTGATAAAAATCTTCTACCAATTTCATGATGTCATCTCTTTTTTTAGTAATAATTCCATCTTTTTTTCTTATTGCAGATATAAATTTCCTACCAATACCAAAATGTTGTTTAACATTTTTGAGACTTTTATTTTCTTCTACAGCTTTTTTTGCTATTTCACAGTTATACTTTCTTATATCATTTTCAACTCTTTTCTGTACCATTTTACAAAATTCGAGATATTCAATTCTTTTTAATACATCATTTTTGTATATCTTCATATTCCTTCTTTTCTTCATAAATTCTCTAGTCTCAGTAGAAATTTTATTAGTCAATTGCTGCTTTTTTCTACCAGCTATGTTTGTTGCCGTTTTAAAAAATGTATCAATTATTTTCATATTAATTTCATTCAAATCTGAATCATGTTCAAAATCTCCTAACACTTGAAACCTATTTGTAAGTTCCAATTTAAATTCATCAGAATGTTTCTGAAGATTAGGAATATCAACTGTAAATATTGTTTTTCTTAATAATTTTTGTCTCTCTAGTTTTACATTAACACGTAACTTACACCTTACTAATCGATGATCACTTCCTGTGTTAAATTTATTAAGAACATTACAATCTTGAAATATGTATTTTCTGTTAGTCAAAATATAATCCAATTCTGCTGTACCTTCATTTGGATGCTTCCATGTTCATTTCCTTTTAACATTTTTCTCAAAAAATGAATTCATAATATAAAGTTTTTCTTTTTCTGCAAACTCCACAAGTCTATGTCCTCTCTCATTTCTATTACCATAACCAAAATTACCTACAGCACTTTCATCTTTCATTTGTTTACCAATTCTAGCATTAAAGTCTCCCATAACAATTTTAAAATGTTGTTTACTCTGATCAAAAGCCTTTTGTACATCCATATAAAAATCTACTACTTCATCACTATGAGAACTTGTTGGGGCATAAACATGAATTATCTGCATTTGGTATCTGCTATTAAGTTGTATAACTAATCTTGCCACTCTGTCTGATACACCATCAATCTCCACAATATTGTTCTTCCACTTTTTATTTATAATGAATCCTACTCCACTTGTATTTCCAATATTTGTGCCTTTATAATAGAATATATGTCCACTTTTTAAATCAATTGTCTCTTCACCTTTTCTTCTAACTTCACAAAGTCCAATAATATCCCATTTAATATAAGAGAGTTCTTCTAATTCTTGCAATCTTCCTTCACTTGAAAGTGATCTGCAGTTGTAAGTACCTAAATAAAAAGTCATCATCAAATGGCAGCCTGGGTCCGCAATCAGGGGATTCTTAGCACCCTCCGCCTTCGGCCACCAACCGCTGCCTTGGTTGGTGACTTTACAGCCTCCTGGGAGTAAGGGCCATGCTTTATTTTTGTCTGTCATAATTGTATATATGTATTGGAAAAATATTTATCATTTACACAAACATTCATTCTGCCTTATCAGGCATTGAGAAGAAAGACCATGGTGTTTCTTGATCTTAAACTCAGAGGTAAAAAGCCAATAAACTCACCACACTGGCTAATGCGTGTTGGTGAGCAGCCCATCCATGTTCGTATACTATATGAATAATCACATAGTAATAACAGCTCTAACGACAAGAACGTATGGAGTGGACATTAGGAATTTGCCCTGCTCGGTTCCTTTAAGGCCTCCAAGAGGAATCAAAGGGTCTCCTTTCAGTTAATAGTAGTGTTATATATGAGAATGAAATTTTAAATAATTTCTTTAGAAAAAAATGACATTTTAAAAGTGATAGATATATATAGAATGATATTTTAAATCATTTATTGAAGAAGAAAAAAAACATTTAAAATTTATATTTTAAATTTGAAGACATAATTAGTTAAGAGCGACCTGTGATAGTAGTATGTATATAGAATGATATTATTTTAAATCATTTATTGAAAAAGAAAAAAAAGAGACATTTCAAATTTAAAGATGGTGATAATTAATCAATCAACAATTACCTGTCAAAAATTGATGTTATTATTTTTTAAAAAGAAAATTAATCAGTAAAGAGAGAATTTGATAACTGATTCATATTACTTTTTTCTATAAACACGTAAATGTGAAATTTTATGTATATTCAATGTGGAATTAATTGTGTAAATAATAATTCTATTATTTTGACAATGTCAAATATGATCATAAATTATTATGTCATAGGTCTGTGTACATAAATACCAGTATGTGTCAGATAGACATATGTAAATTTTAATCATTTTTTATTATTAAATCACAATTCAAATATATTCATTTAAAGTATATCATGTGTCTGTGTATTTATTTATATGTGTTTTATGTAAACCTAGTTGTAGATAAATTTTAATCATGTATTTTTATTTTATGGCAAGTCAAATATGGTCAGAAATTATTATGCCATATGTCTGTGTGCATAAATACCAATATGTATCACATAGACACTTATATGCAATTCAAGTATGTTCAGAAATTATTAAACCACATGTCTGCGCTGACTGTGTTTTAAGTAAATCTATTTGAACATATTTGTAAATCACAATGTAAGAATTTGAATTTTGTATATTAATCAAAATTAGAAGGCTTATATGTGTATAGCTATTTTCTACAGACTTTAATTTAATTTTTTATTGTTATTAATAAACTTATATATCATTGTTAAAATTATTCCAGTGATTTGATTCTAAATAGTTTAGAATATTGTAAGTTGCATCATCACTTGATCACAGTAACAGATATAGAGCTTATGTTCTCTGAGCTAGATTCATGCACAACAGTCTGATCTATAAAAGGGGAAGTATATTACTGTAGGTACATCCAGTTGAATTCTGGGTTGGCCCTAAGAGTATAGTCTTTAAAGTCCATGTACTACATTTTTATTTAGTTGTCTATTAGAATTTAAGTTTATAGTTGGCCAGTACATTAATGGTACTAAATGCCCAGAGTATTGACAATGATCAGCATGTTTTAATATCCCAGCATTATTGTTTTGATTATTATGTATTCTGATGAAGAAGCACTTAATTTGTGCATCCAAATTAAAGTTTAAATAGTTACCTGAAACTGACAAAGGCTAAATATTTGTACTGGTCTACAGTAGACCCATTTCAAATCCAGTCATCAGATTGACTGTTGATTTATTTTATTATTGATCATTCATGATGATGGATGATTATTACTTAATGATAATGCTGGTGAATTTATAGTTAATAATACATATAGTGACTCTAGTGAGTTAACTGGTTGATCTCTCAGAGGGATATTAAGATCTCTCATGCTCTTGTAATATTTAACATTACTTATATATTTTTTGGTCTTAAACATTACTTTATATTAAATATTGTGTGAAATTTTAAATTTGTGATGAACTAGAGTTGATGATGTTTTCTCATCATCCCACCTTCACCCCTTCTTTCCTATCCCATTGTAATATATATATATATATATATATATATATTTAGCACACACATACTAATTTTAAAAAATCAATGTACATTACACTAAATAGCAAGATCAGAATTTGTATATGTCATGGATACTAATCGTACTGTTATGTTAAAAGCACATAATCATAGTATTGCTTATTAAATGTACAATACATTCAAATAACAACAATAAAATGTAATACACAGTCTCATTTATAAAAATTTGTATTACTAATTTGTAAAACATATCCAAATAAGTTTCTTAGTAAAAACGATTATAATTTTATACTTAAAATATAAACTAAATTACTCATACAATTGAAATGGCAACTGGTGTATCTGCATTACTTATATTTTTGTTTTACATTATAAAAAAATTCAAATAATTTTTGTGGACTATACAAATGTAAAAGAAATTTGAATCTCACATCTGAGTTATTTTAATTTTTGCTTTTTTGCTATTTTTTTGTTCTCTAAAAAATTAAAAAGAAAACTCAACCCCCTCAAAATGTCTATATTCTCCAAATGCATTGATATACATTTGTAAGCCATTTCCATGACATTTGGTCACAAAATTTATATTTTTAATATATTTGTACATGTCTATTAAAACATAATACATCCAGTTAACAATAATAATAAAAATGCAATATTTGGTAAATTAAATTTTCATCTAGGGGGATTTAAATACAACTAAAGAGTGACCATGTGCATGAAGGGAGTGACTGCATACAATTTATTTTTAATTGACAAGTCAGTACTAGTCAGAAGCAACAATCAAATTGAAAATGCATAAAGACAAGTTTCCATACACATCAATTATATTTCCTGATCATTAACCTCCTCTACCTAATAATTTATTACTTTAATAAAATAAGTAATCATCTTGGTTCAGAAAAGGACAAACAATAAAATTATTAATAACAAAAATAATTTTAATTAAAGAATAGGATTATGTGATAATAATGATAATAATTAAATGTATTTACAATTAAGAAAATTATATTGCGATCACAAGTGAGAGCAAAAACATCTTTGTAACTTATAATATGTTTGAGGATAGCTATAGAAAGTTCAGTTGGTTTACTTTAATGTCTTTGTGAGCTTACATATATATTTTGTATCCATAAATATGAGAATATAGTCATTAATTATTAAACTTTAATGTTTGCTGTCAATATAATATTTTAGCTTCTTCTGGTTCATTCTAAAGCAGTTTTCTTATGAGAATTTCCATTGCAATTTTTTTCTGAGCATTTAAAATAGGCAGATTAATTTATAGAAGTACATTTCTATGGGATAATCACTTTAGATGACTAGTTTTTCGGTACTAATATTATCGAGGGTACAGATTTCTGGATGGCGGTGCTGCTATTCAAAAAACAGTTAAATATACCATTTCTGAGGCAGGCTGTAATGAGCTGTAGTGTGTTTAGCTAATTTCTTGCAATTCACACTTGGTTCAAGTACTCTGTTCTTACTCTCCAAATGATTGTTATTGAGCCTTGTGCATCGTACAATTTGAGGGTATGTATATTTGAAGCCAACATAACTTTTTAACATTATTAAATCAATTTTTCTATTACATTCGAATTATGTAGTATTATGTGGAAAAATTTGTCAAAGAGTCGTATTTTTTTAAGTTTGTTTTGAAGGGTGTAAAATTAGGGAAAGTTTGTTTGTAGGCATGAATTATTTGATAGTCACGTTATCCACAAGATCTTTGAGAGAACAATAAATGACAAAATATTGAAATATAGCAGTGTAAATTTTCTGAGCTGCCGGCTACAGAACATGCTGCTGTTGCCTTTTTGCAAACACTACACATTTTACCCAAGGTTAAAACCTGTGATTGTGGCCAACCCATGTCAGTGAAGATGACTCCAAACTACCATTTTGAATGCATCTCAACATCCTGTCATTGATGGTGTTTGATTCATAATGGAATGTGGTTTGAGAGATCACAACTTGCTTTGTCTAAAGCTTTGCATATTATATACCACTGGAGCCATGATGAGCTGACAATAAAACGTATGTGCTGAGTTAAATGTGTCTCAAGCAGGTCTGCTATGCTGGATCTCCAGTTTGCAGGAGCTTTCCCAGGAAAGCCTTGTGTCCTGACCTTCTTGTCAAATCGGAAGCCCAGATTTGAGTGTAGAGGTGGATGAGACCTTGTTCACAAGACATAAGAATCACCAGGGGAGGATGCTGCCACTGCAATGGATTTTTGGTGGGATGTGTTGTGAGATGGGCGAATGTTTTGCCATCACCATTCCCTTATGCTCTGCAGTAAACCTTCTGCAATCTATATAAACCAATGTCAAACCCAGCTCGATTATCTATTCCAGTTGCTGAAAGGGTTACAGGATGTCCAAGCTCAAGGCTGCCAGGTTTCATCACCTCAAAGTAAACTGCTGATATAATTTTGTCAGCCCCTCCACAGCTACACAAAAGCTTGAGAGGCTGTGGGGGGTGTTGAAATGGCAAAATATATGACATAGAGCCACTGTTAGATCATTAGTGGATGACTACTTGGAAGAATTTATGTGGCAGCATCTACATCATGGACAAGATCTCTTTAGCTCAATTTTTAAAGAGATGAGTTTATATTAGACCAAGATTCTTGCTAATGTTTTTTTTGTTATTCAAAGTTTGATTACAGTTCCAACTTGTATATACAGAAAAGAACAATCAAGACATTGTTTTTTGTTTTTTCTATTTGTACATCAATTTTTTTCTTTGAAAATGTTGTTTTTATTGAATGTTTTTTTTTGTATGAAAAAATTAGATTAAGAAAAAAAACCACCAAGTAGACAATATTTGTTGTTCAACAAAAAAAAAAATGTTCAAATGAATTTATATAGTTGTTTGATTGTTTATGCTAAGTTTAAAAACATCCAAAAAAAAAAAAATTATATTAAGAAAAAAACATGACGATTGAAAGAAAAATAAATAAAAAAATAAATATATTGTTTTCTATTTAGTTATTAAAAAAGGTTAGTTATTTAATAAAAAGAAAAAAAAATGTAAAAAAAATACATTGTTTACTATTTACTTTTTAAAAAATGTCAGTTCTTTAATAATATGTCCAAAGAAAGTTAAAAAAAAAGACATTCTTTACTATTTAGTTATTAAAAAAGGTCAGTTATTTAATAAAAAAAAATTTTTAAGAAAAAGACACAATATTTAATAACATGTTATATTCCAATGTTTTTGAGTAACAACAATGCCATCCAGTGACCTGTACCATTGATGATACTAGTACCAATTTTTCTTTCATAGCAAGTAACTGTCAACTATTTCTTCACCATTCAATAGTGATGAATAGATCAGCAGAATCAAGGTTAATTTTTATGACATTTTATCTACAGCTCTATACTCAGCTACAATACTGGAAAGGTCAAGGAAAGCATCCTGAAGAGTTCTCCATAAAATGCATGATATAAACTTTAAAATTCTTACAAAATTTTATTGACTTCTATTTAGTACAAGACACGTTGATGTAGTGTGTTATAATTCTTCCCACAATTTCTTGGAAAGCAGATGATGTAGAAAACTTGTTGGTTCCCATAGCAACATTTTTGTTTTTTAAAAAAATATTTATTTTAAAAGAATAAAATAATAACATATTTTATCTTTACACTTGTTTTTAACATTTTAAACACTTTTAAAATGAATTCTATATACATGATTTTAATATTTTGTTATACATAATAAAAAAAATATTTATATAAAAGCAATGCCTGTAAACTCAGACGTGAAGGTTACATTTGCCCTTCCATTTAGGAATAAAATAATCCATTTAGCCATAAATATCACTCAGTTTTATTTCTACATAAAAATACTTTTTTTTTTTCAAATTTATAATAATGTCATGCTTAGGCATACTTCTTTGGAAACAGACTGACAAATTGGCATGAACGTAATAAATAATGTCATTCTTACAAATCCAATATATTGTTATTCATATAAAAAAATTGTTTCATTAATTCAATTAAAATTATTTATTGGACCTGATCATCTGCCTGCAATGTTGAGATGAACAAAGAAATCTCCCACTGACAGGGAGTATATCATGCAATATGAATACCTAGAAAGCTATCTTGAACACAGATATAATATCAACCAACCATATAATGAACAATACATTTAAATAAAGCCTTGCTCTACTACAAGACTTATAGGCTGACAAATATCAAAATATGCCCAGCTCATTTTTGAGACTTAGAGGCTGATAAATATAAGACTGCCTAGATCATTTTGGAGAATTTGAGGCTGACAAATGTATGACTATGCATATCTTGCTTTGAAGACTTAGAACTTGATAAATATAAAAATAATATGGTTGAGAACAGTGCTGAGATAAAAACTCTGAAATATCAATAAATCATGACAATCTCAAAACAATGAAATATCATTCAATACAGAAAGCAACAATCAAATTTCAATAAACTCAAAATTAATTTTGGTTTCGAGGTATATAAGGTTTTCCTTTACATGCTTAATCAACAATGCAAAAAGTAGAGTGTTATCATTTAATTCTGAACCCTGATGTATTTTGTTTAGCTATTCATTTATTGACATTATTGGAATGTAGAGTATGAAACTTGTATATTAGCCTGATTTAAATATGACAGAAGAATTCTGAAACTTCTATCAAATATTTAGAGTATCAAGACAGTACTTCTGTTTTTTTAACAATCTTTCAATATTGAATGGAACATCATTATCATATCTAGTTCATTTGCCATGAATTTTTTTATTATCAATTATTGTTTTAGCATTTGAACAGTACGATTCAGTTATTTATTTTTTAAACTAGTCATTTTTTTCAAATGCCCAATAGGATTTACGTTTGTAGTGTATACTTTATAAATTATTTGTCCATTCTCCTCTATCAAGTAGCCATTAACAAGTACAGAGTTATCAATTTAGGGGTCAACCTTATTCATAGAAGGATTAAATATTGCCTCTCTCTAAATATTTTTAATCAATATGCAGGCCTTCATTCAGAATGACCTGTAATACATTTTATTTACCATATGGTAACTCTGATTTATTTTTAGGAAAAATAAATATTTCATTTTGTGCTTTCTAGCTCTACTTTTTACTCTCATCATATAATGAGTTCTTGAACATAATTTCTTATTGGATGATTTATCTAGCTAAATTATTTGTCTAAGCTCTGGATTTCTCTTTTCTAGTTCTCTAAATTTTAATCTGGGTGGTTTCCTAGTACTTTTATTTTACACTCTACCAAACAAATTACCTTAATATTTGACTCTATTAAAGTGATCTTCTTGATCATCCATTTTTTTAATATTTAACTAACATAATTCGTTTTTCAAATCATATATTTCTTCACTCCTATCTTTATTGTATATAAATTCAGATGCACAATCAACTATACTGCAAGTATCACCGTCCAAAGCTTCTGTGTTAAAACTATTTAGATGATCAATATACTGAATACTTTTAACTAAAGCAGCTAGGCATTTATAACTAGCTTTATCTGCTTTATTTAATTTAGATATATCTAATTCTCTTTTTACTAACCTCTCTGTTATCTAATCCTGCATTTTAATTAGACTCTCATCTTTTATTTGAATATTTCAATTGCTTGAGTCAAGCAGATGATTTCTATCTTTGCTTGAATCAACTCTTGCCTATTCTCTATTTTTATCTCTTCAACTATACCACATAATTGTTCAAATTTCTTATCCTGATCACTTTTATTCAATTGAACTTTGAGACTTATTTCAATAATTTTGATTTCTAACTCTACAATATGATTTTCAAACCTATTTATTATTTTTCTATCACTTGTTTTCTTTTGTCTGACTCTCAATTTAGTTATTCATTTTTGTAAACACGCTTTCCATGTTCTCTTTAGTTTCTGTATTTTGTTTAAACATGCTTTCCCTGTTCTCTTCAATTTCCTTATTTTGTATTTTAAGATCTTCACTTTGCTTTTCAAATTTTCTATTCAATTCTGTTTTGTGTTTTAAGATCTGTCAATTCTTTGAGCATACTTATGATCAGGTTTTTAAACTCACTATCATGACTATCAGTTTTATGTTCTTGAGCCTCCATTTTTGCTTTAACTTGGGTAATCATAAATATATAATTTATATAAAAAAAACTTGTCACTAACTTTCTATACAATTTTTAAAAAAAATGCATGTAAAAACTCTAATAATCAATAAAGCAAGTCATATATAACATGACATTGCTTTTATTAGCTTGTATTTACAAAAGTGTAATACCGAGAGTGTACAGGTAAGAGTAAATGTTTAAGAAAATATTTCAGAGTTTCTACTTAAATATTACTGATGAAAAAAGTACTGGTTTTTGAGTTGATATTTTAGTTCTAGTGTCTGAGTATTCTAGCTCCTCACTGAGGTGGGCCATAAGCTTGAAACCAATTGGGCTGGGATAAGAGTATTCTGGTTAGAGATTTTAAATATTTTCTCTTACCACATTTATCAATTAAGAGCTTGTTTGAGCAATTGGTACACTGTCTGTATTATAAAAACTCGAATATTTCTTTTTATTTATTTAATAACTAGAATGCTCATTCTTTCCATCATGCAATCTTTTTAGATCTGCACGATACTTTAATTTTAATGTCTTATTTTATTTATTAGCATATTATTATCTTTACCAATCTACTTCTATCACTATTTTTGTCTAAGATGTTTATGAGTTTATTGATTTATTTTGATTTATAACAAAATAAATGATTATATTTTTCATCTGACCAAGTATTTATATTTTGTATTTTAATGACTAATTTATATTTTTCTGAATTTTAATAATAATAAATATATATTTTAAAACTAAACTGGGTTCAATCCCTGTTTTTTAATCAAGATAATCCTGGATACAGGTCCCCAAATGTACCAGTAACTGCCCCAGTTAACAATAAAATAATAAAAAAATACAATATTCGGCAAATTAAATTTTCATCTAGGGGAATTTAAAGACAACTAATGGGGGACCATGTACATGGTAGAGTGACTGCATACAATTTATTTTTAATTGACAAGTCGGTACTAGCTACAAGTAATAATCAGACTGAAAAGGCATAAAGACAAGTTTCCATACACATTCAATTACATTTTCTGATCATTACCCCCTCCACCTAATAATTTATTATATTAACAAAATAAATAATCACCTTGGTTTGGATGAAAAAGTACAAACAATAAAATTATTAATAACAACAATAACAAATTAAAGAATTTGATTACATGATAATAATGATAATAAAAAAAATGTAATTATTACAATTAAGAAAATTATATGGCTATCACGTGTAAGAGGGGGGAAATCCTTACAATATCTTTGAGGATAGCTATATAAAGTTCAGTTGATTTACTTTAACATCTTTGTGAGTTCACATATATAATTTGTATCCATAAATGTAGGAATATAGCACTAACCATTAAACTTTAATATTTCCTGGCAGTATAATATTTCAGCTTCTTTTCATTCATTCTGAAGCAGTTTTCTTGCAAGAATTTCCATTGCAATTTTCTTCTGAGCATTTAAAACAGGCAGATTCACAGATTAATTTATAGAAGTACATTTCTATGGGATAATCACTTTAGATGAGTAGTTTTCCTTTTATAGTAAGTAACTGTCAAATATTTTTTCAGCATTCAGTAATGATGAATAAAAATCAAGGATAATTTTTAGGGTATTTTTTTGTCTACAACTATATTCAGCTACAATACTGGAAATATCAGGGAAATCATCCTGGAAGGTCTCTGCTTTATAAAATGCATAATATAAACTTCAAAATGTTTACAAAATTTTATTGACTTCTATCTAGTATAAGACATGTTGATGAAGTGAGTTGTAATTCTTCCCACAGTTTCATGGAAGACAGACAATATACAAAGCTTCTATTGTTTCCCATAGCAATGTTTTTGTTTTAAAAAAATATTATTTATTTTATCTTTACATTTATTTTTAACATTTTAAATACTTAAAATTTATTCTACATACATGACTTTAATATTTTGTTACACATAATAAAATATATAAAAGCAATGCCTGTAAACTCAGATATAAGGGTTACAATATATACACACACATTTAAAAATAAAGAAAATCTAAGTACAATAAATATCTAATAAATTAATAAAACTAATTGAGATAAGTTGCCAGATTATTTTTTCTATGGCAGTCCAATAATTATATTCAATTCATGATCAACTCAGCACAATTTATTTAACTGCAATCATTGAAGAAGAAAAAATCACATTTTAATTTTAAAATGTGTAAATTTCTTTATTATATTGGATCCAGAATTTTTTGTAATTGTTTTAGACTTTTTGATCAAGCTAGAGATTGCAGGAATTTAACTTTAGACAAGAATTACCTCTGATATGCTACTATTTTTTTGCTTGTCTTTTATAGTAAGCTTGATTATCAAATTTCCAATAGGTGACAATATATTAAGAAGATGCTCTTATTTTATCATCATATTGGGTAAGCTATTAAGTGATTTGTTATTATAATTAAAATTTATACTGTTATTTAAAAAAGAAATATATTAATATATAAAAAGTATTTCTACATCATAAAACTCATCATCAACAACCATTATCAATCCACTGCAGGATGGTTTCTCCAAGTTTAATCCATCTCCGATCTTTAGCTTCTCTTCTCCACATCACCCCTGCACCCTTTCTTATTTCATCCATTCATCTTACATGTGGTCTCTTTCTGGGTCTTTTACAATCTCTTGGAATCCGGTTTAAGATTTCAATTGTCCATCTATTATCATCTCTTCTAGCAATATGTCCAGCCCAATTCCACTTCAATCTTTTAATTTTTTCAATAAGGTCAGTAACACCTGTTTGTTCTCTTATCCATACATTGCGTTTTCGATCTCTTCTTGTTACTCCCAACATACATCTCTCCATACTTCTTTGAGTGGTCTGAAGTCTCTGTATTGCTCTTCTATTAAGTGTCCAAGTCTCAGATCCATAAGTAAGAACTGTTAAACTGTTAAAACACATTTGTTAAAAACCTTCCTTTTCAAACACATAGGCATATTTCCTTTTAATATCAAGTTATTTCTACCAAAAGCACTCCAACCAAGTTTAATTCTATGATTAATTTCCTCCATTATATTTCCATCTGTATTAATAATCTGACCAAGGTATTTGTAACTGTTAACTTCTTCTAATTCATTATAATCAATCTTTATTTTCATATTTTGAGCAAATCGATTAAACATTACTTTAGTCTTTTTAACGTTTATCTTTAGTCCTACTTTCATCTGATAACTCCTGCAGCATTTCCTGCAGCTCTGAAGCATTATTTGCAAAAACAACTACATCATCTGCAAAATCTAAATGACTTAAATAATCTCCATGAAGTAAAATTATTTATTGTCAATTTTCAACAATTTGTTTTTTTTTTTTTAAAGCAGGAGTTTTGTGATATTCTAAGATTGGAACATGGAGTTGCATTGGAATGTAAAAAAAAATTAAAATTTAGAAAATCAAAAAAAATTTATGTTTGGATTTTTTTTTATTTTATATTTTAATCATGGATAATCAAAAGTTTAGGGACTATTATTTACATATTTGTGTGGATCTCTAATAAATTTGTCAATTATAGCTGTGAAAAAGATTATTAATTGAAACTATAAGATGCAGCAATAAATAAATTCAAAAGTGAAAAAAAAGATTATATTTTATTATCAGTGATAACTAAACATTGACAAGTTTGAATGATTAACATTATTTAACATTTCAATTTTCTACATCTATCATCAGCATATCTTTTTATTCAGGTCATTTTGTGACATGTTCTGTATTTTATACACTTCCAATTATTAAAGTGGCATATGAAAGATAAGTAGTTAAGCAAGCAAAAAAATATTACGTCTTAAAATATAATATTTTGTTTCTTAAATAATGCCAAAAATCTTTTAGAAGCTACTGATTATTTTTTGTAATTTTTTTTTCCTCTTTGTTTTGTTGTTGGATACTAAAAAAGCAAAGAATACTATTTTTTTTATTTATATATATATAATTTTCATTATTATAGTTGGTTTTTTAACTTCAAAGATTTTATTTTATTTTAGATTATTTTTTTCCTAAAATTATCTGTTTGTAAAAATATATATAATTTTTTAGTTGTAAATAAAGTCACTATGATTCCTCTAAAATAAATACTTGTTATATGCTTTTATTTAACTTATTCTGTTTTTTTGTATGTCTGTCTGTGAAATCTTGTAACTCAATTTTCATCCATTTCCAATCCAGTTGAAATTTCATATACATATATATATATATCCAATAGCAGTAATTTTTTTTTTAAAGTTTATAAATAATTTTAACAACAATAAAAAAACTCTAATGTTTAAATGAGATTTAGTCTTTTTTACAGGAATGCTATCTAGCAGTATTATATCTATAGAAAGAAAAAAATAATAGTAAGTAAATTAAAGGCAAAAAAATAATTTAAACAGAATAGTATACATTATTCTACATATAAAAGTCAACTAATCAAAATAATAATTAAGAATAAAATTTGGAGATAAAGGTAACTGTAATATTGATCTTTTAACAAAGCCAATTTGCATTATAGTTTTTTCCCATTTACACAATTACAAAAATACTTTGAAAAAAAAACAACATATTCTATCTTATTTCTAAAATTCTAAAAATCACCATATGTGACATAAAATAACTTTGAAAATAATCAGCTAAGCTACAATGAAAAAGTATCTTAGGTTTATGAATTATGGTAAGATTTTTGACCCTTTAACTTATATTAATTTCACTTAAGAGTGAAAAAGGATTTTTATATTAATAGATGCATTTAAAAATTTACTTTGGCATTAAAAAATAGTTTTAAATTTTTATTTTTTTCTTTAGTTTTTTAAACATTATAAAACTAAAAAACAGAAAATAATATGTATATAAATTTTAAAGAAATGCACTAAAAAATAAAATTATGTGACCAAAATAAAGCTTGCAATGCTTCTGTTTAAAAATAATCTAAAAATATTTTTAAATGAGTGCTACTGACTTTTATTAATATCAAAAATACTGTAAACACTGAAGAAATTTTTTTTATTTTGGTGCATTTATATAAATAAAAGCATTTTTTTAATATATATATTGTAGATATATATTTATGAAATAAAAAGTAAATTTTTTGAAATACATTGAAATCATTTTTTTAATTGCCAAACGTAATATTTTCTCCTTAATAAATCACTCCCTCATTCTTAGGTTATGCATATTTGATATGTAAATATTTGCAAAAACATCTATTTATACTAAAAGAAATATATTTATAAATACTGTAAAAAATAATGGGTTTTTTTTATATAAAATTTGAGACATTTCAAATAAATTTCTAAAATGCTAAAGCTTGTTTTTGGAAAAATTGTTTGTATTTTTTATGATGCAGAAATTATTACATTATCATTGTCAAATTCTCTCCACTCACAACTTTGATGCCATCCATTTCAGATAAATACAATAATGATCATTACTAATCATTTTCGAAACTAGAGATTATCTCTAGCACAGATATAAACTTCAAACTTCAGTTAAAGATTAATATATCTGATTTTTTAAATTTACACAAACAAGGAGTTATTCATCTTTCTCTTTCCTGTGTGTAATATTATTATGGTTTTAATTAACATCATGAGCACTAGTTGAAATACTATAAAATGTCTTCACTATCAACTGAAACAATTCTGTAAAAAATTTTAGTATAGTGAAAGCTATTGAAGTATATACATTTGATTACAAGTCTCTATTTCACTAATAGAATAACATTAAGTAAATACTGCATATTTATTTCAAATAAAATGTACAGTATTAGAATAATGAAATGATAACTCTTAAGGAATGTATTTTTATAAAAACATGTTAATGTAATAGAAAGAAGTTACTATTAAGCCAAAAAATAATTATAATGTCTGAAAAAAATATACTTTGGATATTGTAATAATTTCAGCAATAGTTAAAACTATGTTAACAATATTTACATTCTAAAAAAATGTGCACTACCAAAATTAAATGAATTCCAGCAATAACATAGTTACTTTAATATCACATTGCCTGAGTTAGAGATGAAATTAAAAAATATTAATAAAACTTTATTCTTTATAAAGTAAGCTATTCTAATTGAGTGCAAATTCTGTGAGCAAAATTATATTCTAATGTTTTGGCTATAAGCATTAAAGTTTAATTACGCAAATGATATTCTGTTTAAATAAACACAAGTAAAGATTGGCTTCATTCATAATACTTTAAGCACATTAAATTGAAAATGATTTATCTTACAAATTCAAATATAAATATATTTGCATATTAAAAGTTGTGTTTTGTTTCACCTTCTTCAAGTTAATATTATAATTAAAATATTTAATGTAATAAGATGACTCGATGTATTGATATTAAATAGTAATATGTATATGTTCCATTATTTTAGTTCTTGCTTTTATATATGATATAAACAAAAAAATGGGTGTGAATGAATATTTCCATACAACAATAAAGAGAAATAAATTAGTAGTGATGTTGATAAATAATTATCAATTACTATTGACAGCTCTTAAACTAAAGTAATTTATTCTAGTTGTCTACAATAGCTTTTTTCTCTTGAGTTTACTTAGAAACAAAAAGAAATGAGAACTTTGAAAATTTTCATCTTTTCTTTATAACATATTTCATCTGTGAACATTATTTCATTTTCTCCAGAAAGCTATGTAATTTAAATATTTTCATAGATTAATTATATAAACAAAAGAATGAGTTAGAATATTTCTAAATAATAATTAAAGAAATAAGTTAGTAACAATAGTTACTTAGAAAAATCATTGCTAACTTATTTTTCTAATTATTACATAGAAATATCTACACTCTTCTTTTGTTTATACAGTATTATAATTAATACACAAAAAACATTTAACATACTGAGATGCTTTGATTGATCTCAAAATTTAATTTATATGTCAGTTGGTCAAGCTAATTTTCATTCAAGTTTTTCTTTTTATTTGTGTTTTAATGAGTGCAATATATATATATGCGCACACAGATATATATATAGGCGCACACACTAATAGTAAAAGATTATAAATTTGCTGATATTTAGTGTAATAATTTTTATTTTTTAAAAAACGAACTTTGTTAGCAATTTTATTATCTTTCTATCAAAATTTTTATAGTTTCTAAAGACAATGCTTAATCTGTAAAATTTTATCTTTTATTAATGCTGCCATCAGCTAAACACCTACCAGAACTTGAAAAAATCCTTAAAAAGTTTTCATCGGAATACAAATTAAATTTTAATTTAGAAAAATCTGCAGTTTGGAAACTTCATTCAGGAGAAAATGTCCCTGCATGTTTCTCATCAAAACCTCAACCTTTTTTAGGTATACCACTGTACCTTTCACCAAACAAAATGAGGAAAATGTTACAAGACAAACTGATTATATCACCAAAAAAAATAATAGATTCTCTAAAAAGCATTTACTGATCTTTATATGATAAAGTTCTCTTATTAAATTCTCTTGTTTTCAGCAGAATTAATTATTATTTACCGATTTTAAACCCTACTAAAAAATTTACTTCGCAAATTAACTCATTGTGTTCTGGCCTCCTTTGGAAAAAAAAAAGTGGTCTGTATCAGTATGCGTAAAATGCAAAATCCCAAAATACTTAATGGCCTAGGTTTACATTCAATTAATACATTATTAATTTAAAATATACTTAATTTATTCTACTACATCAAGATTGAATTTAATTACCAAAACATTATTGACACAATCATTCCCACAAATAGGCCTCCCCCGAATATTAAAAAAAATTGGCTCCAACTTCTCATCTCACTTACTGATATACAAATGGATTTAAATGAATTTTTTTTTAATAATAAGCACACATATTGGGACACGTTTAAAATGATAAATCCTCAGCTGATATGCCCTCCTAGTTATCTTGAAGTGACTAATATCAATCTTTTTAATAAAATGAGAAAATGGTATTTAATGCCTAAATATATTGATTTTATCATTAAAATAAATCTATCTTCACTTCCTACCAAAGATTTCCTTGTTTCAAATAGAGGATTTAAAAGGATTGATTCCTTATGTATTTTGTGTAAAAAAGATAGTGAAACATTTGATCATATTCTTGTTTCTTGCTCAGGACTAAGAGAAGCAAAATATATAATTCAAAATTATTTCAATAATCACAATCCAGAACTCTTTGATATCATTCATAATATTAAAATGTGTAATTTCTGCAATATCAGAAGATGCATATTTATTAACCAAGTAATATGGTTACTTAGAGATGTCATATAGTTATAACAAATTCTCCATTGGACTTGCAACTTTTTATTAAAAATACATTTAATTCTATTCGAAAAAAAGATAAGCTTGTTGCACCCAAAGAAATCTACCTATCCACATGGACTGGTTCTTAGTACAAGAAATTCAGGAAGTTATTAGTAAAAATGTAAATTTATACTAGATTTTTTTTGTTGTCTAGAGAAATTCATTTGTAACACTTTATATAAAATAAAGTCTATATTCTTTTAAAAAAAGAGTCTAACAAAGTTTCATTTACATTAAGCATTGTTGAAATATGAATTTATTTATAAATACATGTGCAGAAGGAAATTAATCTCTGCCATACACTATTTTCATAACTATTATAAATCTCTGCACACTCATTTTTCAGCATTTAATAATAGTAGATTTACATTTATTTATAAATACATGTATAGGTGAAATGGTAAAGTTCAGTTATAATCCACTTAAAAGTGAATGTGGTTTTGTAATTCACAAACTACAAATCAATTACAAAAATTATCTCATAATGTAAAAACAGACAATCAAAATTTCTAACTTGAATTTCTATTAATTTAAAATATAAACAGTTATCTGTATACACAATAATAGAATAATTATGGAAATGTGAAATAGCTTTTCACTAATGTTAGATTAGATTGCAAAGATGGAACCCTGAGACTACTGGTATTTTAAATCCCTATTATATCTTTCCATCAATATTTTATTTTAAAAAATAGCTATGCTTCTTGACAGCCATATAAATTTTAGCACTGATAAGATATTTTTACTTTTTTAAATCCTTTTCCAAGAAACTTGATATTATAATCTAGCTTAAGAAGTTATTGGAAAAAATAACTAAATTGTTTTAATTAAAGTACAGGAATTCATAATATGTAGAAAGATTTTTTTAGTATGACAGATATAAACTGGTTTGATTGACCAACAGTGTAACTTATTAAAGTATATAAATTTTGGATAACAAATACATCGAAGTTTTATACCAATAGCAATCAAAACTTCTAAGAACATTTCCTAAGAAATTTATCATACTTGAGAATAAATCACTGATGATAATTATATTTTAGAGATTTGTTAAAACCATTTGATTTCTTATTTCCAAATAGAAAAAATCCTCTTCCAGAAAATATATGAAAATTTTGCAATTTTTATTAGATCAATACAATGGACATTAAGAAAATTGCTATCAAAGATATTTGTCATACATTCTACTAAAAGATTATTCTAAACAATGACAAATTGTTTAAAAGTTTACAATCAACCAAGCCAAATTTTTATTATTTTTAAATTGAGACTTTAATAATTTAAGAGATAGTAGTCTTGATCTGCACTTTAACAGATATTTATTTTATGTTTATATATTATTTATTTCATTAGAGATATAGCATCGTGGAATATAGAAAATTATTGAATTAATAACTATAATAAGATAGTATTAATACTGCTTTATACATGGAGAAAATGTTGAATGTAGCCTTTAATGCATTTTTAATTACTTTAAAGAGTGCTCAGCACTGAAAATGCATTAAAGGTTTTTTTTTAATGTTCTTTCTCTATGTATTAAACCAATAAATATGGACTTATCAACTCATAATCTTTCTTCTCGATAGCATTAAATAGGGCTAAAGTTTACAATTTAAAAAATATATATATTTATTTGATTTATAGTTGAATTGATTTTAGTTCCAAAAATATCAGTGAAAATTGAAGATATAAATGTCTATTTGAGCTCTGCCATACTAAAAAGGTACTCAGTGATAGAGATGAATCACACAAGCTGAAGAATTTTCCTAGGTTTATCTCTATGATCTCTGTTTAAGATGCTTACTTTATCCACATAAACAATCATCAATATCTGTTTTCTGAGAGTTGGAAAAACTATACCAGTAATAAGATTTACGATTCCTCTAAGAAATGAATTAAACCTTCTGATTTTGATGAATACAAAAAAAAATTTCCCTATTACATTATAATTTACAAATATATTAATAGGTTTACATGAAACATAATTATATATAAGCACACAGATATGCGGTATAATAATTTATTAACATATTTTTAATTGTCATATAATAATAAAAAATATGCTTAATTTTAACGTGTCTACTTGATACACATCTATAAAAGCACACACATGTCATAACATATAGGAATTGTCATATAATAATAAAAAGTTATCACATTTTAATGATACATAATGACTATTTTCACACATGTGGGTACCCATGGAAATGTGTGTGCACACTAACATTTATATGTATTTTAATTTATCAAAATAATAAAATTATTAAAAATATATTTTTCAGTTCCATGTTGAAATTATACATAAAATTCACACATGTGTATATATATAAGTATGATTGCTATTAATTCATTCATTATCTAATAGTAACAAAAAGTTTTTCTTTTTTTAAAAAAGTAATTAATTCTTTGACAGTCCTTCAAAAGTTATCTTTTTCTTTTAAAAAAGTAATATCACATCTTTGACAGATTATTTTTGACTAATTATAAATGTCTTTTAAAAAATATCCCAGCGTTTTTTTTCTTCCCCAATCTAGAAAGATTTTTAGCTTTTCTTTGTTAATAAAATATACAGGAAGCGCATCTTAATTTTTGTTGAATAGTTATTTACTTAAAAAAAAATTCTAAAATGAGACTTCAGGCATACCACTAGTACACAATATGGACTATGGAGAACTCAGAAAGTAGACCCTTTAATTCCATGTGAATCCAAACTCTACTGTAGTGTACTAGTAGCAATAGCTGGACTTAGACTCTCTTACCTTCAGTTATAACTTCATGGTAACTGTCATAATCTGTAAAACTTAAAAACTCCCCTAAACTTTTTTCTAACCTTTTTAGAATCAGGATATTGCTTTCTTTATCTTGATTGAAAAAAATTAATGACTTTTTTCAATCTACCTTAATCTTTTGAGAAACAACTTTGTGGAATTTATCAAAATGTTATACAAGCTTTAATTAAAAAAAAATTGAATCAAAATAGATAGTGGAATTTTATAATTACAAGTATAGCATATAAAAGTGATTTAACCCGCTGAAGAACCAAAACAATTAAATCAAATTAATATAGGCCTAGTACTTTTAAAGTTTTCCCTCATATTCATGGCCAAAATAAGTTATAAACTATTGTTGTAATGTTGCTAACTAATAAAATATGCAAATTAATTTATCCATTTTCTTGAGATAGAAAAACACGTGTCATGTCTATCACTGACAATAAAATACGCCTGCTTGATTTTTGTTTTAGTCATTGGCTTCGGAGCATACTATCTTGGGGTTTCAGGGTTCAAACACATGGCCAGCCTGCCTCTCATGTTCGAAAAATATTGAGAAGTATATATATATTGTAGCATTAAAAAATGCTTGTTTTCATTTCAAAATCAGAATTAATAAAATATTAATTAGATCTTTTTAATAAAAAAAAATTTTAATTCAAAATTATTTAATCCTTAACTTTTATTCTAGTATAAAAAATATTTAGTTCTACTTTTCCTTTCAACTTTATATATTGTACCAAGATTGAAGTTGGTACATAATAATTTTATCTAAAAAAATTAGTAAAACAAAAATCTTTCGTTAAAAGAAATAATATGTAAAAGTTTAAGAGTTTTATTAGTTTGTTTTCGAAAAAGCTAAAAGTCTAAGTGTTTTTGAAATAAAAGTTAAAAACAATTAATTAAAAGTGGGAAGGGGTTTCGCTTTAAAATATCAAATTAAAAGAAGTTGGTTTTCAAATAAGTAAAGAATTCCTTTTATCGTTGTTGTTAGTTAAAGAAAATATTGTTCATGAAAGTTATAAGAAATTAAAAGTTGATTTTCAAAGTTAAAAAAAATATAAATCTCTTTTTATTTAAATTGAAGAGAAAAAAATCATCTTAAAACTAGTGTTGATTTTAGAATAAAATTTATATATGTGCATGCGACGGTAAATAAATGTATGCGTAATAAATATTAAAATGAAATAAATGAAAATTATATTTAAAAAATTCAGCGATGGGCTACTAATTAAAAGTATAAAAACAACATGTTTGCATAAATGATCTTCCAAAACACGTTAAAGGATTAAGAAAGGAATTTCGACAACAGATATTGCCGAAGGATATCGAAGTGAAAACACGCGTCACATATAAATAGTAAAATTTTATCGGACAATGAGATGAGGGAGTTCAGTCAGTCAGTTCAGATAACAGTTCCGTTTATTATGTATGTCAGAAATGCAGTGTTAAAACCCTTGGAATCATACGGCCATCTCTATCCTGGAGTCCAGTAGAACAGCAAGATCTGCTCGTGAAAATAATGTTTGCGTAACAGCTTAAAGAACCTCCGTCAATATCTAACTGTCTCCAAGAATAATATCAGCGAATAAGCATTAAACCTTCTCAAGAAAAACTTCAAATCTAACCAGTTAGAATATTTTATTAGAAGCAGCAAATAGAAGAAGTCCATGTTCCAAAAATCCTAGGTAAATAACATTTTTTCTTATATTCCTTCCTAAGTAGCCATCGCATTCGTAAATCCTCCAAGAGTCGAATTATAGGAATTCTATAGCACATAAAAAATGAACTATTTATTTGTGTGTGTTCTTAAGATATGTGTTTATATTATGTAATGCTTTATTATATATGTCAGTGTGTGAATTAACATGTGCGTAATCATAATATTTGAAATACCAGTATTATGTTAGTAAATAAGATTTGAAAATATTTAAATTTAGAGTATAAATGATAATTAAAATAAAATATCGTTAAACTTAAAACTTTATTTGTCGGTCAATTCTTTTTACCAATCTTTTATCAATTCTTTCATCATTAATTAAATATTTTGTTATTGAATTAAAAATAGACTAAGCTAGTTAGGGATTGTTTCGAGCGCTGGATTATGAGCCTACTGTCCAAACATGTTAGTCTTAGACTAGCTGGCGCCCGGGGTTTACTCCGAAACAGTGTTTGGTAGTAGGGGTTTGAATCTAGCAGCCGAGGTGGGCCACGATCTGATCATGGGTATTGTTGATAGTTAAAGCTATCAATATTTTCCACTTTGCTCTAATGTGCCGGTTCATTCACGTAATATTTATAATTAAATAAGATTATAAATGTATTATAAAGAAGTTTGAAACCAGCCAAAACATTTGCAGTGTAAGTAAGATCTTCTGCGGATCGAACCCGGTACAATATATATGTGCACATACACTATTGTTGTTGTATGCCAAGAGATACATAACCATCTCAATATATCTGTCACTTATGTTTGACTTTGGTTAGACATGGCCCTTATTATTTTCGGTACAATTTTCTAGTGACATGGAACTGACCACACATGAGCCTTAATTGATAAAGATTTTAATGATAATATAGAATGTTCTGTCAAAATTTATATACACATATATCATAGAACCATTTCTTAAAAACTATTTCATTATTGTAATCAATAAAAGTTAAAAGAAAAAAAGATAATGAATTGTCAAGGCTTGCTATTCAAATTGTATCACACTCAATTTAAAACCATTCATAAATGAAGTTTATTCTTATTTGTTTTTCTCATCTCATTTCTTTAATAAACATTGTTATTAACAGTTAAATTTGCCTGACATTTGTTTGTTGTTGTCTATCAATTTATTAGAATAAGAATCTCTTTCTCTCCCTGATCTAGTGGCTATAATCATTGTTAGTTAATGTCTGGTCACCTAAAATCAATTTTCTATGTTGATGTGTTGCCTATGGTTATTTTTTCAGAGTTGGAAATCTCTTGGCCACTACACCCAGAAAAACCTGCTAGCTATCTTACCTTCCTTTCCATTCTCCATCCTAAGTTTTTTCCATATTTTGTCAACTCTATGGCTTTTATATCTAAATCCCATTTCCCAAACCCAGCATAAAAACCAAGAATCTACTTTCTGTATAATCACTTTGTTTATATTTATTCTCCCACTTCATTATTTGTATCCTTTCTGCTTGTAGACATTTACATTCAATTAATGGATGCAATATTTTCTATGCCTTCCTTATATAACTTGCAGACTAAATCATCCATATTTGTCCATTTGTGTATATTCCCTTGTTGCTAACAATTCTATTCGAGCCTTAAACAGCTATTATCATAAATTAACTCGCACCCAATAATCTGTTTACTTCTATATATATTTAAACTATTTTTACTTTCAATACTAGTTCTCCCTCTCTTCGACTCCCTATTTTTTATTAATGCATCTATTCTTCTATCCCATTCCTTGCCACTATAACACTCAATTCTCCTAACACAATCATCCCACCTTTTGTATAAGTATACTGACATAGAGTCTAACCAAGTCTTCTGCATACCATACCTTTCTCACCCATCTTGTTACCTGTCCTTTACTCATAACCCAATTAAATACTATTTTGGGTGTTCTCTAATTATCCATAAATTGCAATCTACCAAATATTTTCATTTTGCATCTCTCATATAAAGATCATCCCATTTCTCCTTGAAATAGTTCCATTGCCATTCATACATCTGCATCTAATGAATGTCTTCCTACTTCTCTTTGTACTTTTTTTAAGTAATGTAACACTTTTTTACTCACATAATGCATCTTACCATTATAACTCTAATACTGCCACTCACTTCCATACAATTCTAACTATATATTTATTATAAGAAAACACGGTTAATTTCTTTATCAGTCCCTTTCTTTTCTTTGCTTCATTTATCAATTCTAGGCTAAAAGAAGCTTGGTGGTGAACATATGATAGATATTTGGTAGGCTGTCCGCTAGGGAATATTTTTAGTTCTCAAATCTGCTATATTACCAATTATTAAATACTTTTTAATTGCTAGATAATAGCAACCTAGGGTGACCAGATATCCCAATTTTTCGGGATTTGTCCTTACTTTTGATTAGATGTCCCAGTGTCCCCAAAATGTCTTTTCAGGCCTGTTGTATGTTCCGATTTTCAAATACTCATAATTATTATTTCTTATATAAATAATACATTGCAAAAATGAGTTTCTTGGTCCTCTCTGTCCATTTCAGTCTCTACATTAATATTATAAAAACTTCAAACAAATTCCAACACCAAAACAATAATCGCTATTACGTTATATGGCCGGGTTCTAAAGCTAGACACATTCTTGCATCCAATCTCACTTTGGAGCATGCGCAGTTGGATTTTTGTAGGCTAAAATTTGAAATGCGCTTGCATCTGCTTTGATTGACAGTGTAGTTTTACTAGTTCTTTGTTGATATTAATTTTCTATAATGATAAAATTAATAGTATTAATAATCCTAAATAATAGACATGCCAAAGAGGAACTATACTTACAACAATGAATATACACAGGAATGGACGTTTTATGAAAAAAGGATGCAATGCCATAAAAATGATTGATCGTTATGTGCCGATTTTTGATTAAACGACCCTATAACAACCTCATTTTATTAACTCGATATAACGCAATTTTCTTTTCGAAAATTTTTTTAAAATCGTAATTACAAATAAAATCAAGCAAATAATTTCTATGATAAACTTGTTATTTATTTTAAAATAGAAAAAAAAAAAAACCAGCGCAAATTAAAGCCACAGTTTGATATAAAATATGGTGTAAGAAAATATTTTTTTATTTTTAACATTTTGAAAATACAGAATTAATGGTTATACATCACTTTATATATTTGACTTAAGACCATTAAAAAACAACAACAACTAATATTTATAAATCAAAGCGTCATTTTAAAACAACTTAATTTTCTACGAGTAAAAATGTATATACAACTTATATAATTATACTAGAAACAGTAAAATTTAGACATTTGTGGTCGTGGGTTGATTATCTCCCGAATGTAGTTTTTCTATAGACTGACTGAGAAGCTGCAAATTATCAATTAATTTAACAAGATTATCCATTGCAACTGCTCTACCATCAGGATTTTGTATTCCATGAAGTTCCTGTTGACAATCAAAGTCAAAATGCAAACGAGCTAAGCGTTCTTGTTGTTCACGAACCTGATCCATTTTCTCAAAAGAACAATCGTGACCAACAAATGCTTGCAGTTTACCAGAATGAAAATCATCTAAAAGTTGTAACAATCCTTCTTCCATTCGTTGTACTTCCGTTACATCAGTTATAAAACTATGTTCTTTGCAAGATCGACTTACAGGTTGCTGGGATGTTGATCTCCCGATATTTCCTGTTTTTACGGGTAGTCTTTTGACATTTCTTTTAGTGCTTACTTTATTAGAATCATTAAAGGTCGGCGATTTTGGACGTTCGTTTGATTTCATTGAGTTACTAACGTTAATGCTTAAAAGTGAAGACAAGAATGATTAGAATTTAATAAAATCATACAACAGATACGTACTTAGATAAATGAAACCATTAAAAATCTTTAATTATTATTGGTTGTTGGAGATTTAAGAGATAATGAATTTTAAACGCATATAAAAAAAATATAATAATTTTATATTACAAAAAAAATAATTTTATTTTGCTGACCATTGTATAATTAGCTATATCAATTAAGTACTACGATTTAAAAACCAATGGAAAAACAGAATTCTGTAAACTTCTATATTAATGATCAATACTGCGCAAGTTTTTATTTTGTGACATCATGACTATTTTTTTCTAATTATTACAGTTGTTTTTGAATTACATATAGTTAGGCTTTCGCAGTATGCTTGAAATTGACAGCTCTTTTGTTAATTTAAGCTTTATTTTATATAACTATTTGTAAAAACCGTGGATGTAAACGATTTTAAATAGTTGGAATAAATGTACGTTATATTGTAAATGTTTTATATGACATTAAATAGACTATATGGTATTTAATTTTGAAAATAAAAATGTTAAAAAATAAGTTGGCGATTGTAGTAAGCAAGAAGTGTTTGAACGTATTAATTAAAATATTTATTAAGTTATCATGTATAAAATCCTTTATTCCGAAGTAGGATTATTTACATGATTTATGGACATTTTTTTAGATACTATTTCAAATAAAAATATGTACGATTTAAATATCTTTGGGTAGTTACTTTATGTTTTATATCTAAATTAATTATTATTCTTAAAAAGTGCAATTTAATTCACTTGATTAAAATATGAAGATTGTTTTAATTTATGTAGATGATAATTAGAAAATCATGACCAACCGATAACTGTAACTTGGTATTAGTTTGCGGTGATTCTTATTATTTTGCCATTCTCTTAATACGAATTATATAAAAATTGTAAATATTTATAACTGCGGTGACCTGGGAGTATTCTTAACAATACCAACCGGTTAATGTCAATAAATATATTAAATACAATAAATTAAACTTAACAAGTTTATTCACTTGTCAAAGAAACATGTAAATAAAGAATTAGTTATTTCTAAAAATTACTTTGTAATCTGTATAGTCAATTACTTGTGCTTTTTATGTACACACAATACGTACAACTGTTGCATACAACAATTGTAAATTTTACTTGCTGCCACAGAAATTGTAACTTACAAACTCAATGGTTACTGTTCACAACATCATGAGACAACATTGTATATCTCTGCAAGGTTTTCTTATACTGGATCGATCCTGCATAAATCTGTCATCATTAGCATATATTAAGTTTAATGGCATTCATATATATATATATATGTGTCATGTAAATTTTCTAGAATGTAAATAATTAGTGAAATTTATGCATTATCTGTACTAGGTTTATAGCAATTTCATAATAAAATTTTATTTATAATATTGTATATACATGAATGGAATGAGTGCTACCATAAAAAAATTCACTAAAACTATCAAAAGCTTTAATTAAAATTCACTTCCAATTTTTTTTACCAACAGTCAAATTGTTTTTATATACATAGGGATTGGGAATGAACTTGACTAACTCATTCTCGCATTCTTGTTGATTATAAGAAGTTCAAACAATACTAAGATCTAATTTACAGTTAAAACTTTTAAGAATGTTAAAAGGATTTGGAAGATAAAAATATATTGATAATATATTCTCTGATTAAAGATAAGAGAGTTGCACATTTTCTAGATGTGTGTAATATATATATATTAGGTGTTATTAATGTATAAATTATGGCAAGTGAGATAAAAACATTATTTTAAAAAAAATGCTTCCATTCCTAAAAAAAAGTCATGCTTCGTCACTGATATATAAGTACACAATTCACACCTCAATGGAAAATAATCCTACTAATCATAAATGTAAGTTTTCAATTTTGCAGGTTTTCTACATTTTCATGACCAGAACTTTTTAGGAGATAATAAATTCTCCACTGAACCTGCTTGATTGTCAGCTATAGCTAAATCTATTATCTCTTGTATCAGTGGGCATTTCATCATTTTGCGCAACTGAAGATGGGTTAGCACTCCTTTCATAAAAGAATTCTCTCTGTTACTTGCTGATTTTATTTTGACATTTTCTGATTCTGATAACTCCATCTGACAAGTCCATAAATGCTTAATTTGCCTCTTTAATCACTTTCTTTTATCCAATTGAATTAACCTTATTTGACTTGATAATACTTTTATTATTATTCCTGAAACTCTTTTTTTTTATTAAAATATCCCAAATCCATACTAACTCATCAACTTTAAAATTTTCGCAGTTTATAAAGTTATCACCAAACACATTTTTACTTAGTAATAACATTGTTATTTGCATGTGAAAATTTTGTCGCATTAACATTTGTACCAGGATTGCATAGATTTTAGTCAGGGTTCCAACATTTTTGGAGGTAGGTTTATGGTAGATTGATATTCTAAACATGTCCTTGCTAAAACTTTCATCCTGACTATTGCTGGGTGTCAATTATGTAGTAATCCAAGCACCTGCTTTTAGCATTCCATTGGTATAAGTATGGTGTCAGTTATATGTATGCAACCATTATACATTGATAAACTTTTGCATACATTTCAGATTGGTCTTACTACATAATTAGGTCAACTTTTTGATTATCCATGTTTTATCCATTTCTCTAGTATTATATCCAGAGTCATTTAGAATCTATATAATTTATCTTGGCAAACTTATGTTCAAAGTTGTGTATATCTGATAAATTTAATAGGACATCAGCATAGCCAATTTCTTTACCAGGCTTAAATATAAATTTGTAGTCATAAGCAGCTAATAAATTCATCCAATGAATCACATTAGTCCTCATATTTAGGAGTTTTTTTAGTTTCCGAAAATTCCTAACAATGGGTGATGGTCCATGTATATTTTAAATTCATGGCCATACTCATACTGATATAATTTTTTAATAGCAAAGACATTGGCCAAAACTTTATTATCAAGCTGATGAGTTTATAATCAGCAACTGTAACCATTTTTGACATATACGCTATCGGATGATCTCCATAGCAAGGGTGTGAAATGGCAACCTCAACTCCATATTCCAGAATGTCTGTTCTTACTATCACCTGATTGCTGCAACATTGTACAAGGAATTGACTAGAAGTTAGCAAGTCTCACTTTCTGAAATATACTCTTCGTTCTATTCATAGCTGTTCCTTTTTAAGCAATTGATGTAAACGTGTCACCACATGTGACTTACCTTTCATGAAACCTTCAAAGAAATTTAAAAGGCTTAAAAACATTAGTAAATCCTTTACATTTGCTATATTTTGGGGGTATTTTTGTAATATCAGCCGATCAATAAATTTTAATTAATAAAGTAAACTTATCAAACTAAAAGAAGTTTATTCACACATGAAATTAATATGTATAAATAAATGTAACAAAAGAATTAACTGCTTAGAAATTGCTTTGTAATCTCTAAAGTCCATGATGTTGTTTGTGTGTATTGGCTACTTCACATACAATCTTGTATAATCCGTGTTTATGTGTGAATGCATACAGATAATATAAAATTTTAATACTATGCTGATGATTGCATATATTACTTTGATTCTGCAGAATCTAATCTCAGCATATATTTGCATTTATTTTGTATGTAAATTTTCTAGAATACAATAATAACGAAGAGGGAATTTTATTCACATATTGTCTATATGTAATTACAGTAACTTAAAATTTTTTATTATATTTTAAATATATGTATATACATACACAGACAGTCTAAGTCTTCCCCTTACTCTAGAAAATAATCTTGTTAAGTTACAAAAAAATAGTCTTGTAACCTAGAGGTTTCTGATGAACTCAGGCAGGTTTTGTTAGTGATAGACATCTTCCTTCCTCCTGTTCAGAATTTTTAGGGGATAAGTTGGTTTTATTATCTTGGTCATCAGCTTGGCATCTAATTCCAGCTGTATCAATTTTTTCTGTCTGGCTATCGATGAGCATGTCCTCATTCTGTGCGACTGAAGATTTGTCAGCAGACTCATCTTTAACAAAAGTATTTTCTTTTTCGCTGGTTTTAATTTAACATCTGGCGAGGTAAATGATTTATATGTCTAATTACTTTCCATTTTCCAATTGGATTAATCTGATATATCTAGCTGATACTTTTAATATCATTCCTGAAAACCATTTTTTTGTTATAATATCTTATATCTAGACTAATTCACTGACTTTCAAATTTTTTGATTTAAAAGATTTTTTCTGATTTTGTTATTAGTTGGTAATAATTTTCAAATGTATGTGCAAAATTTTTGATGTCTCAACATTTCTGCTGGTATCTTTGCCGATGTTCTGCTTGTAAAATGTTGAAAAAACATTGCATCTAATAATGTTTATATCCTTGCATGATATTTTATTCAATGTTGACTTAAGCTAATGCATAGTCTTTTCAGTTAGTCCATTTGATTCAGGGTGATACAGTAGTGTTAAAATCTGGCATATTTGCTAATCATCTAAAAAAATTTTAAACAACTGTGTCACAAAACTGGTTCCATTGTCAGACATAATAGTTTCAGAATATTTCTGATTTGCAAAAATTTATTTTAAAGCTTATTATACAGTACATGCTACTGGGATTTTTCTCAAGTTTATATTCTATCCATTTGCAGTATTAGTCTATAACAAAAAGATATAGCCATACATGGGACTGGCATGGCCCATATATAGTCTGTCACAGCTGTATAGGCTTGAGCCAGGATTCCAACCTTTTTGGAGGCAAATTAGAAATATATTGATATTCTAACATTTCTTCACCATCTGCTCAATTTTCTGGCTCATGTTAGGCCTCCATGTGTATGGCCTAGTTAATGTTTTGATCTGATCTACATCTGGGCATCCCTTGTATAATAATTTAAGCATTTACTTTTGGCCTTCTGATGGTAAGACTACGCGGTCAGTTACAAGTATGCAAATATTACATGTTGCCCACTTTGGTGCATATTTCATATAGTCCTCATTACATAGTTAGGACTTTGATTTTTAATACCTGGATCATTACTGGTCCAATTTGAAGTTACTAAACTATTTAATATTTTGTAACTTATAGAATCTATCTAATTTATCTCTTAAAACTTCTGCTGAGATGTCGTATGTGACTGGTAACATGATGGCATCTGCTTTACTAATTTCTATATAAATGTCATATTCGCTAAAGATGCATACACACACAAAGCTGAATTTTTAAAATTCTTTATATATTAAAATAATACAAAATAAATATGTATAAGTGTGACAAAACTAGTTAATTGCAATGCAAATGACTTTATGTATTCCATTTCTTGGATATATTGTAGCACGTCTTTTCTGTTGATGGTATGATTGTCCCTAGCAATAAAGCAAGCTTTTTTCACTTTTTTTTAAAAATCATGTCATTCTCTACAACCTTTGGTTCACAATCGTGACACGCTGAGCTGCAATGATGGGCGAAAACTGAGTTACAAGTTGGGTCAGTTAATGCTTTGTTGTAAGAATATATATGTTGAGACAGCAGGGTAGACAGAGAAGTTGTGGTCTCCCCAAAGTATGAGGCATGACAATTTGTTACCGGGCAGGCAATATTATATATCACTTGAGGTGTTTGCGAGGGTAGAAATCTGTCTTTGGAATTGTTGATTAATTTGTTGGAGTTGGGGGAGGGGTGAAAGCACAGGTGTTATTTTTTATTGAAAATAATACAAAGTTTTTTATGCACATTCGGAAGGTATGGAAGTAATAGCCTTTGTTTATCGAGATTAGCTGCACAACAAAGCATTAATTGATCCAACTTGTAATTCAGTTTTTGCCCAGCATTGCAGGTCATGATTGTGAACCATAGGACCCTGTGGTTGTTTGTAGAGAATGACATGACTTAAAAAGAAAACTGAAAGAAGCTTGCTTTATTGCTAGGGTCAATCATACCATCAACAGAAAAGACACATGCTACAATATATCCAAGAAATGGAATACATAAAGTCATTTCCATTGCAATTAACTAGTTTCGTCTGTTATAATATGGCTATGACTGCGAGGACTGTATGTATCTTTAGCGCTTATGACATATAGTATTTAATAATAAAGTTTAAGCGTCTCACTTATTCAATTTTCAATGGAGCGTGTTATAATAGACAGGCAAGTATTAAGAGTCTGTCTCTGTGTGTAAATTTCATTAGAGAATTATCTTCCTAATAAAATGCAGAGAATTAAAGTATTCCCAAAGTTTGTAGCTTTAAACTTAACCAAGCGATTTATAACAGCAACAAAATCTGCAGCCAGATGAAACTTTACTCCATCTATTAATCAGGGGATGCTGCAAGGCCATGAACAAGCAAATCAAGAGGTGCAACATGATTACCACCCACATGCCAATCCATCCACTTATACAACATAATAAATGCGACGCACTCAAGTGTAAATTCGAAAGAAAATTCGAGTTTTTGGCTGGCCAACTGAATGTTGCATTCATGATCGCAATGCCACTGCTTTTGTCAACCTCAGTGATGCCACACCCCACAAGAAGTAAGTGACATTATGCAGAGGGTCTCGACACGGAGCTGGTTGGAAACATCCAAGCATGGAATTAATTGCCAATACAGAGGCTGGCTTGGACTCAGACAGAGATACTTATATTACTCAAGTAGTTAAAGTTGTACATCAATCTCTACACACATCCATGAGAAACAAAAATAGCCAAAACCAGACAATTTCTCAGATTTAAACATCACATGCGTGTTGGAAAACAAAGGCAATAGGTTTGTACTAATGAAGACTTAGGATTACATATCCAAGGTCAATCAACAAATTGCATTTTCAAAGAGTTTTTAACTTGAATAAAAAACTCAACAAAGACAAGTTCATCACTTCCATCCTGAGAGTTCACTGCAACAAAGCTTTTTCAAAGTGTGAATATTACAAACTTTATCTGTCTGCCTTGGTCCCCCCCCCTCAGGATGTTTGCCAATGCAAAAACACAAAAACAATGCCTCTATGACATGTTGGATTTTGGAAGGGTCGACTACTTCAACATTGCGATGTGGGTAAATAAGCAGCTTAGTCAAATCTTGGGTTTGGGCATATATACCATAAACTTATCCTTTGAATTCTTAGCAAAAATAAAAGACTAAGTCTTGAACCCTGACATGAGGATGGTTGCCATAGATGTCTAAGTTGTATGGTTCCATTTGCAGAAGAAAATCCAGTGAAATCATTAAAGAGGAACTGGCAAGCCACAACATTGCACTGCCTCAGATCCATTTCATTGTCGAGTTCTTATCATGGCTTGACAAGAATATCATGGCCATTTTTCCATTACCAGTGGTTCCATATGAAAGACAGATGGTCATGGGATTATCCATGAGTGGCATTATATCTAGCATAATTTTGATTCCAAAATATGACACCAATCAGCTTACCACCTATACCAGATATGTCGATGACTTGTTGATAGCTGCACCCATTACAATTATTGAACAAATTAGAATTGAGCTACAAAATAGCACACTTCTCACTCTAAATATTGAACATGAAAATGGCTACAAACAAGTAAAATAATTGGATATAGCTTTACACTGTGAACATACCTCAACTTTAAATGATCATCAAACCTCTTGAAGTAAGAGGTCACTCTCATCCTCTTTCCAACCCATAAACTAATCACAAACTCTGGCTTGACTTTCTTCTTATATAGAAACATACAGCTATGCAAGTTTGAGGCAGATAAAAAGGTCAACATGGTCTCGTACAGAGATGACTTATTAAAGGTTGAATTTAAACAAAATCTTATTGATAAGAAAATTAGGCAATTTTACTATAAGATAACAATGCAGCTAATCTTGATAAACAAAGACAATTCCATACCTTTCGAATGTGCATAAAAAACTTAAGGCTCCAATTGTATTTTTTTTAGTGATGTTAATACTAATACCCAGTGTTTTAACCATTTTTTTTTACCCAATATAGAACAAAATCTCTTAACTATATAGAAGAATAGAAATTTAACTTTGTTGTTAATTTTAACTGATGCAGTAACTTTGTCATTCTAATTTTATGACTTTGCATCTGTAATTACTAAGTTGATCTTCTTAGGCATGAATGCTCTTTTATACTTGGCAATAATTCTTGAACAGTAGTTATTCAGGGATAAGCCAGCACCATTATCTGCTTCCATATTTTCTGTTCACAGTTATTAATGTCCAGCAAGATATGATCATTATCTATATCACTTATTTTATTAACATTAATTATACTTTTGATGCCCCCCGCCCCCAACACTTGATTTACAGTCTGAATTTAATTTGGTTTTAATATTTTTGTCATTATTACAAAACACATGCTAAATATCCAATCATTTTATAAACATGATGTCTTTCTTTTTTATATTTACAATTTCTGCCACAGCAATAACATATTAGAGCATCTTTAGTGCTCTTGCATTTTGATCTGTCAGTTTGTGTTTTGTTTAAAGTTATAACAGTTTTATCCAAGTGTGTGGTAGACTTGAAATTCAATAGCATTTTTCCATTTCTATTTTCTATGCAATGCATTTTTCAATCACATGCTTATAATTTAGGTCAGGCTCACTTAATAGAACTATACTGAACTTATCTGTCGTTCACCATAGTAATTTATTCAATACCATATCATCAATCTTTGCATTAAAATTACATTCTTTAGATAATATCATTATAGCTGTATCATAATCTTGATATTTTACTTGAGGAAACAATTGCCTACTTCTAAATCTAAGATATGCCATCCACTTGGATGTCACTGATTTAAAATAGGTACATAACCTCACTTTGATTGTTGATATGGTATTTTTTCAAGGGGTTTAGGATCACAGAGTTAGTTTGCCACTTGTAGAACCACATTCCCTCAGGATCATATAGCATTGCGATTTTAACTTTTTTGTCATCAATTTTCTTAATAAATGTGTATCTTTCAACATGTTCTAACATCGATTTTCCATTTCGATGCATTAATAATATCAACTTTACAAATAATCTTATTATTTAGTAATGCCTTACTTGATAATATGAAATTCTACTAATGTCAAATACATTGTCAACTCTTTAATCAAGCTATAAAGATATTTCCCACAAAGGACTTGACTATTAGTATATGCTATACTATTTATTTGCACATTTTTCCACTGCCAAACTGCATCATTCTACTGGTTGCTTGCATAGGCAGGTTTCTCCACTGCTACCGATCTATGCTATTTTACTGTTTTTCTTGTACAGGTTTCTCCACTGTCAATCTATGCCATTCTGCTGTGTCCAAGAGTATTATTAACAATATCAGCTGGGTAGCATCAATAAGTGTATAAAATAAATACTATAACAAATTAAATTTAACAAACAAGTTTATTCACTTGTCCAAGAAACATAAATAAATGAAAATAAAGAGTTAGTTCTTTTTAGGAAGTACTTGATTACACAGTTCATTAATTGTGCTTCTTATGCATGCACAATATGTACAACTGCTACATATGATGACTGTACACTTTATTTGCTGTCATTGCAATTATAATTTATGCACATTTAACGTCAATGACTATGGTGATATATAATCATTTTAGTGGCATTTAAATATATGCTTGACATATGTAAATATTTTAGGATGAAATTAATAGCTACTGGAAATTTATTCAACAAATATTAAAATTTTAAAGTAAATATTTAAATTTTAAAATTTTTTAAACTTAAAATTATTATAAAAAAATTTTTTAAAAAAAATTTTTTTTTTTTAACATAGTATGCTTTTGACTAGCTTGTAGTCATAATCATAGTAGAAATTCTTGGATCATATTACATAATTTACCAAGATAAAGGTTTTTGGTATGTGAATTACAAAATGTAAATGAGTTGATTTACATAATACACTTTTTTTGAAAGGGGGATGCAGAATTCTTTCGTATTTATAGCATTTGTAATATTAGCAATGTGCCAAGACTTTTTGACTTTGGGTTTTGATCACTTTTCTCACAGATAATACTGGCCACTATGGGTTGCTTAGTTTCATGTTCTAAAAATATAGATCTAATCTCAGCATTGATTTTATCCCTATTATACTGATACCTGTGCTGGGTTACCCTCATTGCAAGGTTAGCTTAGGATTCACCAAAGTTAACAGCATTGTAATTTTTGTTATTGCATATGATCTTGTATACAATCTGGGAAATCTTCCCACAGGGCAACTTATCCTTAGTGTTGTTTATTAAGTTGTTCAAGATGGGAAGGGTGTGAAAGTTTATAAGTTTCCAAACAAATTTTGCTTAGGTTTTGATTTATACCAAATATATAATGAAATGATATCCAGGTTTTTTATTCTCTTTTAGTATGGGTCTGTTTTAATTTTAGAATAGAATATTTTACCCATTTTAATAAGCACATCATGTTTGTAATTGATGTCATGTAAGTCATTGATATATATGTCTATGTTGGTATTTTGGTCAGATTCAAATTTGCATAAGTTGTGATAAATTATGTAATCATCTCCAAGTGTTTCTGCTATGATTATGACTCTAAGATAGTTGAAAGTATACTATATAATTAAACTTTATTTATAACATAAATGCACAGACAGTTCAATAACATTACAGGAAATACTAAAAATTAATATTTATAATTTATCAATGTTATTGCACTGTTACAAGTAAACAAAAAAATTTTTCAGTTTGATAATTTGAAAGAAATTGTTGGATTTATCTACCATTTGAATGCTTTAACATCATGTAATTTCTAGAGCAATTTTTTTAAAACATTTATTATTACAAGTATTTTTTTAAATCACATTTTTTAAATTCTCAAAAAGTTATAATTAAAAATCTTATTTTGTGCTTATCTTTTATATTTATTGTGCTATTAAAGCAGATGAAATGTCAAGCATTCTAATATTTTGAATTCTAGAACACATATATTTAATTATATAGACTTTAAAACTATTTATTAAATATAGTGTAATAACATCAATTATAAACTAATCATAAGCATCATTAATTGCATGACAAAAATGAAATCTACAAAACAACAGTCTTCTAGTGTCTATAGAATTTGCATTTAATAGTAATTAATCCACTTAATCATTTTATTTAATGCATTCTTATAAGCATGAGTTAAATAGCAATGCTAAGCAGATAAATCTGCTATTATTACTTTATAGTAGGAAGCATTACTCTTATAGCCACCCAACAGATTCCTTTTATTTCAATTATTCAAGCTAATAACTTAAAATTTTAAATGTCAAAAATGTTAACTTCCTGTTTAGACATATAGATTTGATGCTAGGTTAATAAATATACATTTTATAATATTGAATTTCAAAAATCTTACACTTTTCAGCAAAAAAAACCTTTATTGATTTACAGTTTCAACTATACCATGCAGTCTTCATCAGATCTTATTGTATTCTTTTAACCTTCTCTATTCTCCATCTTACTCTAGTGACATTAGAAGAAAATTAAAAATGTAGCAAGAAATGGCAAACTTCTAATGTCCCTAATTAAGCATTATCACTTGATTTTACTATCTAGTTTTTTTTTACCTACTTTTTGTTAGAGAATGTAACATACCGTATAATGAAGACAATACAATTCTCAAATTCTTTATAATTTTAATTATAATAATATAAGAACAGAAATCAATGTATTTATAAATATATTCTAGAAAATTTGTAAATATTTATGTATATATTTACAAATATATTAAAAAGAAAACAATTTTTGTCTTATTGCAGGACAAAGGTATTTCCAGCATCTCTTTACAGAGAATTTACATGAGAAGAAAATAACAAGCATATCAAATTATTTTACAATAAAGCAAAAGTTATGCTGATTCCTATCTATCTGAAGATTTTATAATTTTTTTTTTTTTTGGGGGGGGGGGGGATCTGAAAAAAAACTAGAGTTTTATCTGAATTTGAATATTAGCAATAATGTTTCTGGCATTTGGATATAATTGGTGAATTCCAACATACAATATATTTAGACACACACATATATATATATCCATTATACATTCTCTTATTCATCTTTTTCTACCCTATAAGTATTATCTATCATAAAAACCAACAATTCCCCTGTTATACTATCAAAACATGTACATATTCATATATATATATATATATTACAGCTTCCATTTTTCTAACATTGACAACTTCCCAGGTTTATCGATCCAGTGACCCTATTAATGTATGTATATATATATCCATTATTCATTTTCTTATTCCTCTTTTTTTCTACCTTATAATTATTATCATCAAACAAAAATTCCTGTCTTAAACTGTCAATACCTTCATATATATTACAGCGTCCAGTTATCTAACAATGATCATTTCCCTTCCAATTTTATCAAACCATATATTTTCTTTTATATATAATGCTTCATAATATTTTCTTTCTTTAAAATTTTTACTATACTTTATTATCTTTATATTTTCCTCACAATTTATCATGTTCTTTTTTTAAATAATGATTATATGTTCCAGACTTAATATATTTTCTTTTTATTGCCCTATTATGTTGTTCAGCTCTTTCAATTGACTTTTCCCTGACTGCCCTATATATATATTTATTGAACCGATTTCGAATATATGCATTCGAAACACCGTTCTCTTAGGCAGAGAAGAACATTCTCGGAGAGTATGTATGCCCAAATGATAGCTATAAAATATATAACTAGAGTTACATTTCCAGGACATAACTTCTTCTCGACTGTTGAGTTCAACACCAAGTTCAAAGCACTTTTTTTTGTTTGTGTATAAACACGGGCGCCAGCTATCTATTCAAGGATGAATAAATAACGCACTTTGAGCTATTTAGGAAATTTAGATGTTAAATCAAACACTTCAATCAAAATTTTTATCATTGCCATAAACTATTATATCATACATTTATAAATATTAAAATTATAAAACTAATTACACATTAATATCATTTATTTAGAAAATTTAGATGTTATAATCAAACACTTCAATAAAAATGTTCAACGCCTAAATCCACAACTAGCTCAGCTGTTTGTAATCACTAATAGATTATACATAATTAGTGGTTAAAAGATTTGACAAAGAATTGTAAAAGGAATTTATAAAAAGAATTGTAAAAGAATTGATAAAAAAATTTGATAAAAGGAATTGATAAAAAGAATTGATTAACAAATAAAGTTTAATTTTAAAGATAATTTATTAACTAACATTTATTTACTAAATTTAAACATTTTATAATTCTAATAAAACACACGCATATTTTAAATTAACATTTCTAAATAGTTTAAATATTCCTATAGATTTAATAACAGAACACTCTAATTTAACTAATAAATATTGATATAATGATCACGCACATATTAACTCATGAACACATAATAATAATAAAGGATTACATAGCATTTGAAATTTAATCACACATATCAATAGTTCATTTATGTATGATATAGAGTTCATATAATTAGACTCTTGAAAGATTCGTACGAATTAATGCAATGCAATGGCTATTACAGTATAAACGAAATAAGCAAATGTTTTTACCTAGGCTTTTGAATGTAGACGTAGAATTTTATTCTCTTTGGAGACTGCTTTCGGTGAGAATATTTCCATTATGAATGCTTACCAGCCGGCTGGGACTTTTCCTGGATGAGTTTCACGATTATTACTATTGGAGACAATTAGATCCTGATGGAGATTTCCTAAGATGTTAAGCTGACATTATTTCATGGGCAGATCTGCTGTTTTCATCGGACATCTGGGCTGGAGATAAATGTGCGTTCCCAAAATCTCAGCACTGCATTTTGTTTCTGAATACCATTAACTTAACTGATTCAATTAATTGGTGAACTGCACTCACTCAATTAATTTGTGAACTGATTCACTCAATTAATTTGTGGAATGAATTGTCCGATAAAAAAAAGGTCTATTTATACCTGCGCCTTGTTGTCTTTCTAATATCTCCGGCAAAGATCTGTTGTCAAATTCCAATGATAATCATTTGATAAACGTGTTTTGGAAGATTGCTTAAAAAGTAATAGCCATGCAATAAAACGTGTTGTTTTATTTTATTAATAGCCATTGCCGTGTTTTTAATGATAATCTTCTTTTATTTCGCATACATTTTATTTATTTACAAATCGCACATATATATGCACATATATTTTTAATACAATTTACTATTTAGTTTTAACATTATTTTTTCTTTAATTAAACTTGAATGAAAAGAGATTTGTATGTTTTAACTTTTTAAATTATATTTTTACGAATACTAATAAAAACTCTTTACTTCCTTTTATAACCCTTAGTTTAATTTCTCAAACCAAGACTCCCCCTCCCCCCTTTTGATTAATTAATTGTAGCTTTTTATTTCAAAACTAACGCTAGAAAACTATTTGATTTTTATCTTTTTCAAAAACAAACTGAATAAACTCTTCAACATTTAATTTTGTTTTTCTTTTATGAACGATTATTTTAATAATATAATTTTAGATAAAATTATGTGCCTATATCAATATAGGTACAATATATATATATATATATATATCATTACATTTGTCACATATAATTATATAAACAATTCCTATTCTATTATCAATACTATCATTCATTTTTGTATTGCATATCTATTTTCTTAAATCTTTACTACTCTTCCATCCTATATTTACATCATCATTTAACTTATATTTATTCAATATATGTATATCAAATGAATATGGAATTGAAATCTACTTCTTAACTTTATCTATTCTCTTATTCTTACCTTTTATATAACTTCCATTTCTGGTATTTAAAATTTTCCTAATTACTTTTTGATTATAATCAATTTCCATATATTTTTTCTTACTTTCTAATTTCTGAATATCCTTTCAAAGCTGTTATTTATTGAGACCATGGCTGGTATAATTTAGAATCACTTATCCATGTAATATTTTTATTTTTAATGGTTTTATATATATATTAACCTCTGTCTTCTTCACTTATTCACTTTATTAGATTTATAAATGCCCAGGCACCAATTCTATACAAGATAGAATAAAATTTATAATTGTAAATTGCTTTTAAACTTATTTAAAAGATTCTTATATTGTAATTACTCTATGGCTTAGCTCAGTTGAGGTTATAGGATATGGTCTTCATATAGGATGCAAATAAGAATAATAAAACATTTATGGATAACAATTCTGTAACACTAATTTAATTATATGCCACACATTTATTCAATTACAAAACTATTGCAAAATTATCAATTATCATATTTAGTATAGGATAGATAATGATGAGGGTCGGGTACCTTTTATATCCACATCACCATCTATCTAAGCAAAGTAAAATATATTATTGACATTGTAATACTGAGATTTATCAACTCCAGGCAAATTAAATAAAACTCGACTTATACTGGCAAATTTAGATATTTTAGGGCTATGTTATATTAACCATATGTGTGTGTGTGTGGAAATGGAGAATCGAACGTATATAATCAAACAATTCATATGGGCTATTAATTCAATAAAACATTAAAAATAAAAGACAAAATAAATAATAAATAAACAAAAAAAAATATTATTTTATGCACCTTTCTAACCAATTACATTTCTTCTACAGTAAAACCAAAATTGACTAATATTTAATATATGAATCATATATTTTCAAATATGTGTGCTTTTATAATATCATACTTTTTATTAACTTATTTATAGAACTTGGATGATGCCATAAATCAATCATCTTTTATACATATAAAAATTTATACAACACTTATCTGTTATAATCAGTGTATATCATCTAACATTAACTATACAAAAATAAAGAAAGGCAGGGGAAAACAATAACCAAACACATACCTATATACGTGAGGGTTAAATAATATCTCCAAACTCAGTCTAAATAATCTAATTGTCCCTTGACCATTTCCACCTCCAACTACACCCAATACACTTCCTACATAAACACACATAACAGACAAGGTTTTAATTCTTTATTTTTTTTAAATAAACTTCATTAATGAAATTAAAGCATAATAAATACAATTTTAAAAAAAAATTATAGCATCATGCACACATCCGAATATTTATAATCACCTATAATATAATTTCTAGATCATACAAAATAATAGATTATCATATTATAATAATATGCAGTTACATTGTTTTTTTTTAAAAGAAAAAAAAATTGATTATACATTTATTATAAGTAATTACAAAAAATACTTATCAATATCTGATCATTACATGTTAAGTTTTTTTAAAAAAATTTGAAAATTGAATGAAACATACATCTCAATTTCAAAGACAACAGTAAATTATAACATAAAAAAAATGTCTATCTGATTGTTAAAGCATAATTTGTTAAGAATGACAATAGTTTTTTTATCCTAGAATTCCGTGACAGGCGTTATAATAACATTTGCATGCATTGGAATTATTTTATTATATATGCGTGAATAGCAAAGTTATACAATATAAAATTATCCTCTTGATATAAGATTAAATAGATAAACTCTTTCATTTTAAATTTTATTTTGCAGAATATTGATAGAAAATTCTTAAAATTGAAAATCAAGCATTTAATTATAGTGTTTAATAAGAAAATTTTAGCTAGCTTTATTTTAAACAATTTTGTCATTCTGATATTATTTATGTTTGGTAATACTTTAAAACAAATCATAATTACTTAGCTTACATAACATCCAGGCATTTTAAAGGTAGTGAATATAGATCATCATTTGACAGAAATTTGGAGCTGGCTTCCCTTTTGGGGGGTTTATCTCTTCATTTTTATATTATTCCAGTAGTATAATAGAAAATCCTCCACAGTTTATTATCAGAATCCGCACAATGTTTTTTTATTTGTTCTAATACTCTTAGAGTGCTATTGATTCTTTTAAGCTTTATTTTTTTTATAGCTTCTTCCTTGGAATTTTTTTATACTTTCCTTCAAGTTTTAAACTTTCTGTCCCTCTTCACTCACGCCCTCTGTTTTTTTTAATTATAATCAACTTTGGAAGTGTGCCAGAATTTTTTACTTATAAAATTTTAACAATACAATATTTGAATAGAATAAACATAATAATAATAGAAAAAATATCAAATATTAATTTACAAGTGTTATTCACTAATATATAAATAATCTTTATCATTTTAAATATAAGATTATGAACAATACATAATCAGTAAATAATAAATAAAATATAGAAAAGAAAATTCTAATTAATAATATATCTATGTATCTGCTTATTATGATGTGTAAATTTTTCTACTACATACAAACATCCCTGATGTTGTTCATCCTCCTCTTCTACTATCAAACATATATAATCCAAAACTCTACCAATCAGTACACCCAATTAAAGTTTTAATTTTTTAAATCCTAATTTTAACTAGCAAATTACATCACAATTCATTTTTCTCAGATAATTATCTTTAGCCATTGCTAACACAAATGTGAACTTCTCACATTTCTTCCTGGTGCCAACCTGGAAGGTCACAATATATATATACTGAACCGAATTGAAATCCGTTTCAATGGTGTTATTACCAAAAATATTTATTAAGCTTTTAATTTTCATTAAATGTTTAAATTTTATTATTATTTAAAAAAGAATATGTGTATCAAAATACATTCAGTGTTATCGATTTATTTTAAAATAATTTTCTTATACCGCTTGTTTTTACTTTAAATCAATTAACAAAAAAACAAGCAACCTAGCTAATTACATTCCTGTGGCTTTTATTTCAATAGTGGAGATTTGATTTTTATGTAGTTGTTTTCATTTCAATAATCCCTGGGTAGAATTCCTAGATTAGATTGAGCGGGAGATTAATATTTGCCCTGCCTAAGGCGTAGAAATTGGACAACAAGAACAGTGTTTCACGGGAAATGGAGCAACGTATAAATAGCCCCGAAAATTTGGAGTGTCAGTTAATTCATTATTCGTACTAGACAAGCTGTTTCTCAAGTGAAAGTTTATATCAGCACGGACATTTAAATTCTTAAAGGACATCAGCTGTTATTAAATACTTTTGCTTGCAACAAGATTAAAAATTCTATATGTGTCATCACCATCCGAATGGCTTGCTAACTCAACAAAAGATGGATCCCTAACTTCCAAGTTTGCTCCAGTAATGCCTTAAACACCTAAAAGAAGCTGGAACCTCTTTACATCTACCTTGCTGTCTAAAGACCTGAAAATGAACTAAAATAATAGTGCACACTCTACGTGAACATTGCTTTTACCGAAAGGTAACTATTTTCGTTTTTCTTCTTCCCAGGGTAAATTAATTCTCATTAAATCTCCGCTCAATCTAATCATAAATATGTCTTCTTAAATAATAGTTATACTCATATTTAACCTTTATTGTGTTTTCTTATATTTTTGTAATGGGTTTTGGAATCTTAGTTTTAAGATTCCCAATTTGCTTTCAGTTTTGTTTATTGGAGAGTGACGAATGAGTTTTATATTTATATTTTTATGCCTACAACTTTTTATAAATGCTTTAGTGGTCATGCATTTTAAATGCTTACCTGTAATTATTTAGTATTCAATAATTAATTTGTAAACACTGTGTTTGCGCTTTCGCAAACCTCCGAAAATCTTTTGGCTGGTGACTTTATCGTCTAATTTGCCGCAGGTGGAGATTTCATTTCTAATATCTCTAAAAGTGGAAATTAGAATTGTGTTTTTCTTTGTAATTTTATAAGTCATCAGCAGGAAGATAAAATTTATCCTTTCTTAAATTACAGGTGAGCGATACTTTCATTCTGCTAAAGTGTTTACAACTTTTAATATTTTCGTACTCATGTGCACTCTCCGATAGATTTATTTTTGTATTTATTACGTATGCTTTAAATTTATCAGAGCGTGTACTCAGAATTTGTTTGTAATTCATTTTCTTTTCTTTAATTGCTGGGGCAGATGTAACTGTTTTTCTAATTATTTGCTTGTCTCCTATTGAGACCCTTTCTGATTAATTTTAAAGTATTTTTCGCCAATTGTTTGGCTGGGATTCACCAGTTTTTAATTGTTTTACTTCCTTTCAATCTTATTTTTCAGTTGTTCTTGAGGTGGGTCAATCACCATTATTTTAAACGTAGTAATAGGTGCAGTTCTTACCGATATAAGGACATTCGAGGTCTGACCATGTTTAGATCTCGAAAAGCTCATCGGCACTGGCTTCTTTGATCTATTTCAAGGACGTATTGTTTGAATATCTGAAAGTGAGAACCAATGTTGAGATGAATCCTCGGCTGAATGAAATTTGATTCCTCCCTTTTAAATTTGTTTATTAGAGAATCAGTAGATCTGCCAGAGCATTGCATTTAGTCTTTCTGGTACACGCCTGAGCTAATCATATTTGTTAACTTATAAACTTTTCTTATAAGTTAATTTTCTCTTAATAAAATTTTATTAAATATGTTTAAACTTAATTTGGCTGATGTTTGTCTTTGTGCTTTTGTCTCAATTGCCTAAACAATTTAAGATCTCTTGTTTCTACCTGAGTCTAGTCGGCACAATCCATCATCATCATCTATTCTGATCACAGTAAATAAATTTTCCAGATACATAGTGATCTGGTGGCGCCCTCTGTATCATAATAGATTGATAGACGAAATTAAAACCATTCGTCCGGCACAATATATTAACATCTTTATTTAAATACAAGTCTAAATATTTTAATTCCTTTTTCTACAGTAAATGTAATATTACACTTTTTATTTAACTCTTTAAATGCAGTCGTAATACTACTACTATTCTCCATTATAATTATATTATCTACATATCTATAATACTACAAAATTTCTTTATTTTTAATATATTTTATCAGTTATGTTTTTTTCAATAAAATCAATTATAATTAATGGCATAATACAATTTATTGAACAATCCACAGCCCATCCTTTTCCAATCTTCTATTTAAAATTTGTTTTATTTATAAGTACCACTGCTTCTTCAATAACTTTTATCCAACTATTGAAAGCTTACCAGTTTTTTAAATTTTATTAACAACTATTTTAATACTTTCCTTTTTTAGTACACTCTGGTACATTTGCTCAATATCGAAAGAAGCAATAAAACCATTATGATTCAATTTAACCAAACTTATCTACAATTGCCTCTGAATTCTTGATGCAATATTTACAAACCCCTATTGTACTAACAATTTTTTTATTATATTAGACCAACCACTAAAAATATAATTATTAAAGTCCATAACAAGTCTTACATGTATATTATCTTAATGTGTTTTAACTTTTCCAAATATGCATGGATATTTGTAGGATATAAAAACATGCGTTTACTTTTATTAATCAATTTGTTTATCTTCATATTATTTAACAAATTTTTATATTTTGCTTTAATCATGTTTCCAGGATTTTTATTTACTTTTATATATCTCTGCTTTTCTAAATCATCTTTTATTTTTTTCTTCATATTCCTGCTTATCTAAAATGACAAATCTTGATTCCTTCAGTTGATATCACTAAATCCTCTGTTCCTATTTTATCCACAATTTATTTTATTATAGATATATCTTTCCATTCTTTCTTACTATATATTTGTTTCCTATTAATAGCACAGTTAATTTTTGACTGTGTATCAGCTTTTACATTATCAGTAATATTTGCAGCCTCCACACTAACAATTGTTTTTTTATTCATGTCTCCATCTTTGGTATAAATTTAGGTTATTTTTCTAAAACTTGTAGGTGCTCATTTGTAAATGTATCTTTTGAAATATTTACTAAATTCCTATTCCTTCTTTATTCTTAATATCTCTGATTACATATGGATATCTTAATTTCTTGCTAATATTTATTTCTTTAAATTTTAACCATCTCCACTTGTTCTCATATTTTATATGAAGCCTATTTGTAATTTATCATTATGAATTAATAAAAAAACGTCTAACATAATTATAAAACTCATTTTATATCTTTAAGAGTCACTTTTCTTCTTTTGTATCTCTTAATCCTCTTATTCACCTCATAATATTTCTTTTTTAAAATTCAATCTAATATTGTTCTTTGAATTTTATAATATCATCTTCTATTTTTATAATTTTTTTATATTTAAAATACTAATCCTGCAAGCTATAAGCACAATCCCTTCAATTGTTGCTTTAGCTCCTCAATTCTTCTTTGCTCATTCTATAGTCTTTTTAACAAAGTAAAAGAAAGTGTTGACAGATGTAATTGTTTACTATACTTTTTTGTTTAAATTTAAGCCATTTAATTTGAGGTTTTAAAATTATTTTGGTTAATTAAAATTTTAGTTTGAAATTGTTTAAATAAACATTGTCTACATAGATAGGCGGAACTATTTTTTTTTAATTGTTAGTAAGCTGTTATAAACAAATGGCTTAATTATTGAACTGAATTGTATATCAATATGTTGATGGATATAACTATATATGTATGATAATATTATATGGATAAATATTTAATATGGAATTTCAAGTAATACTATGCTTCATAATCATTAAAAATGTTAGAATTCAGAAATAGTGCTATTTCATAAATGAAACATGATTACTTTATTATAGAAAAAGAGTGTCATGAATAATAGTATTTAAATTTCAGCCAAAATAGTTTCATAAACTACACCTAGACTTTTTTTTGCTTAATATCAGTTCTATCAGTCAGTTCAACCCACCAATGCTTAATATCAATTCTATTTGACAGGACAAACACTCAAATATGTTATTAAGAGACATCACAAGCAGATTCTAAAGAAACACTTTTTTTAAAAAAATCTGTAAATATGTTTACCTTTCTGTAATATCAGTGCCAATCTATTTTATCAGACAAAAGAACATCTCTTTGATTTGACTTTTGATTTGTTCCATGAAATAGAATTTATATTCCTAACATTACTGGTCAGCCCTAAAACCATTTATATGTTGATTAAAATCATTAGTATTATATCTAAATTAATATTTGAAATAGTTAATAAAAACAAAGATTGACACTAATTTGAAGTTTCAACCATTTCAAATATCAATGTTTAATTTATTTACAATATAGTAAACTGAAGAGCAAGTAAAAGAGATCTTTTATCTGACAAAATACATTGGCATTGATACTACAAAAAAAGTAGATGTATTTACAGATTTATTTAAAAAATAGTTCTTTAGAATCTACTTGTAATGTCTATGAATTCAGATGTTTGTTTTGTGAAATAGAATTTATATTCTTAATATTACATTTGATCAGTTGTAAAATCATTTATATGTTCATTAAAATCAAGAGTGCTCAATATATATATTTATAAAATACACTAAATTAAATTAGCAAGCATTAGGGTGTAATAGTGCTAGAATCCATTCATGCTGAAAAATACGAGGTTTTAGAAAATAAAATTGGATCCCACATGCAATTGAAATAGTGATAAAAGTTCTTGAATATATTAATGTCTAATAAGTTAAATATGGTTTTTTTATCTGAAGAAACATTTAGCTTTAGAAAATGAGTTATTGACGTGGTAAAAACCATTGGTGAAAAATATTTATAAAGTGGAAGATTTTATTTTATTTATTATTCGTAATCAATTGAATTATTATCATGGATATTTTGAAGAAAGATACAAATTGGAAAGAAGGCTGATAAATTTATTATGACCGAATGTTATTATCTTGTAGAAGTTATAAATAAAGAAAGCCATTTAAGACAGATGTTTATTACCTTTTATTTATTATTTATTCCATTTAGTTATTAAATGTGTGCTATTTAAATATGGAAGAAGAGTACTGAATATTTGATTACAACTTGCAGATAGAGATGAATTTAACCAAAATTAAACAACTTAAATGAAATTTGGAAAACATTTGCAATAAAAATAAATGCAACTAAAATTAAATGAATAAATAGAAATAGAAAGAATAATAATAATAGCTGTTCAGGAAGTTGCCAAACAATGTAATATATGTGATATGTTTATTAAATTAGTAAACTGATAATGGAAGATGTTATTAAAAATAAAAAATAAGTAGAGACTTGTTTTTTGAGTTCATTAAAATTTTCAAGAAAAAGCCTTGTTAAATATTTTATTCTTGAAGCATAGCATTGTATGAAGCATAAACTTAGATAGTTAAGTAAAAAAGAAGAAAAAATTGGAGTTTCTAGAGATGTGAATTTGAAGAAAATGTGGTTACATGTATTGATATGAGATTATTGGAAAAATCTGAATAGAAGTGAAATAAAATTGGGTGAATTCTTAGAATATGAGAATTGTGAAATATATGCTGGAAGAAATTGTACAAACTGATTACAATTGAGAGAGAAAGAAGAAAAGTTGTTAAATGATTTTAAGGAAAAGTGATAGTTAAAAGTTTTTAAAAAATAAGAAAAGAATAGAAATTTACGAAAATGTTTTGAGATTAATGTTAAAAAAATCAACCAATTGTTTATATTTTCATAAAATTATTTTACATACGTTGCATTTTTTGCACACCTTGTGGCTTTTTAATACAGAAATTATTCCAGTCATCTTTAATCAGGATAGAAATTATAACAATTCTTTTCACCACAGATATAGACTTTATGTAAGCATGATCTTATTTTTCTTATTCAACATTTCAAGACCATTCACATGTAAGATCTTGTATATTTTTTTAAATTACAATTTTAGACTTCAAATATATAATTACATGCCATCCCCCCAATATCTGTGATATAAGTTGTGGATCATATATATATATATTTAAAAATTAGAATGAACAACTTTACAAACGCATTTAATATCAATCACCAAGTTGTTTGTCAATCTACCTAGGAAATTAAAAATAACCATTTTAAGTTTTCTGAACCACTTGATAAAGAGGTTACTGTACTGGATATTAACAGCATTTAGAAATCTGTTTTTCCAGTAGATTATATATAGTTTTAAAATGTTATGTTGATTATAAATATATATAAAACAAAAATTATATTCTTTGATATTTTGTTCAAAATTTTATTATCTTTATTTTTTTTTTATGTAATAAGCTTTTTTTTTTTTTTCATTTATATATTTGTTTTTATTATTCTGATAATGCATTAATTTGAGAGTTTGATATACTTTTAACTATATGTGTGTGTGTGTGATATTTAATTATTCAAACTTTACACAAATATGCATTACTACCTGTGACATCATGTAAAAATTACTAAATAATCAGTTTTTCCAGGAGACTTCATATGAATAAATGCTAAATATATTATTTCAGGCTTTAAAATTAGATTAGTTTTGAGTTTAGTATATAGAATAGGCTCTTACCTTAAAATATTAGCAGTGAACTCACTCCCATCTAAAGATAATGATTATATCATGAAACAATTGTTCTGAAAAATTTATTGGCAGGCTATTTGTAATGTCAAAGATGGTAATATATATTAACAATTTGATTGGCTGTTTTGTGTATAATTGATCTATTATTTCCATTTTAACAATATGTACATTTGAATATAATAATATTGTTTATGGATGGCTGAAGAGTTGAATGGTGGAGTAGATTGAAGCCTGTCCTTTAAAGTCTGAAGATCTGCTATCTTAATATAAACCAAGCACTGTTTATACATATGTTTGAGAGATGATGATCCGGACCAACTGATGAATGCTGGTTCAGCACAAAAAGATATATTGGTGATCATTTATCTTTTTCACATATATGTGGTCATGTGAGTCAGTTGTATATGATGGAGTAGATGACTGAAGGGAGCTTGAAAGTCTGTATTCAAATCCCCTCTAATTATATCAAGATTAAATATATACATTATATTTGTATTTAAATATTACAGATTCAGCCTGTATTCTGCCTAACTCTCTTCTTTGTATCCATAAAGTCCTACATATGAGGGATCAGGATGACTTAAAGTCAACATGACTATGACAATAATACCGGCATCAACAAGGGCTTTGAACATTCTATCATCAGATTTTCAATGATATGAATGAGTGAAGAATTGGAGGGTGGATTGAAATCTGTCTATTAAAGTATGAAGATGATTATATATATGTGTGTGTGTGTGTAAGACGATCTGGCCTAACTGATGAATGCTAATTCAGCACAAAATATGTATATTGGAAATCATTTATCGTTTTCTCATGGTATCAGTTGTATAAGATGGAGTGGATGATCGAGAAAGCTTATTTTGATCATCATCTAAATAATTATACATAAATTTGGATAGCTGCTTTTAATGATATATGTTTCTTACCAACCCATTTATATTTGGACAAAGATTCACATCAAGTTAAAATAATATTAAAAATGGAAAGACTTCAGGTCCTGATAGGATATTTGAATGTTTTAAAATATGTGATGTATTAGCTTCAAAACTATTAGAATTTTGTTTAGAAATATATGGATTCATGTGATATGTCGGACCATTTCCATTATCTAGCATTAATTACTGAATGTCTAGAAAATTGTAAACTTTATTTAAACTTTTCAAATACAAACAAGTGTTAATAATAAGACACATAGACAAATTAAATAAAATCTGCAATCAATATAACATTACAACAGCTTTCCAAAGCAATACCACACATCGAGGAATTCTAACTTCTACAAAGCCTAAACTTGATATGCAAAAAACAAAAACTGCATCTATGAAATACCATGTGAATGTGGAAATATATTAGTGAGACCAGTTGCCTTGTTGAACAGTGCTTGAAAGAATACAAAGTAATGATTAGAAAAGTGTCTACAATATCAGACCATGTATGTATTAATGAATTTAAGTTCAAGTGGGAAAATACAAAAATATTAGATAGATAGAAAAAGGTGCAAAGAAAAATATTTTAAAAAGCTTCTCAATTAACAATGGCAAATAATCCTATATAGCAACCCAGTGTGGCTTCTAATTAACATTGCTCTTAGGAAAATAAAATAAAATAAAAAATTGGAGGAACTGACTTTTGCCTTTGATAGCTCAGTTGGTTAGAGCTTTGCCGTAAAAATTTATATTCAATAATCTAAAGGTGTAAGTTTCACTCCCAAGCTAGTATTGTCACTGATCAGGCAGCAATATCTTAAGAAGAATGAAGAATAATATACTCTAAATTTTGTGTAATCTACTAAGCTATGTTGTCTATTTGTATATTATTACCAACAATTGTTTGTATTTGAAAAGTTTAAGTAAAGTTTAAAATTTTCTAGATATAAAAAAACATTTAATGGTAGATATCTGATAGAAATAGTCCAACATATTATCACATCTAATATACTACCATCATTAATCTTTAGGCAAATATATGGGTTCTTAAAGTTGTGCTTCCTTATCTCCGGGAACTGCAACAATTACATAAAATATAATTATCTTTTACATCAAAATATTTTTCCAGTATTGAATAGATTGCTTCCAGTTATAAATAAGAGGTTGAGATTTGTATGAGTTTGCTGTTATGCAAAGTAAGAAACAATTAATTAAATATTGTTTTATAGTTTTGATTAGTTAGTTTTGTGGCAATGTTTGAAAATAACAGTTTAACTATTGATTTCTACATTTATATGACTTGATGTCCTACTTCAAATTATGATATATAAAATGAATGTTTTTAATGCATCCTATAAAGAATTTGCTTTACTAATTAATGTCAAAAAACTCAAGTTCTTTCTCAGATAATATTGCAACAAAAAAAAAGTAATCTACTTTTGGCTTGAATGATCATCAGTTAAACATTTTAGATAAATCTGCAAATTTGGAAGATAATGTGTAGCAGATTCCATTATTATGTTGTTACAAATTAATTATATAAAAAACTTATCTATTAAAATGACAGATAGATTATCTACCAATACAAAATTAAGAATGCTCTGAATATTCTAAAAATAGTATGGCACAATCCAAAGGCCAGGTAAGATGTTCTTCTGCTTGTTGGATGTAATGATAAATAATGTATTATTGAAAGAGCACTTTTTTTGTTGGATAGAGAATGTGGATCAGATAAATAATAAGATTTTCCAAAAGAAAACAAATTAAGATGTAATTGAGAATATTTTCATAAAGGCGAACCTTATTCTGTTATATAGATTATCATAAAGACTTTAAAAATACAATATTGATTGTTTGAGATATAAACTGATGTTAGAATACAATGACTAGCAAAAATTTAGGCAAGGTGTTGACATCTTTCAGAAAGTAAAATTTATTTCAGAAAAGCAATTTCTCAAGATATTAATATAATTATATTGTTCATAGATTAATATGTATAACCAATGCAAAGCCTAAATTTAACTTTTATTTTTAATATTAGGTAGACAATATAGTAAAAATTATATTTCTTAGCTATAAATTGTATGTGTAACGAAATTTTAATAATACTTAGTTTTCTTATACTAATTGACATTTATAAGCAATTTTTCAGTTATTCTCTGTATATAACATTTTTGTATTGATTTTTGCTTTTTAAACAAGGAGGAATAGCATTTATATTTTGCACAGAGATGGAGAAATAAGAAATGAGCACTACCATAGTTATTAGTAAAATATAGTAATAAATTAAATTGAAATAAGCAAAATAAAAACATTATTTTAATTCTCCGCCATATAAGAAGCTTCTATATTGTATAAGCTCAAATCAAAAATTAATAAATAAATCACTGGTAAAAATTATTATACATTTTAATAATGTAAAAAGCTATTAAAATCTATGATATAGCTCTAAAATTAAGATGTTAGAATAAATTATTATTACTTGATCAATATTTATTTGTTGTTTTCAGACAAAGAATTTATAATAATAATAAATAACTATTCGTAAACAAGTACTCTCATTTCAAGTCCAAAAAAGAAAAAAGAACAAAAATTACATTAGAAATGAGTTTGCGATGATTATACAAACAAATCTGCGAGTCTGTGACAAATACATATGCATGTAAAGAATATGGTGGTCCATTTTTTTTTCTTTGTTTACTTGATATTTTACAATAATGTCTTAATTTCTAAAGTAGTAAAGTTTTCATTCTGAAATAAATCGACATCCTGTCAAATTGTAGCTCTCCTATGTATTTTATTCTCTGCTATATCTTCTCAACAGAAACAATTGACAATGTATTTGTTTTAGAATGTTTTTGAGATAATCCTTATAATGTAGACCAGATCTATCCCATGAAAACCATGCTCAAGTTTACTACAAAACATCATTTTAGGAAGATTTTTATTGTTCATTCATTTTACATGTCTAGTCCAATGAAGGTATAATTTTACAACATTGGATTCAATAATATCACATCATGCAAACTGAAAAAAATATATATACATACATTTGGTTTTATGATCTTGCCATTACATTTTTAAATTTTTGGGAAGCATCCTTAAATGAAATTTTTCTAATGCCTTTATATTACACCGATAGATTGTCCAAATTTTACTTCCATACAATAAATTAGCTAAATTAACAGCTCTTTATACAGATTAATTACAGTAGTTATTTTCTATGGGGAAATACTCGATATCTTAATTACATAACTTATTATACATATTTAAAAATATTAATCAGAGATGACCTTCATGAAAACTTTATTGAATTCTTTTTTTTTAAACAAAATAACTTATTGTTACGATTTCAAATTCTCAATTACTTTAAACTAGCAATCTTTTATTTTATGATTAATAAAATATATTACAATGGTTTTGGTTTCAGGTTTATACTGTAGCATTATAGACAGTTCTTTTATAAAGATATGAGAGTGCTCATAATATTGTAAAGTAATTTAAAAAAAAAAAATCTGCCTTTTGTTTATTTGAAATTTCAAGATGAAAATAAAGAAAAATATTAATTATCTTAATATTTATATATTGGAAAGTTAAATATTACCCAATGCTATACTAGTAATGATAAATAAAATAGAAAATCATATAACATTACAAAATTAGCCAAAACAACAAAAGTTTACTAAAATTTTCTCATATGTTTTTGGTATTGAATTTAACTTGAGAGGGTCTATTTGGTAATAGATGAACCAAGGGCATGAGAGAAGAGAATTTTAGTAAAATTTTGTTTAGTTTTGTAATGTTATATGATTTTCTATTTTATATATTGGACTATTTCCATCATCTAACATTAAATATTAAATGTCTTTAGAAAAAAATTTAAACTTTATTTAAATTTTCCAATTACATTTAACTTTTAATAATAACCCACAAGTTATTAAAACAGGCAAAACTCTCCATACAGTAATGCCACTCAGTGCAAGCCAGGATGCCAGAAGGTTTGTGCATAAAATCCCTATCTAATGCCTACTCATCCAATATCCCCAGACTAGTTTCTGGCTTGTGGCCTTCATCAGTGAGGAGCCTGGGATCTGAAAGCACTGCACCTAGATCTTAGGATCTAATGCAACCCTCCAGCAGCCACCTTTTATCTCTACTTAACTACAAAACTATGAGAATCAAAATGAAAACAATAATATTTTCAATCTAAGCCCATTAGCCAGAAACTAGTCCGGAGATATTGGATGAGTAGGCAGTAGATAGGGATTTTATGCACAAGCCTTCTGGCATCCATTGATTACTCTGGCTTGCACTGAGTGGCACTATTGTATGGTGAGTTTTGCCTGTTTTAATAAGTTATGAGCAAGCATTGGAAATGGTGATCATGTGATGTTCAGTATTTTAACAGACAGGTTAGTTTTATAAAACTATCAGTTGACTGTAATTGGAAAATTTAAATAAAGTTAGAAATATCATTGAGTCAATTATCAAATCATGTACTTTTTCTATTTCTATAAATATAATAAACATCTCCACACTCCCCCATTCTTTTCAAATTCATATAAAGAAAGATATAATAAAAGACAACTGGCCCCCAAGATGCATTTCGTGCTGAGCCAGAACTCATCAGTTGGCCCAGATCACTATCTCTCATATATATCTCTATTATGTGCAAAGTATTTGTCTAGAGTAAATTGTTAAATTTTCATTTACGATTGTCAAACTCCCTCCACTCACAACTTTGACGCCATCCATTTCAAATAAATACACTAATGATTATTACTAATCATTTTTGAAACTAGAGAGTACCTCTAGCACAGTTATAAACTTTAAACCTCAGTTAAAGATTAATATATTTGATTTTTTAAATTTACATACAAGGAGTTATTCCCCTTTCTCTGTCCCATATGTAATATCTTTATAGATATAATAAACACCTCCACACTTCCTATTTCTACTCTCATTGATGGCATGAAACAAGACTGTTTCCCTTCAATTAGTATTACTATTTTCCTTATGTTTACTTAGTATGACTAAACATAATCTATGGAAATCATTAATCAACTTTGCTCTTAGGAAAAAGTGGAGAAATCAAGAGAACCTCATAGATATGAAATTTCTACAGACTATTGCCATTGGCAAGATGGCTCAGTTGGTTAGAGCATTACCTTAAAATTCAATACTCAAGAATCTATGAGTCCAGGTTTGATTCCCATGCTGATCAGGCTAGCAACACTTGAAAAAAAGAGAATATCTCTTGGAACATTGTGCACACATTATACCATGGGCTATTACTAACAATTGAATGTATTTGAATACTAATAGTTGAATGTATTTAGAATATTTAATTCAAGTAAATTTTTATAAAGACATCCAATACATAAATTAAATGATGGAAATAGTCCAATATATAAATTAAAATACAATCAACCTTCAGGAAAACACTAAGTATTCAGTCTTCAAACTTTAAACATTCTGAAAAATTATGTCTAAAGCTGGCCAAAGTAGAAAATCATTTAACTTTCTTATATAAATTTGAAGGGATAGTTCCTACAGGTTTGCATCTAAAACCTCCAATTCACTCCCTGAGAGCTGAGAAAATTACTCAGAGAGCAAGTGAAGCTCTGTTAAAAGTAAGAATAAATGCTCAAAGGTTTTCCAAGTACCAAGTCTTGCATTCTATTAATAATGTAGAATGTTTTCTAAAAAATAAACTTACTGATGAAGACTTCACAAGAGTTTCTCAATCAGTAAGAAAATCATATTCTACATTACATGGAAGATTAAAAAATGCCAAAAGAAAAAAGTTGGAAAATTACATAGACATATCAAAAATCATAATGTATCAAGAAGTGTACCAGCTTCATGTATTAAAAATCTCAATTCTAAATATCTAACATGCTGAAATTTCTGTTCTTGAAAAAGAATTAAACTTTGCCATAACATCATCTAATATTCCTTTATTAGATATAATGGCAACCATTGAGGAGGTCACTCAAAAATTGCCTTTAGAAGGAGCAGATTATGCTGGACAACAAAGAGAACACATGACAAGCAACAAAAATTGAAGTCAAACATATCCTATGATGAGAGGAAAGCAATTAAATCTCTGAAAGTAGATAAATCTAAAATTATTATTTCTGCTGATGGATACAACTGATTATGACAGCAAAATACAAGAACTCCTCGCAGCAGGCCAATAACAGAAAAGTGACAAAAAATATGATAGAGTACAGAAACAAAGTGACAAACATTACTCAGAAAGCATCGTAGGTACTTCAGTGATTCAGAAAAATGTAAACTAATATCCTATTTCAGCGCAATTGCTTATCATTATGGTCTGCCATAAATCCATAAGGATCATATTCCATTAAGATCTATTGTTAATTTTAGAAATTCACCTTGCCAATATTTGTCAAGATTTTTCCTCAAAGTTCTTAGTCCTTTGGCATACAAGACCCAGTCCTTTGTCGGGGATTCTAGAACTGACATAATAGTAAGCTTTGATGTGGAAAGTTTACTCACAAATGTACCATGTGAAGAAGCATTGTCTATTGTAAGAAAAAAGATTAAATGATAATAGCTTACAAATCAGATTAACTCTTCCTATTGATAGTATAATGGAAGTATTAACATTCCGCATAACAACAACCTACTTGCAATATAACACAAAAGTCGTCCAACAAAATCAGGGAATGGTTATGGGCTCACCATTATTACCCCTGATTAGCAATATTTACATGAAAGAACTTGAAACTACAATAATAAAAACTCAATATCCACCTAAAGTTTGGCTTCGCTACATGGGCAATACATTTGTATGGCAACAGGGTGTAGCACTATTACAAACTTTCTGGAAACACATCAACAACATATCCCCTCCAATTAAATTCACAATAAAAACAGAAAAAGAACAAAACTTGGCATTCTCAAATGTTCTTGTGACAAGCCTCCCTCATGGTAAAATCAAAACTACAATTTACAAAAAACCCAGACATACAGGAAAATACTTAGCATATACATCCAATCACATTAGAAACACAAATCATGGAATTATACTATCACTATGGAACAGAGCAAAAGAATTTTGTTCAGAAACCAGTGATTTGGAAAAAGAAAAGATCTATATAGAAGAAACTCTTATGAAAAGGGTTATCCATCAGTTGATATTAAGAAAACATTAAATAGACAATAGAAAGAACCATTAAAAAAAACAATTACTGATACATACCTACCAAAAATCGCAGATAAATTAAGGAAAATCTGCAATCAGTATAACACCAGAACAGCTTCTAAATGCATACCACACTATGAGGAATTCTAATATCTAAAAAGCCTAAACTTAAAATGATGAAAAGCAAAAACTTAATTTATCATATGAATGTGGAAGAACATGTATTAGTGAGACCAGTTGCCCCATTGAAAAATGATTGCAAGAATACAAAATGATGATTAGAAGAAAACATGCATCTAAGGTAGCAGATCATGTATATACCAATTGGGAAAATGCAGAAGTATTAGATAGAGAAGAAAAGATACAAAGAGAAAGTTTAAAGAAGCTGCTCATATGACAATGATCAACAATCCCATAAGTTAACCTAGTGTGACAATACATAATGTATGGAAAGCATTAATCAACTTTGCTCTAAGGAAAAATCAAGAGAACCTCATAAATAAATATATGAAATTGCTACCGACTATTATATTTGGCAGGATGGATCAGTTGGTTAGAGCGTTACCATAAAATTCAATACTCAAGAATCTAAGAGTCCAAGTTTGATTCCCATGCAAGTACTGTCAACAGTCAGGCCAGCAACACCTCAAGAAGAGAAAAGACTACCTCTCAAAACATTGTGCATATACTAATCTGTGTGCTATTACTAATAATTGAATATATTTGAAATATTTAAATAAAGTTAAATTTTTCTAAAGCCATTCAATATTTGTATTAGATGATGGAAATAGTCCAATATATAAATACGTTTCTTTTACTCTTCTTTTCAATTCACTTTTTTCATAAAAGATAATCTCTGCATTGTCAAATAATATTTACTACCTGTATTCAGTTCATGAATATACAAAACTGAGTTTTGATATCTATTTTTAACTCTACTCTCATGAACTTTTAACTCTTTCATTAAGACTTAATTTACTCTGACCTATATAAATTGTATAACTACAAAGTATCTTATAAACTATCCCAGGAATAGATTTGCAATTGATTGATTGTTTTGAACTATTTAGTAATGAATTTAAATTCAGGCCTTTTTTAGGCCACATTCATACCATACAATAAAAAACTATTCTTATAAATATTTATGTACATTTTATTAAAGAATAAATAAAGGTGTGTGTGTGTACAAGATTTTAATGTTGATATGCTATAATACTCCAGAATTAGAATAATTAATATGCAGAAAAAAAACTACTTACTGGGAATTGCAATGAGTTAATTTGCACGTAAAGAAAAGTTCACTTTATGTAAATTAACAAAGCTGAAAAAGAGTCTACAGAAGAATTAAATTAGTGCAATGATGTAAAAAAGTGCAGTAAATGGTATATTGAGTTTAGTTCTGGAAATTAATAAAAAAGAGCTCTAGCGAAAATCCAATTTGATTGTCTCAGAATAATGTGTGAACTATATAGTGTGCTTACAGAATTATAGAGTTACAAATCTCAGAATTAAAGAGCCACTATAGATATTAAATAATTCTAAAGAGATATGAAGTGTTAAGAGATCTGTGTGATCTTCTTAACTGGCAAATAGGAAGTTGAATTACTAATTTTTACTATTATAATTATTATTATTTAGAGTAAATAAATTCTTGAAATTTATTTAAACTTTAGTTGTTGCATGGCCCTGGATATATTATTTGGTGCAGTTTGACAATTTAACCTGTGAAACTTAAATAAAGGAGTACCTTGAGATATTAAATTTAGTGGTGCAATGAATCAAAAATGCAGAATACTATATTTGATATACAAAATTGGGGGCAATGGCAAATATATGTGAATCATATTAAAAAGTATACGCTTATGAGTGGAATAACAGACAATAAACTTAAATTAGCAATGCTATTATCGATGTCCGGCAAATATGTATTAAATGTGGCAAATTGTTTATGTGATCCCAAGATGCTGGAGAAAATATCCTATGAAGAGTTACTGATAAAACTAAATACATATTTTAAACTCATAATGTCAAAAAATTATGGCACATTTTCATTATCGAGAGAGGATACAGTCCAAAATGAGAATATATATGAATACGATCTGGCCCTATGAATGGTGGTGAAGAATTGTGAATTTGAGAATTATATCAACAAAATGCTGCTGGATCAGCTACTATGGAGAATAAGAGGCAAAAAGCTTAGGGAAATATTATTAAATGAGAAGGAATTAACATACAAGGTCACTACTGAATGGGCATTAGCTTATGAAGCCATGGTAGACCATATGGAAACTTTAAGATATGTGAGAGTGATCCTTCAGAAATGACTGCAAATGCAGCAAAATCATGAGTTGAGTAAAAAGAAAGTGGAGACCCCTCCTATTTGTTACTGCTGTGGGAAGAAAGGGTATTTAAAATCTAACTGCAGATTTAAAAAAAAGATGTTTTAGCTGGATATTGGAAGCTCACATGTCAGTCATATAAGCAGTGAATGACAAAGTAAGATTTAAAATGAAATAGCAAATCAGGAAGTGTTTAAAAAGTTTACAATGATAAATAAATTTAAAGATAATAATGATATGCTGAAATTAAATATAAAAATCTTCGATCAAAATGCACAAATGGAGATCGACAGGAGGGCGGACTTTATCATTAATTTTGTAGAAAGACTAGAATACAATTAATAGAAAGGCAAATGCTAATGAAAAATTGAAAAAATCTAAGATGATAGTGTCAGACATAAACGGCAACCAGATAACAATTAGAGGAATGGCTATAGTGCCTGTATGAATAAATAGCTATTGAAAACTATTATCATTATATGCAACAGAACAGAATATTAAGCCTTTGGGAATAAGTATCTGACAGTGAAAACTGTTAATGCAAATTTAACGGCTAAAAAATTAAAAAATCCTGGCCTGAAGCTAAGAGAAGCTTGGTGAATTCATTTAGATCATGTGGAACTATTTCATGGAAAAATATTCTTTGCAGCTACAGATATATATTTTCAATTTTTTTTGAATATTGTATAGTAAATGACATAAGTACAGAAAGTGTAATAAGTTTTGAATGAACTTTTACAACACATGGATAATGGAACTCGGTTTAGATTGAAGAAATTTAAAAACTTCCTTACTCTAAAGGGGGTACAGCACATTTTGACACTAGCTTATCAACCACCATTTAATAGAATAGCTGAGAAGGCGGTTCAACAACTGAAAATTGCACTTAACAAGCAGGAATATGCTGACATATATGAAACAATTAAGCTATTTTTAACTAGCATTTTACTCTTAACATTAATATGGTTACAAAAAAAAACTCCTGTGGATTATCTATTAAGATGATGTGTAAAAACACACTTGTCTCCAAATAAGAGTTTAGAAAAAAAAAAGACTATTTGGAAAATGTAAAATTTACTGTGAAACAAAATGTATGGATTAAGAATATAATAAAGAGGAAATGGCTACCAGGAATAATTATAAAAATAGTACCTGCACAATTATGCAAAATATGGTTAGAAGACAGCAAAATTCTGAGACATCATATAAACCATACATGATCACCATTCTTATGGAGAGTTTACTCTTTGTGTAAACAAAATTAAAGAATGGAGAACAGAACTGTTAAAAGGCATAATAATTATTCCGAAATCAGACTGACATTTCAGATGAAATTGAATTAAAAACTCCAGTTTACCCTCCTGTTCAAGAAAAAAACTTTCAAAATAACACATGAACTAAAAGAAAAGAAGGTAATACAGCCTCAACAAAGCCTACCTGAGTAAGGAGGAGGATGATAAGGCTACAAGATTATTTAGTATATTGATTTTTAGTTCGAACACAGGTCAAAAATTTATTTGTAAACAAGATTCTGCAATTTCTGGAGTAGGAGGAATGCTGTGTTTACACGTATATTTATATTATGAAAGAATTAATAAAGATGTGTGTTGTGTAAAAGCTTTTAATGTTGATATGCTAAAATACTCCAGAAATATAATAAATAATTAATATGCAGAAAAAGAAATTGCTTATTGGAAATTGCAATGGGTTAATTATCCTGTAATAAAATATTCACTTTATGCAAATTACCAAAGCAGATAAAGTGTCTACAGAACAATTAAATTAGTGCGGTGGCATAGAAAAAAGTGCAGTAAACGGTGTACTGCATTATGTTCTGTAGTTCTGGAAATTAATAAGGAAGAGTTCTTGTCAAAAATCCAATTTGACTGCCTCAGAATAATGTGTGTGAGCTGTATAGTGCTTAAAAAATTGTAATTACAAATCTCAGAATTAAAGAGATTATACAGATAGTAAATCTCTAAGGAGATAGAACTGTTAAGTGATTTGTATGGTCTTGTTCTCGACTGGCATTTAAATAGCGAATTGAATTACTAATCTTTACTAATACAATTATTATTCAAAATAAATAGTCTTAAAATTTATTTAAACTTTGTTTACTCTTATTTGTAAAATATAATAATCCAACTACCAAATGACTGCATGGTCCTTGATATATTAAATTTCAAAAATTAAAAACTAGATATAGGCACTTCCTCTCCAGACATTGTTAATGCTACATGGAGCCTGGTCTCACTTTCGAAATGTACCTGTAGTAATTTATATATAGTTGAATTTGTCTGTTTTTAATGATAAACTACAAAATATCCAATTGGATTTCATATTATCTAAAAGTTTGTAAAAAAAATTTTTTGCCTAATAAAATTGTTTGTTAAAAGTAAAAAAAAAAAAAATTAAATAAACTTTAAAAAATTTTCTGTAGACATTCAATATTTAATATTAGATGATGGAAATAATCTAAGATATAAGTACAACTAATATAATATTAATGTATCTATGTTAATTTATTACTTTTTACAACCCACTACTGAGTTTCGATTGTCCCAGCAGTCTTTTTCAGAATTTTAACAAACCCAATACAAATACATGAATACAAATATGTTTAATCGATTTGCTCAAAATATGAAAATAAAGATTGATTATAAAGAATTAGAAGAAGTTAACAGTTATAAATACCTAGGTCAGATTATTAATACAGATGGAAACATAATGGAGGAAATTAATCATAGAATTAAACTTGGTTGGAGTGCTTTTGGTAGAAATAACTTGATACTAAAAGGAAATATGCCTATGTGTTTGAAAAGAATGGTTTTTAACAAATGTATTTTACCAGTTCTTACTTATGGATCTGAGACTTGGACACTTAATAGAAGAGCAATACAGAGACTTCAGACCACTCAAAAGAGTATGGAGAGATGTATGTTGGGAGTAACAAGAAGAGATCGAAAATGCAATGTATGGGTAAGACAACAAACAGGTGTTACTGACCTTATTGAAAAAATTAAAAGATTGAAATGGAGTTGGGCTGGACATATTGCTATAAGAAATGATAATAGATGGACAATTGAAATTTTAAACTGGATTCCAAAAGATTGTAAAAGACCCAGAAAGAGACCACATGTGAGATGGATGGATGAAATAAGAAAATGTGCAGGGGTGTTGTGGAAAAGAGAAGCTAAAGATCGAAGAAGATGGATTAAACTTGGAGAGACCTTCATCCTGCAGTGGATTGATAATGGTTGATGATGATGATAACTTTACATTTTATATATATATATTTTATCTTATAATCATTATTTATATATCCACCTATATTTTTATATCTCTCTCTATATAATTATTATTTTTTTTATACATTTTACTCTTTTTTATATTCTATATTTATCAATTAATACTTCAATAATCATATATATATATTATTCTATTGGGAAAACATACATTCTGCCTTATCAGGCAATTGAGAAGAAAGATCATGGTGTTTCTTGATCTTAAACTCAGAGGTAAGAAGCCAATGAACTAATCATGCTGGCTAATGCATGTTGGTGGGCAGCCCATCCATGTTCGTATACTATATGAATAATCACATAGTAATAATAACTGCAATGACAAGAATGTATGAAGGCCTTTATTCCCAGGAGGCTGTAAAGTCACCAACCAAGACAGCAGTTGGTGGCCAAAGATGGAGGGTTCTAAGAATCCTGATTGTGGACCTGGGCTGCCATTTGTGACTTTTTATTTAGGTATTTACAACTATAGATCACTTTCAAGTGAAGAAAAATTGCAAGAATTAGAAGAAGTATTGTCTTATATTAAATGGGACATTATTGGACTTTATGAAGTTAAAAGAAAAGGTGAAGAGACAATTGATTTAAAAAATGGACATGTACTCTACTATAAAGGCACAAATATTGGAAATACAAGTGGAGTAGGATTCATTATAAATAAAAAGTGGAAGATTATCACTTGTGGAGATTGATGGTGTATCAGAAAAAGTGGCAAGATTAGTTATACAATTTAATAGCAGATACCAAATGCAGATAATTCAGGTTTATACCCAACAAGTTCTCATAGTGATGAAGTAATAGAAGATTTTTATATGGATGTACAAAAGGCTTTTGATTAGGGTAAACAACATTTTAAAATTGTTATGGGAGACTTTAATGCTAGAATTGGTAAACAAATGAAAGTGCTGTAGGTAATTTTGGTTATGGTAATAGAAATGATATAGGTCATAGACTTGTGGAGTTTACAGAAAAAGAAAAACTTTATATTATGAATTCTTTTTTTGAGAAAAATATTAAAAGGAAATGGACATGGAAGTATCCAAATGAAGGTACAGCAGAATATATTTTGATTAACAGAAAATACATATTTCAAGATTGTAATGTTCTTAATAAATTTAACACAGGAAGTGATCATCGATTAGTAAGATGTAAGATGCATGTTAATACAAACTAGAGACAAAAATTATTAAGGAAAACAATATTTACAGTTGATATTCCTAATCTTCAGAAACACTCTAATGAATTTAAATTAGAACTTACAAATCAGTTTCAAGTATTAGATTTTGAACATGATTCAGATTTGAATGAAATTAATAAGAAAATAACTGATACACTTTTAAAAACTGCAACAAAGATAGCTGGTAGAAAAAAGCAGCAATTGACCAATAAAATTTCTACTGCGACTAGAGAATTTATGAAGAAAAGAAGGAATATGAAGATATACAAAAATGATGCATTAAAAGGATTGAATACCTTGAATTCTGTAAAATGGTGTGGAAAAGAATTGAAAATGATATAAAAAAGTATAATTGTGAACTAGCAAAAAAAATTGTAGAAGAGAATAAAAGTCTCAAGAGTGTAAAGCAACATTTTGGTATTGGTAGGAAATTTATATCTACAACAAAGGAAAAAAGATGGAACTATTACTAAAAAGAGATGACATCATGAAATGGATATAAAACTTCTATCAAGAATTATATAGTAATAAGGAACAAATACCTCCTATATCTATTATATCTTCCAAATTGCCCAGAATTTTAAATGAAGAAGTGAGACATGCAATTAAATGTATGAAGAAAAAAAAGGCTCCAGGTAATGAGGGAATTACAATTGATATATTAAAAGAAGCAGGTGAAGAAATAAATTTTTTTTAGCAAAGTTATATACCAAATGTCTAAACGATAAAGATGTACCAGATGATTGGAAGAATGCAGTATTAATATTAATATTTACAAAAGGTGATAAAGAAGATATTAGAAATTACAGCCTTTTATCAGTTTTATACAAAATTTTTACTAAGATAAATACAACTTGTCTACAGAGAATATTGGATTTCCATCAAGCAAGAGAATTGTTACATTTTCATTTACCATTGTCAAACTTCCTTCACTCACAACTTTGATGCCATCCATTTCAGATAAATACAATAATGATTATTACTAAGCATTTTCGAAACTAGAGATTATCTCTAGCACAGATATAAACTTTAAATTTTCAGTTAAAGATTAATATATCTGATTTTCTATTTATTTTATACAAGCTGGATTTAAAAGTGGTCTTAAGAGAAGTTATAGAAAGAACAAATGAATATGAGTTGCCATTATGTTTTGGATTTGTAGATTATAAAAAGGCATTTGATTCTATAAACATTTCTTCAGTGATTAAAGCATTGGATCATCAAGGTATAGATCCAGGATATTGTCATATTTTAAAGAATATTTATAAAAATGCAACAGCAACAATTAGATGACATAATGATACTAGGAAAGTCAACATTGAGAAAGGTGTAAGACAGGGTGACTCCATATCTCCAAAACTTTTTACTGCAGTGCTGCAAGAAGTATTTTGTGGATTAAAATGGGAATCTAAAGGAGTGAAAGTAAATGGAGATTATTTAAGTCATTTAGATTTTGTAGATGATGTAGTTATTTTTGCAAATAATGCTTTAGAGCTGCAGGAGTTATCAGATGAAAGTAGGACTAAAGATAAATGTTAAAAAGACTAAAGTAATGTTCAATGGATTTGCTCAAAATATGAAAATAAAGATTGATTATGATGAGTTAGATGAGGTTAACAGCTACAAATATCTTGATCATATTATTAATACAGATGGAAACATAATGGATGAAATTAATCATAGAATTAATCTTGGTTGGAGTGATTTTGGTAGAAATAACTTGATACTAAGGGAAATATACCCATGTGTTTGAAAAAAAAAAAAGATTTTTAATAAATGTGTTTTACCAGTTCTTACTTATGGATGAGATTTGGACAGGATGGAGAGATGCATGTTAGAAGTAACAAGAAGAGATCGAAAATGCATATATGGGTAAGAGAACAAACAGGTATTATTGACCTCATTGAAAAAAATTAATGAAGTGGAGTTGGGCTGGACATATTGCTACAAGAGATGATAATAGATGTACAATTAAAATCTTCAACTGGATTCCAAGAGATTGTAAAAGACTCAGAAATAGACCACATGTGAGATGGATGGATGAAATAACAAAGTGTTCACGGGTGATGTGGAGAAGAGAAGCTAAAGATCGGAGATGATTTGAACTTGGAGAGACCTTCATCCTGCAGTGGATTGATAAAGGTTGTATATTATTCTTATTTCATTTATTTATTTTATTCTTATTACTCTTTTTAATATTTAATGCTAACATTATATATTCTTTTATATTTTACATTACTACTAACAATTATATTAACATTCAATATGTATTATTTTCTTTAATCTATATTATTTTTTAACCTGTCTTCTACTTACATTTTCAAATGTTAACTATTAAATTCAAACTTTTACATTTTACAGTTATACTTTTGTAGCTCCTTCTTTCTATTTTTTATATAATTAAATCTACTTTATTTTATATGTCAAAATTTTTTCAGGCCCAAATCTGTATTTAATATTGATTTAATATTATCAATATAAATGATTTCTTTTTTCTATCCCTTTTATTATTTGTAAATTGTGTCATCTTTATACAATCCTTTCAAATTCATGCCCTGTTTCTAATGTATGTAAATATATCGGTGAATTTGGTTGTAATAGACTTCTATATATTAAATTCTTTACTTCTCCTACATAATATATTATTAATTTGACATCTTTTTACAATTAATTTCATATATTCTATTTATTTCATTATCTGAATTTTTATTATAATTACTAATATACTTATTTTCTAAAGTACTAATCATATTTTTTCTTGTTTTAACTATTCTAACATTTATTATATATTTTTTTTTTTATTAATTTTAGCTATAACTATATTTTAATTCTTAAGTACAGTTATTTCCTGTCTTTATACCTATATAATTAATTTTATCTATATTATTATTAATTTTTTCTTATTATTATTTATATAATCTATCATATTTTCTATTAACCTAATATTATCATTTATAAATTTATTTGGATCATTATTTATAAATTCTTTTATTAAATCTATTGTTTAATATAATCTTCTTTACTTGAACAATAATTTACTGCTCTATGAATTCTAAAATATATTGTATTTATTTTATATTTGCGTGCCAATTAGTTATATTATTATCTATATTATTTTTTTTATGAATTGACGTTTCAATCCTACATTTCCCTTTTTCATATGATTTTTATCAACTTTATATCTAAATGTCAGTATATTATTCTCTTTTTTCTACAGTAAATTTAATATTATTATCCATTTTATTAATATACTCTATAAATAAATTCGCCTTTTATTAAATATCAATAAATAATCGTCTACATATCTTTTAATAAAGATTGAAGCATTATTATTCACAAACATTATTTAAAAATACAGAACATAGATGATATATGGATCTAGCAATGCAATAATAAAGATAAAATTGTAAGTATAACTAAAATGACATCATCACAAACTTTCAGACATGTACTTATTATCAGTAAGTGTAAAAAGGACAAACAATATCTAAAGCAAAAAGATAACGATGTGAAAAATACTCCGATATATAGTTTCCAGCTAATAATCACTTTTTAAGTTTTTTAAATTTATTTGACGGCTTCATCTAATAATTCAATTACATTTTTGTGTTTCGGCCATATAGAAGATAAACTGAACTAAAATGCATAAAAATGATGATTTAATTTGTAATTACGAAATATATACATTAATGCATTTGATCAAATACTAAACGAAACATTTTTATATAGCACTTAAAGAATGGGGAACGAGATTAGTATATATTATAACCTTCAACCCACACTCAATAAAGAGTTAGTGAGAATATAATCACGTGACTGTTTATTCTTTACCAATGTATCTCTAATATAATTTATTTGAATATTTTGCAATTATATAAATAATTCTATTATGAAACTGTTCTGGAGGCAAAATGATAGTCAAACATCTTAGAAGTAGATTAAGCATTAACACGAAAATTAAGTTAGGTCAAGAATAAAGAAAGATTAACTTTCTTTACAAAATTGGCACAACCCTCGAGGTGGCAGCACATGCATCAATAAGATAATTCCGTTTCTACAAAAATGGCGTCAAGTGATACTAGTGGAGAAGATTCTCTTTATCCAATTGCTGTTTTAATAGATGAATTGAGAAATGAAGATGTACAGCTTCGATTGAATAGTATCAAGAAATTATCTACTATTGCTTTAGCTCTTGGTGTGGAACGAACTAGAAGGGAACTTGTGCCCTTTCTAACTGACACTATTTACGATGAAGATGAAGTCTTATTGGCGTTAGCTGAACAACTTGGCAATTTCACTCCTCTTGTTGGTGGTCCTGAACATGTTCATTGTTTACTGCCTCCATTGGAAAGCCTGGCTACAGTTGAAGAGACAGTTGTTCGTGATAAAGCAGTCGAATCTTTACGAACCATATCCCAGCAGCATTCTTCACCGGATTTGGAACAGCATTTTGTACCTTTAGTAAAACGTCTTTCCTCGGGAGATTGGTTTACTTCACGTACATCAGCCTGCGGATTGTTTAGTGTTGCTTATCCAAGAGTTTCTAGTGCAGTTAAAGCTGAACTTAGAAATCATTTTCGTATTTTATGCCAGGATGATACTCCAATGGTGCGACGTGCGGCTGCTGGCAAACTGGGCGAATTTGCCAAAGTTGTTGAATTAGAATACTTAAAATCTGATCTAATTCCTATGTTTATAAACTTAGCTCAGGATGAACAAGATTCTGTGCGTTTGTTGGCTGTTGAAGCTTGCGTGAGTATTGCATCATTATTACCGCAGGAAGATATAGAACAGTTAGTCATGCCCACCCTGAGACAAGCAGCAGAGGACAAGTCTTGGCGGGTTCGCTATATGGTAGCAGATAAATTCACCGATTTGCAAAAAGCTGTAGGGCCAGATATTACGAAAAATGATTTAGTACCAGCCTTTCAAAGTTTATTTAAAGATTGTGAAGCGGAAGTCAGAGCTACTACTGCTCTTAAAGTCAAAGAATTCTGTCAAAATCTTGCACCTGATATAAGGGAAAATGTTATAATGACTAATGTTCTTCCCTGCATTAAGGAATTAGTATCGGATGCTAATCAGCATGTCAAGTCGGCCCTGGCGTCAGTTATAATGGGTCTTTCACCTATCTTGGGGAAAGATAATACAGTGGAACACTTACTACCATTATTTTTGACCCAACTTAAAGATGAATGTCCTGAGGTTCGTTTAAATATTATTTCTAATCTTGATTGTGTGAATGAAGTAATTGGAATCAGACAGTTATCTCAGAGTTTACTGCCAGCCATTGTAGAATTAGCTGAAGATACTAAATGGCGTGTACGTTTAGCGATAATTGAATATATGCCTCTTTTGGCAGGGCAATTGGGTGTAGAATTCTTTGATGAAAAGTTGAATTCCCTTTGTATGACTTGGCTTGTTGATCATGTTTACGCGGTTCGCGAAGCTGCAACACTAAATCTTAAAAAACTTGTTGAGAAATTTGGTGCCGATTGGGCACAACATACAGTCATTCCTGAAGTGCTGGCTATGTCTCGTGACCAAAACTATTTGCATCGCATGACTTGTTTATTCTGCATCAATGTTCTGGCTGAAGCTTGTGGTTCTGATATTACTGCCAAAACTATGCTACCCACAGTGCTTAGCATGGCAAATGATCCAATTGCTAATGTTCGATTCAATGTTGCAAAAACTTTGCAGAAGACTGGTCCAATATTTGACCAATCAACTGTTCAATCACAATTAAAACCCTGTTTGGAAAAACTAAATTCTGATCCTGATGTTGATGTAAAATATTTTGCTTCAGAAGCACTTGCATCTTTGAAGCTTGCCTGATTGTTTGAAAATTTTTAATGCTATTATGTTTAGAAGAAAAAAATTATTAGTTTTTCAAATATGTGAAATGACATAGAAATCTTGACAATCCTTTAGAATTAGGAATGTTTAATTTATTACACATAGCTATTTAGCTTGCGTTATTAACTTATTCATGTGTAATCTCATTTATACCCAGTTAATCTGTAATTATTAATGAGTATGCCAATATAATTGTAAGCAGTTGATTATTCATTATTTTGAAATTGAACAGAGGTATTTTATTTGCAGTATGGTTTTCTGTTTTATATTAAAATGTTTATATTAATTTTTTAATCATGTAGTAGATGTATTTATATATATGCATAGTTTATATGTCTATCTATATTCTTATTGTTTACATCATCATTTCATTTACAGCCATTTTGCTATGCTATAATTATAGAATTAATTTTGTCCGACAGTCATGTAATCTATGTAATAAAATTGCTCTTTACTTAAATAATTGTTTTTAAATCCATATTGTTTTTGCTCATTATACTTTTCTGTTAGATGTTTTGTTTAATTTGGTTTTATATTTAAATGTAAAATTTGTATATATTTTTTGTTAATTTTGCTCTGGGTTGATATTTAATTGGAAAAAATAAGGAAAACATTCTAGTGGCCAATGCCAACATTTACGTGACAAAATTTCTTAGTCTTTTTCAAAATTCATATGCTTCATTTGTAGTTAATATGTAAATAAGTATTAGAATGATTTATTGCTCACGATTTCATAAAAAGTTTAATTGCTGGAAATGACAAAGCAGGAACCGTGATCCATGGATTTTGAATTCCAGGATCCACTAGTCTACCAGTGCATTAAATCACAAGGGCCAATTAATGAGTACTTAGCAAAAAAATCACCAACTCCATTTGACTTAATATTTATCGATCTTAAAAAAAGTACAGTATATAACATTGTAATAAAATTTTTACAAGTCAAAGGGTTTTTTTCCCATTTTTATCTTCTGATTATTTAAAAAAAAACTTTTATAAAATAAATTTCATAAATATAATGAGTGCTTTAAGAGTTTTTGTGAGCTGAAAAAACGAATAATAATATGTATATAAAATATTTTATAATAAATGCTTTTATTTACTGTGGACTAAAATCTCATAAAATAATTGTTTCTTCAATCACACTTTGGAATTTTATATTTAACTTGAAATAAAAGAATGGGTTTTGGTTACCTCTTTTATTTCAAGTTAAATATAAAAAACCCAAATGTGGTTGAAGAAATAATTTTTTTTTTTGATTATTTAATCCACAATAAGTAAAAACATTTATTATAAAATATTTTTTTATATGTATTTCTTTAAATTTTTTAGTATTTGAATAATTTTTGGAATTATTCTAATTCAAGATTTAAAACAGATTAAAATTATATTGCAGTCTGTTTAATTCTTGAAAAGAAAATTGTCTGCATTAAAGATACTTTACAATATTGTTCTGTTTATGAAGAAATTGTTTTAATTTTAAAAAATCAACTTTTACAATCAAAAGAAAATAAAATTTTACACATTTTTTTAAAAAAAGAAACATTCAAGTTTTGTTTTTATTTCTATTTTAAATGATTACTAAAACACTTTTTAGTCTAAGCTTTTTTTTAAAAATATATATATACAGATGGGTCTCTACTTTCATACCTAATTGATTTTTTGAAATGTGTATGAAAATTGAAATGTACAAAAGTAGAGCAATGTAAAAAAAAATATCAAAAAAGGTTTTCAAAATATATATTTCTGCTAAATATTGTTTCTATTTTTAAACAAAGTTTAAAGAGTTCTTAATATGTCATTAATTTTTCATACCTCAAAAATATTTTTTATTTAAATTTTATTTTGAGAAAAAAATGAGGCTAAATACATTATCTAGACACACGTGACACAATCATGTGTATAAGATCTAGACAAATAATATTAAAAAAGCTTAAAAGCATAATGAAGATTAACTTGACAGTGTGTGAATTTGGAAATATTCCTTAATTTTGTTTTTGATTTTCACGAATGAACATATTGTCGATAAACTTAAATTATACAAATGATTGATTGAAGCAAAAGATTCTCCATTTTCATCTTGATCATATGGAAATTATGAGACCTTGACTTATTTTTGTTTATATCAACATTGCTATTTTTTTTTCATTTTTCACTCATGTTTATGACTTAATAAGAGCAAATTTTTTCACCAAAACATATGGTCATAAAGTGATAGCACATGTTTTTAACATAAACTGCCAAAACACAACTTATCAATACATGCTAACTAAAAGTGTCTGTTCAAGACTGAACCTGTGTCACTGAAAATGGATATGATTAATGTCAAAGAAGTGGGGAGGGACTAGTGACTAATAGTCCATGAGAAAGGGAGAATCATAACATGAAAGTATGCGCATTTTGTCATATATATCGATAAAAATCAAAAATACAAAATAGTGAATTGTACGAAAATAGAGAATAGCCTATATACCACCTTTTCACTCATATTATTGAAAACTTATTGAACTGATATTAACGTATTTGAAGTACAATTCACCAACTTGTTTATAGTAAAGAAACTAGGGACCATCCTGAAATATTTCATTGTCATATTGCTTTGACATAGAGTATTAAGAAGTTATATTGTTTCTGTTGTGGTGTGATAGTAGTTCAAAGTTATTGATAGTAGCTTATATCCTTTTTTTTATTTTATTATGGAAACAATTTTTACATTAAATTCAGCAAGTAATACAATATAAAGTTATATGTGATAACATTACAATAGTTCAATGATATTTGTAAGAGATTATAAAGCAATTTGTCCTACAATCTGAATAAATTATACAATATTGTAAATTTGCTATTGTCATTTAGATACAATTAAAAATATTTTTATTTAAATTATGTTTATCAGTAAGGTAAGAGTAATATTTCAATCTGCTTTTTGCTTCATATTTTTATAATGTATATATTTTAAAGTTGTGATAATTTCAATAAATGTTACATACTTATTTATTGACAAGCTCATTTGGATTTCTAAATTTTGTTATAACTGGCTATGAATATGAGAAGTACATCTTGAAAGCGCTCAGCCATTTAATTTAGTTTTCAATTTGTTGTTATAGCTTTACGTTGGAAGTGTGAAAGCACGATTTAATATTATATTGAAGACAAATGTAAAGTATAAATATACAGGTTATTACTTGATAAATAGTAGTAAAATTGGGAAGGTCAAAATCAGAAATGACAAATTTAAATATGAAAATTGAAACCTGTATTCAGCATTTTATTAGTAGCTGTTATGAAACAATAGCTACTTGGTTAACAAGACATTAAAAAAAGGTATAAATTTTATTGACCATGCTTTTGATATATATATTTAAAAGAAACATGAAATTCAGATGATTTTAATGATTTAAATAATTTGTTTAAAGTTGTAAGGATGCATCAAACATTGTTAACTTATCTAAAAGCAATGATTTCATTCGAAACATTTGGTTCAATCTATATTATGATTTACATTGAAAAATTGAATTGCTCTCTAATCTCACTGCATATATTGTTAGTATAAAAATATTTAAAAAAAAATTGAAGTAAATACTACAATATATCAGAAAAGATGTTCATAGAGAAAGAAACAACTGAGATCTATGTTCAAATTATGCATCAAATACTTTGTACTTTATACATGTCAAAAAGTGTATCTAAGTAGAAGATTATTTGTATTCTATTTCATTTCTTACTGAACATCTCTTTAGAAAGCTAAATAATTGATGAAAATTTTCGATGAGGTTAGAAATGTACTTTTTGTTGGGGATAAATCTTATTTTTTTATTTTGTATGTTTTTAGATTAGTAATATATATGAATGTTACTAAATTTACCACTTTCTTTATTTTGATGTAATATTTTATATAAATACAAATTATAATTTATTTAAAATGATTGCATATGTTTTGTAGAGGTATATTTTGAAACAGGTCACTAAAATTAATACTCTAGAATATTAAAACAGGCAAAACTCTCCATACAGTAGTGCCACTCAGTGCCAACCAGAGTAGGAGAGTTTTGCCTGTTTTAATAACAGTTATGTGCTAGCATAAGAAATAGTGATCATATGACTCTAGAATATTATTGTTGTAAACATTATATTTGGGGAAAAAAGAATTAATATAGAAAAAAAATATATAGATTGGTATAAAATTGCACTTGCTTAGTAGTAGTATAGCTTCCCAAAATTTATTATATTATTTATGCTAGAAAAATCTGCAAAATAATCAACATAAGCAGTTTTAAAGTGTATCTATCGAAGGTTTTAGCCTTTCACGTTATTAGTATCATCTGTTTGCGCTAAATAAATTTAATATATTTATATTTGTTACTATCATTTCATTAGATTTGAAAATTGCTTCCTAGTAAATCGAAAGATTTCACGTTTATTTATATATAATATTTAGTGAATTAAATGTGAAGGTGGTGTTTTAAGCTTCATGCTCTTAGTTTGAAATGCTTTGAGTCTGATTTATTTATATATAAATTTAAGTAAAGAAGAAGGTGGGTTCTCGTCTTTTTCTCGTAGTTCTGACTTGTGTTTTAGAATTAAGAGTTCCATGTACAGTCATTATTACATCTGATTGGCTGTCATATAAGCATTTTTACAGTGTATCTGTCGAAGGTTTTAGCCTTTCATATTATTACAGATTATTATAAATTAAAAATTGATGTGACAATCTGTTAGAGAAAGATTATTAAAAAAAATTATAAAACTATAACTTACAAACACACTATGCTCATAGATTATTAGGTTTTTAAAGAATATAAACTTAAATTTAATTATGTTTTTAAAAAATGAAAAATCGTTTTCCATGTGCTAATGAGTTATTATTTTATCCAAAAGAAATTCTTAGTCAAAAAGTAAAACAAAACTTATTTTGCAAAATTCTTTTTTTTTTTTAGAAGTTGGACAAAACATTGAAAAGATACAAAAAGCAATGGATTTATGAATTTATTTTTTTAAATATAAATTACATATCAAAATATATCTGCTAGTAATAATTTCTATTTATCAGTTATTAATAATTTACTTTTTTTTTTTTTAATTCCACAGTTTTATTTGTCAATATTTTTTTTTTTTTGTACATGGTTCATTCTTATCATCTTTTTAACATAAAAAGACTTTATTTATATAGAACAGAATTTCATGCAATTTATCACACAGGATAATTAAAACTTTAACACTGAAGTATAATACAGTTTTACCAAAATCAACAATAATAAGAACTCTCACATTTTATTAACTTATGCTCACTTGGTTAAGTTCAGGTACTGGATATTATAAACAGATTTTTTCTTTTTGTTTCTAGTGTTAAGACAGGTTTGATCATTTTTTTATGAAACATAAACATTATCTTGTTTTTACTGTAACATCTGAATAAGTAAATAGTATTAGCAATAAAGAAATTGTATTTAAATTTTAATATTATTGCATCTGTCTTTATTATTTATTAAATGCATAAATTAAAAAGAAAAAAAAATTAAATGCAAATTTTTATAAGCATTTTAATTTTAATTTTTTAAGGATTTTTTTCATAATATGCAATATCCAAACTGCAGCAATAAACCACAAATCTTTGACTCATTATATGACAGCAATTACTTGTATCCAAAAAATTAGGGTTAATATTAGATGTGGTGTTTAGGTACATAGCATTTAACATTTTTTTCTAACAATTTGATTTAAATTTCTTATTGACATTTACCTTAAAATATGAAGTTTAGTGTGCTTTTTTTTTTTTTTTACCTTTTCTCATTGATTCATATAGTAACAGTATCTCATTCAATCAGAAAAAAATAATTATATGTTTATTTAAGTCAATTATTTAAAATAAATTTGAAAGGAATTTATTAGCTATGTAATTCTAAAAATTTGGGGTAAAATTATGTGTTTAATTTGTAATTATAATTTATGAAAATTTTAATTATTAGAACATTATTTCTTTATGGAAGTATTAATTATATGTGTAAGCGTGTGTATGTGAATGTACAATAAAAGTATATATACTATCAAATTAAAAAACAAACTATGCATATGGAAATTATTGCATCAGAAATGTGATTTAACGATGGCAGATATAATAAATGGTAGTATGGGAAATGACAGTTGTAAAAACGTTTCAATGCTATTGATTCTAGAACCAAAGAAAGCAAAGGGTTGATATGAGAAAATGATACTTGCATGAATGATAAATCAAGAGATCATTGTATAGTAAATGTTTGTGAACATCTCTTTTTATTCAGACATAAACCAATAAGTCATTGAACTTAATTAACAGCATGTTAATTCACTGATATTTTTTATAAGTTTATCCTATAATGTATTTTTTGTTGTTGAAAAAATTAAGATGTAGATAATATCAATTAAATCATAAAATTCTGCTCATTGTTGATGGTAGTTTACCATTGCTTTCTAATTCTTAATTCTAAACAATATTGAACTCTAAATATTTAATGATATATTACAAAATAATGCTTCTTTAATCATTAAGATGCAGGTAATACTCAAAATTGTCATGTTCTAGGTTCATGCTGACAAGTAGGTGTAAACATGATTAGTGGATTAAAACTGTAAAGAAAAAAGAGACATTTTCTGATCATGATCACTTCATATCTTTTTTTGATGCACTGAATGCAACATATGGTTAATTGAAAATGGTATCACAATCTTACAGAATTCAGCAATGATATTCTAACTAGGTAGAAGGTGTATTTTGTTATTTTTTTGAGTAATGTTTAACGAATAGAGATGATAATTTTTGGAAATATATCTCTTTTAGATTTGAACCAAGATATCCAGCTTGGTGAAATGAAAACTGCTTTTGTAATCTTAAAGATATAAAAACTGCAGATTCCAATAACATACTTGGAAAAGTCTTAAAATATGATGGTGATATGTTAGCTTAAAAATATTGGACTTTTTTTAGAAATATGTTGATTCATGAAATTGTGCCAACAGATTTTAAGAGGTTTTCTATTGTTCCAGATTTTAAAAATAATGGAAATAGATAAGATTGCAATAATTATTGTGGAATATCGTTATTATCCACTATGGATTTCACTGAATAAGTTGCTTCCCATTTTAGATTAATGGTTTCCAGAGACTCTGTGTGATTTTAGAGAATCGAGAAGCATTATAGATATGGTTATTGTTGCCAGATAAATGTAAGAAAAGTTGGTTAACCACCAAAATGTATTCCTATTATACAATCTCTAACAATAAAATAAAAGGAAGTGTTATAATTACAGGCAGAAAATCTGAGACATTTTAATTGTAAACTGGTGTTAAGGATGTGAATTTGCTTCATCATCGTTGTAAATTTTTATGACTGTGAGCTTTAGAGCTGATTATAGCAGCTTAATGAATTAGGAATAAAATACTATAGGTTTAATGATTGAATTTTTAATTTGAATGGTTAAAAGTGCAAACAAAAATCTTCATTTTCTTGGATTTTCAATTTACAGCATGCAGATAATTGTGTTATTTTTGTCATTTCATAAGACAATCTATATAATGTACTTAAATGATTTAATAATTAATATTCAAAAACTTAACTTCTTTATTCACCAGTGATAGAAGAAAACTCTTCAGCAACTTTTACTTACTTGGATAATTCTCAGCTTGAAATATAAGACACTTTAGTTATGTTTAGGTACAATTTAGACTCCAAGGTATTGCTTCTATTTTTGCAAGTTAAAAGAGTATTCATCTCAGGGAAATATGTACTGCAATTAAATTAGCTATATTTAGAACTATATGGAAATGATGACATCCTGTTGATATAACATAAAGGCATTAAAAATGTTTTTATTTGATGATATTTAAAGATTTTAAAAATGCAATAGCAATTCTGGATGTGATATTTTAGAATTCACTACTGTAAATCATATTTTGATAGCATTGTAAATGTGAAATAATTGAACAATGCAAGATTTCCTAAAAAAGTCTTTTATGATGAACTTGAGAACAATTTTTGTGGGAAAGAATCTACATTTATGCTATTATTATGAAAACATTCTCATGTTTGTTTTCATTGGTAAAATATGCTGAAGTTAGATTATGAGAGCTACAATTGGACATAATGTTGAACTATTTCAGAAAAAAGTTTTGTAGAAATTAAAAGTCAGTATCACAAAATATCAGACCAATAGGCCAGCATGTTCCATATGTGGACATATTTGTGTTTCACACATTGATTTATACTGTCATCTCAAGACTCATCTCTAGTGGATTATTTGTTTTATCTTTTTTATTTTGCTTGCGAGTTGATATGGCCATGCTCATTTACAAGTTGGTTTCTTCTGGTGATGATAAATACCCTTTATTTTAGATTTAGTTTCAATATATATATATTCTTGTAATATAACTTCAATGAAAAAAAGGAAGCTCAAATTAAACAATGACTTGGTATACTTGCACAGCAATATAAGGAACTTGATTTGAAAGAATATTCTTAATATTATGTTAAAATACTATAATAATTATTGAAAAATAATAATTAAATATAAAATTTATTTTCCAGTCAACCATATTATTATAAATGAGATTGAATAATTTGAATCAGTCACTTTTGTGAAATTAAAATAACTAATGTGAAATCAAATTGAAATGCTAAAATTAATATTGTTTTAAGTGGTATTTAAAGAAAAAATTAAATATCTATTTTTAAATTATTCAATTGGATAAGTTCAATAAGTAATTTAGTGGTTTACTAAAATTTTTAGAGTAAAATTAATAATTTAGACATTTGAAATAGTTATAATTCATTTTAAAATTAAGTTTATGGTTTTAATTTCTTTTAGAATTACTTAACTGTGGCAATATTCATATCTAATTTTTAAAAATTACACTTACCACAAGAGTTATGAGATTGATGTAGAAGTGTTATTGGCTAAAATAAATTGAGCAAACTTTTTTTAAGACAGGAATGTATATGGAAAAAATTATAACTTGTATTTATAATATTAAGATTTTAAAATTATTCATTAAATTTTGTATTTTAATATCTATATATAATCCTTCTAAACACTTCTTCCTTTCCTTTATTTTTTTATTGTTTTTCTAAAAAAAAGTGTAAGAAAAATTATTTGAATTACAGTATTTCTATTTTAAATTAGATAAATTTTTTGTTAATAAATGTATTTGCATTATCAAAGGATTTTACTTCAATTTCTTATAGATCTTAAACTATGGATCTTGGATTCATATGGGGGCACATTGAGGATGTAGGGATCACAAAAAATTTGGCAAAAGTAAAAGATTTCTCAATGTGCAATAATAAAAATTAATTTAAAATCAAATATTTAATCTGAGATGTTTCTGGCAGCACTCTCCCATACTTGTATTACTTGATTTCACTGCAGTCTTGGTACTGAATACTCCATGTGCATGCCATCGAGTCATGCTATATTTTATTATGCTTACGAAGTTTTCTGCTCTTACAAAAATAGAATAGTTTAATTTCAGAAAATAAAGGCTTTTTCTATTTTCATCCCTTCTCATGTAAGTATCAAATTGATATATCTTTGGATTATATTACATTAGAATGTCTGATTTTAAAATTCTTTTATCTCCTTTTACAGAAACATAAGTGTTTAAATCCATTGAGTCAAGACAAAAGTCATTTAATAATATTTCTCCATCATAGCTGTATATATAAGTCTAGACATCATTTTTTAAAATTGAGTACAAATGTAATTTTGTAAACTAGAACTAAATATTTAAAAAATTAACAATATTTATATTTTAAGAGAAAAATATTTTTTGGTTATAGATAAGTAGCTAAATTTAGATAGAAGAAACAAAAATACTGCTAACGATCAGCATAGTTTTTACTACCACATTGAAGTATACCTAAACTGATGAGAAAAAAAAAATCAAATTTTTGCAATATCATGTGACAATACACATCCTTATGTTCGCAAAATTCCAAAGCTTACCCAAATTATGGTAACTTATATGAGGGCACCACTAGGCATATAGCCTAGCACTAGATTGAGAAGATTCTTCAATGATCGTAGAGTGTTTATTTACATATTCTAGTTATATAATATTTTAAAGCTGTAATCCTATGTGGACTCTAATAATTATGATTTATGTTCTTCCCAGAGGACATAATAACTGTTAATTCTATAATTAAATCAATAACAAAAGCACTTAAGTATGGCTTTAATAATCTTTATTATACTCTATTTTCATTACTAACTCCTTTCTCAATTCTCCCTTCATAGCACTCCAAACTAATTATCTATTTTTAAGGCAAAATACTAGTGTAAATGTTAATCCATTATTAAAACAGGCAAAACTCTCGTGATGTTTGGTGGTTTAATATCAATCCATTACCATTTTAATAATGAATCAATTATTTAACATTTTATACCTTTCCCAAGGGAAAGTGCTGTCACAAATCCTACAAACGACAATGGCCCAAACATTCTGGAGACCCTGTCCAAATAGGGGTGAACTTTGTGATGACTTATTAGAATGAGCTGTATTATGCTCCACTTTGCCTTCTACTTTCACTCGTTAAATAATTTTATACTTCTCATTAATGGATAGCATAAGTTTCCTGTTGTTTGCTTACGACTGTCGATTTTTACTTTTACGAACTCTTGTTTCCACCATAAGTTTTTCAGCATGTTTGTTTTTGGGTGGAATTGTTAACTGAACTTTATCCTCACCTCTGTTTGTCTTTCAAGATCAAGCAGTTAACATTTTGGGAATCTAACCTATGGACATGTTTGAGTACAATAAAAATGAATGAAAAATATACATAATCAAATGAATAAAAACTAAGTAATATACCACCATACCTCCTTTTTAATTCAATCAAAATAACATGATAAATCCCTATTAAAAATCCCATACTCTATTATTGAAACTTTTAATGTACAACAGACAAAGTTGATTGAGTCTAAATTGAAATCACACTAATTAGAGTAAAAGTTCGCTTCAGTAACAGTTTACATTTATCCTGTTGATCAGTTGTTAAATTTTTAGCATGAAGGTACAGTCCATGTGTGATCTTACTTTGTAACAGCTGGTGTGAATCCTTTTTAGTCCTCTCGGTTTTGAACACATCCTCTGCTAGCTAGTTGGCTTCAACCTTTCCATAGTTGGAAATCACTCTGGTCGCTGGGAGATGGTTTTTGCTGAGGGGGAAATCCTTGATGTTATCTAGCTGAAGAACATTTTCATAGCGACATATTAACACTCATAGAAAAAGTAGTGAATAATCTAAACATCCTGATTAATTTAAACAAAAGGCAACTCCACAATTTATACATTTTTCTGTGAACATGATTCACATTTTGGGGTTTATTTTTAGTTACATTTTGTCACAATTTCTGTGCTTTTATTCCTGAGGAATTTTTAATTAAAAGAAAAAGTTCTTGATCAATTAGTGCAATACACAACTGATAGATTCTAACAATATTTTTAATTACAAATACATTTTGTAGCTTGAGTTTCAACAATCGAGTTAATTACAAATCTCTAATTTCCTTACCCCCAACTCACATTTCTCCAAGAAATACAAAAAAAAAAAAACGTTTTAAAAAAAACATCTCTAGATACTATTTTACCTCTAATTATAATTGATTTAAATAAATCTAACAAAGAAATTCTGATTTCCTTGTAAGAAAAAAAACTAACTGATTTAATAAAGATAATATATTCTTGTAACATTCTTCCTATAAACTACAGATATTTTTACTTCTTTAAATATATATGTGAGATAGCAGAAAATACCATCTCAATTAATTTACTTTTTATAATTGTGATTATGTGGAAAAATGAAACCAGCCAAACTGAAATGATATAATAATATTAAGTATGCATTACACTAAAGAAATATTTTGAATGACTTAAAATCTTCAAATAAAAAAAAACATTGTTTTGAGAAATTTGTTACTGTCAAGGAAAAGTATTTTACAAAACTTATTTAATTGCAAAAATTAAAAACTACATAATAGATTCCATGTTACCTGCTGTATTAAAATGTCTGAAGTGGTTTATAGAAAAACTATAGGAATTTGTAAAATTCTTTTATTGAATGTTACTGTTTGTAAAAGAATTTTTGAAATTAGTAATGGCATTCTAGTAACTTAAGAGCATTTTAGATGAAACATGGTACTTCTAACATAGCACAATTATTACTTTATGTAAGTTATGTTTATGGAAAAAGCTTCTTCGAGGAATTTTTATTTTGTTACTTTTTGGAAGAGTATAAAGGGGAGATATATATTTTAAAGTTGATTTTTTTTACAAATAAATGTTTACATTGGGAAATTTGAATTGAAGTCTGGACTGTAATGTCAGACTAAGTATATTTCAATATTGTACATTTTCCATTTATTTAGCTTTAGCATCAGGAAATAAACTAACATGTATATTTATGATAATATAAGCATGTAACCATTACACAGCTATTTGTAATGCCGGACTAAATTGCAGAGAACATAAATTACTCCCGATGAATAATGGTCAACAAAGCAAACTTATATAAACAAAGTAAGAAATGGTGTAATAATAATTTGTTTATAAGTGTACTTATTAATTGATGTACAATTTGTTTTCTTTAATAAAATTAACACATCACATAACAGTAATTTGTTTACAAAGTATAATCATTAATTGATATGCAATTTATTAATAAATCAAGTAACAGTAATCAAAATCCTTTAATCTTTATACATCATACTATCAATATATTGATAGATAATGTAACACATTCACCATACTTTTAATCCTGACTTCAATAAAGTTGAATGTAATTCTATGCATGTATGAATTCATAAATATAACACTTCTTTGACTCTCATGTCTCCTAATACTTATACATACCTATGCTCTATATGTGATAGACATCAACACTATTTTTATTAACAATAATTACAAGAAATGGTTCTTTTTTTAGATCCTAATTCTAAACACAAACTACTTATATAATAATAACTATAAAGGTAAGGGCTGCAGAAAGGAGTTTGCTATTAACTGAAAGGAGACCCTTTGATTCCTCTTGGAGGCCTTAAAGGAACCGAGCAGGGCAAATTCCTAATGTCCACTCCATACGTTCTTGTCGTTGCAGCTGTTATTACTATGTGATTATTCATATAGTATACAAACATGGATGGGCTGCTCACCAACACGCATTAGCCAGCATGGTGAGTTTATTGGCTTTTTACCTTTGAGTTTAAGATCAAGAAACACCATGGTCTTTCTTCTCAGTGCTTGATAAGGCAGAATGAATGTTTGTGTAAATGATAAATATTTTTCCAATACATATATACAATTATGACAGACAAAAATAAAGCATGGCCCTTATTCCCAGGAGGCTGTAAAGTCACCAACCAAGGCAGCGGTTGGTGGCCAAAGGCAGAGGGTGCTAAGAATCCCCTGATTGTGGACCCAGGCTGCCATTTGATGACGACTTTTTATTTAGGTACTTACAACTGCAGATCACTTTCAAGTGAAGGTAGATTGCAAGAATTAAAAGAAGAATTGTCTTATATTAAATGGGACATTATTGGACTTTGTGAAGTTAGAAGAAAAGGTGAAGAAACAATTGATTTAAAAAGTGGACATATACTCTATTATAAAGGCACACATATTGGAAATACAAGTGGAGTAGGATTCATTATAAATAAAAAGTGGAAGAACAATATTGTGGAGATTGATGGTGTATCGGACAGAGTTGCAAGATTAGTTATACAACTTAATAGCAGATACCAAATGCAGATAATTCAGGTTTATGCCCCAACAAGTTCTCATAGTGATGAAGTAGTAGAAGATTTTTATATGGATGTACAAAAGGCTTTTGATCAGAGTAAACAACATTTTAAAATTGTTATGGGAGACTTTAATGCTAGAATTGGTAGATAAATGAAAGATGAAATTGCTGTAGGTAATTTTGGTTATGGTAATAGAAATGAGAGAGGACATAGATTTGTGGAGTTTGCAGAAAAAGAAAAACTTTATATTATGAATTCATTTTTTGAGAAAAATGTTAAAAGAAAATGGACATGGAAGCATCCAAATGAAGGTACAGCAGAATTGGATTATATTTTGACTAACAGGAAATACATATTCCAAGATTGTAATGTTCTTAATAAATTTAACACAGGAAGTGATCATCGATTAGTAAGGTGTAAGTTACATGTTAATGTAAAACTAGAGAGAGAAAAATTATTGAGAAAAACAATATTTACAGTTGATATTCCTAATCTTCAGAAACATTCTAATGAATTTAAATTAGAACTTACAAATAGGTTTCAAGTGTTAGGAGATTTTGAACATAATTCAGATTTGAATGAAATTAATATGAAAATAACTGATACACTTTTAAAAACTGCAACAAAGATAGCTGGTAGAAAAAAGCAGCAATTGACTAATAAAATTTCTACTGAGACTAGAGAATTTATGAAGAAAAGGAGGAATATGAAGATATACAAAAATGATGTATTAAAAAGAATTGAATATCTCGAATTTTGTAAAATGGTACGGAAAAGAGTTGAAAATGACATGAGAAAGTATAACTGTGAAATATCAAGGAAAGCTGTGGAAGAAAATAAAAGTCTCAAGAATGTTAAACAACATTTTGGTATTGGTAGGAAATTTATATCTGCAATAAGAAAAAAAGATGGAATTATTACTAAAAAGAGAGATGACATCATGAAATTGGTAGAAGATTTTTATCAAGAATTATATAGTAATAAAGAATAAGTATCTCCTATATCTATTACATCTTCCGAATTGCCCAGAATTTTAAATGAAGAAGTGAGACATGCAATTAAATGTATGAAGAAAGGAAAGGCTCCAGGAAATGATGGAATTATAATTGATATATTAAAAGAAGGAGGTGAAGAAATAGAAACAATTTTAGCAAAGTTATATACCAAATGTCTAAATGATAAAGATGTACCGGAAGATTGGAAGAATGCAGTAATAATATTAATATTTAAAAAAGGTGATAAAGAAGATATTAGAAATTACAGACCTATCAGCCTTTTATCAGTTTTATATAAAATTTTTACCAAGATAATTACAACTCGTCTACAGAGAACTTTGGATTTCCACCAACCAAGAGAACAAGCTGGATTTAAAAGTGGTTTTAGTACAATAGATCATATCCAGGTATTGAGAGAAGTCATAGAAAGGACAAATGAATATGAGTTGTCATTATGTTTTGGATTTGTAGATTATGAAAAGGCATTCGATTCTATACACATTTCTTCAGTGATTAAAGCATTTGATCATCAAGGTATAGATCCAGGATATTGTCATATTTTAAAGAATATTTATAAAAATGCAACAGCAACAATTAGATTACATAATGATACTGGAAAAATCAACATTGAGAAAGGTGTAAGGCAAGTGACTCCATATTTCCAAAACTTTTTACAGCAGTGCTGCAAGAAGTATTTTGTGGATTAAAATGGGAAACTAAAGGAATGAAAGTAAATGGAGAGTATTTAAATCATTTAGATTTTGCAGATGATGTAGTTGTTTTTGCAAATAATGCTTCAGAGTTGCAGGAAATGTTGTAGGAGTTAGCCGATGAAAGTAGAAAAGTAGGACTAAAGATAAATGTTAAAAAGACTAAAGTAATGTTTAATCGATTTGCTCAAAATATGAAAATAAAGATTGACTATGAAGAATTAGAAGAAGTTAACAGTTACAAATACCTAGGTCAGATTATTAATACAGATGGAAACATAATGGAGGAAATTAATCATAGAATTAAACTTGGTTGGAGTGCTTTTGGTAGAAATAACTTGATACTAAAAGGAAATATGCCTATGTGTTTGAAAAGAATACTTTTTAACAAATGTGTTTTACCAGTTCTTACTTATGGATCTGAGACTTGGACACTTAATAGAAGAGCAATACAGAGACTTCAGACCACTCAAAGGAGTATGGAGAGATGTATGTTGGGAGTAACAAGAAGAGATCGAAAACACAATGTATGGGTAAGACAACAAACAGGTGTTACTGACCTTATTGAAAAAATTAAAAGATTGAAATGGAGTTGGGCTGGACATATTGCTATAAGAAATGATAATAGATGGACAATTGAAATTTTAAACTGGATTCCAAGAGATTGTAAAAGACCCAGAAAGAGACCACATGTGAGATGGATGGATGAAATAAGAAAATGTGCAGGGGTGTTGTGGAAAAGAGAAGCTAAAGATCGGAGAAGATGGATTAAACTTGGAGAGACCTTCACCCTCTAGTGGATTGATAATGGTTGATGATGATGATAAAGGTAAGGCCTTTTGGTCCTAACCTTAACTGAATAAACCTGTACAATAATTATAAGAAATGGCCTTTTGATTCTAAATTTAATTTAATTGAACTACAATTTATACAGGGATGGCTCATTCTGAGAATGATCTCTAACTCATTAAACTGATACGAATGTATTCACCCATATGGATGCGAACATAAGTAAACTTAAACATTGAACAAACAACCTCACATGTATAAATCCATCTAAATAAAATCCTATCTTTAGTAATCGAATATAAGTAACTATAAACAAATGAGTCTAATGGAAATAATTACATTGTTAATTACAGTTGAGACTTAGGCAATTTATATATGTGCATTGCATTTATATGATTTATTCATTATTTCTTTATTTTTCTTTTATTAATAACTTGTATAAAATTCATAAACTTAGCATATATGTGATATATAATAATAATTTTTTTTAAAAAACAATTTTAACAAAAAGAAGTTATTACATTTTTTTTAAACTAATAGTTTCTTTAGAATAACATTCAGATAACAAGCATTATTTACAAATTCAGATTCCTTAAAATAAAGTATAAATCAGACATTAAATATAAGACTCACCAAAACAAAATAATTATTTACTTTTTTTCTGACAAATATTAAAAGTCTGTTTATGGTGATAATATGGTTCTGTAATTTCTAGGTATCTTCTAAAGTTCATGTCTTCATTTCAGCCAGAGTTACTCAAAAGCGTTCTAAATTAGATCTAGCTAACTGTTAATAGTGTTCTTCCTTTTTATCATAAAACATAGTCAAATCCTGGGATTTGATTGAAGTAATATCCCTTTCTGCTTAAGAGAAAAGAAAAAACTGATTCATATATCAAAACTTAGTTTCTTTCATGAACCTTGGTTTATTTCTTTTTTAAAAACCAAATTTGCATATGTTTTGCTTATAAAGAAAAAAAAAGTTTTTTAATTTATTGAAATGAATAATAGATTGTTTATTTCAGTACAGATAATGCTAAAACAGTGAAGAGGGAGAATGCTATATTTATAGCTAAACTTAAAGCTGGTGACAATGAATATATATTTTGTTCACTGCATGATTCTTTGGGAAGTACTTGTAATCAAAAAAATATCCCCAGAGTTGGAAGTCATGCTTCATAATATTTTCAAAATCATTGACTTCATTAAAATCTATATCCTTAACAGTTTCTTGTTTTCAAATTTTTGCAAGAACTTAGATTCCTATCACAAAAACGTCTTACTACATGCAGAGGTAAGGTAGCTCTTAAGATGATTAAGTTCAGATTATTGAAATCGAAAGATGAAGTTATTATATTTTTGACTGAGCAGAAATCCGATTTCATTAATTTTTTTATAATGATTCATGGTTGTCAAAACTTATTTGTTGAATGTTTTCAAAAAACTCAATGATTTAAATATGTCTTTTCAAAGAAAAAATTGTTAACATATTTATGTTGAAGACGAAATTGAAAGTTTTATTAAAAAATAATACATGGAAGAATAGATTGGAAAATAGTTTTTAAAAATGCAGCTACAGATGATTTTATAATTGGAAATAATATTCCCAAAGATTTAATTGTAAGAATTATAATTGATTATCCAAAGTGCCTGGAGATACAATTTCAGAAATACTTCTGTTCAAATTTTGATTCTTAAAACTTAAGTTAGATTCATAAATCACATTTCATTGAAATCAAAATCATCAATCATCTGCTATTAAAGGTTCAAGTAGAACTTGTGAGTTAGCAAACAACAAATTTAAAACTAAGAGTTTTTTTTAAAGAAATATTAAATGAATATTGGTTTAAGATTAGGAAAGAATTTCCAACAATTTCTGAAATGGCCCTAAACATACTTTTACCATTTTGTATTACATATTATAACTGAACGTGCCAACTAACTCCACTCTTTGTTGGTTTTATTTCCGGATGAGCATATTGAAGGAAAGAACTATTGGTGGCATTCCCCAATGCAGACATCACCCCTCCTACAATAATATTTTGTGCTCATCAGAGGATGTAGTGCCATAGACTGGAAACATTTAGAAATTTATGTGTTTGGTTTCCCAAATGGTGCCACTAGAGTTCCATCTCACTACAGCATTACTTACCCATGTCGAGTTATTCCGGACATAGCTCAGGTGACATGGCATTCTTGTGAACCAGGGCATTAATCGTGAGTGATGCAAATGAAATTGACAAAAGGTATTATTTATTTTTGAAACAATTTTATTTAACAATAATATTGAGTATAAAGTTCTTAGAAAAAGTTTGGTGACAGTCTCGATTCTGGCTGTCTTCATATCCATGTGCATGTTACAGATGTTCTCCCTGATCCTTCCTGAGTGGGAATTGTCCTTCTTGGTTTGAAGTTCCCTCATCTGCATAGATACATATCCATGTGTATAGAAGTATGTTTTCAACCAGGTATATAAAAGTTTGTTTTATTCAGGTATATAGAAGTATTTGTTTTTATCCAGATATCCAGAAGCACTTAATTCTATCCAGGTACAGAAGCATCTGATTTATCCAGGTATATAAAAGTATTTGATTTATCCAGGTATACAGAAGTATCTTTATCTTCATTTAACATATCCAAGCATCTAGAAACATTTGTTTTATCCACACTTATAGAAGCAATTCTATCCAGGTATACAGAAACATTTGTTTTATCCAGGCATATAGAAGTATTTGTTTTATCCAGGTATCTAAAAGTATTTGTTTTATCCAAGTATCTAGAAACATTAGTTTTGTCCAGGCATATAGAAGTATTTGTTTTATCCAGGTATCTAGAAGCTTCATCCAGGTATACAGAAACATTTGTTTTATCCAGGTATCTAAAAGTATTTGTTTTATCCAAGTAGCTAGAAACATTAGTTTTATCCAAGCATATAGAAGTGTTTGTTTTATCCAGGTATCTAGAAGTATTTGTTTTATCCAGGTATCTAGAAACACTTCTATTTTATTTTATATATTATACAAGTGTGGGTTTGAACCACTTACTTATCATATAGGTGTGGTTTTGAGTCATGTGGAAGTATTTTACTTTCATTTAACATATGCAAATGTGGATTTGAACCACTTACTTATCATATAAGTGCAGTTTGGAGTCATTATTTGGAAGTATTTTACTATTATTTAACATTATACAGGTGTGGGTTTGAACCACTTATTCATCATATCAGTATGGTTTGGAGTCATTATTTGGAAATATTTTATTATTATTTAACATATACAGGTGTGAGTTTGAACCACTTATCATATCAGTGCAGTTTGAAATCATTATTGGGAAGTATTTTATTATTATTTCTTAATTCACATCTGCTATTCATTCATGTTCATCATTATTCGTGTATGTAATATATCAATTTTTAATCTATAATTTCTTATTCATTTATATAAACATTTCCTTAATTTATGTGTGTGTGGATCCAGATTTAATTCATTCTATCAAAGCATTTTATAAAATAATAAATGTCACTTTCATAATCAATAATTTCATTTAGGTAGATATAAATTAGTATGGATTTCATTATAGAATTATTTTCAGATTAGCTTCCATAGCGTAAGCTTGTGGTTAAAACACCTGTAGAGGTCCCTACTATCGCATTTTATACACATTATCGAGGTTATAGCCTCAGTAAATATTACAAAATCATTTTTGCATCTTCTTTATGTGTGTGTGGATCCAGATTTAATTCATTCTATCAAAGCATTTTGTAAAATAATAAATGTCACTTCCATAATCAATAATTTCATTTAGATAGATACAAATTAGTATGGATTTCATTATAGAATTATTTTCATTTTTGCATCTTCAGTTCATCTTTTAATAACACACAGATCATCTTATTACTCCAGAATGCTCCACGTAAAATTTAGTCATTTAAAATAAACATGTTTTGATTTTGCATTATTTTATAATCAATTGACCCAGAAAATGACACTTCATTAAATCATAAATTATTTTAATAAACACATTTTACAAAATAATTTCAATCCACCAATTACTCCAATGCATTTCATTTTTAAATATATTTCCTTTTGCATTACTTTACAATCAATCAATTTAAAAAGTAACATTTCATTATTTTATAATTTAACTTAAAGAATATATTTTACAAAATATCTTCAAGTATTATAAAAGGCATATAAATTTCTTACCTGAACCTTAATCTGTTGGCTGTTTTCCATAAATTTTTCAATTAATAAGGAGTGTTCTGAGGGCTTAATGAGTCGACAGGTCTTGTTTTCATTTTACTTCCATTGCTGAATCCAGTGACAGAGGAGAGAGAGAAACTTTTGTATTTAGCCATACATTTAAAGATATAATATTTTAATCACTTGTTTCTTCATTTTTTATTAGTTACAGGTCCTTCTTTTTATTACTCATGGTGCTCCAAGCTTTGTTGGACCGGTATTCATATAATCTGGATTTCACTATGCTTTCTAACGATACATCTGCTACAAAATCTCTTTAAGCAATCTCTACTCCCCTATTTATCTTCTCATGCTTTTCTTGTCAATCATCATTCAGATTGATCTAGTACCAATTACATAAGTGATGATGATTTTTCTCTGAGATCCATGTGTTTATTTCCATTGATATTGGCCATCCACTTTGAGCAGGAATAAATTCTAATAACATTTGATGTTTTTTAAAAACATCTCTTGATTTTTTATGCCCATGGTAATCTTTTTTAATTAGTTGTTAATTACTGCCTTCTTTTTTTAATTCTGAAAACATTCAAATTTTACAAAATACTGTATTTTAAATGGCAATTTTAATATTTTAAAATATTGATTTTAAATTGCTGTCATCTTTTTATTTCTTATTTTTAAAACTTTTATACATTGAAAACTATATCTGCTTTTATTTTAATCTCAACAGTTTTAAATTGAGGGAGGGGGGAACTTCAAATTATGTATGTGAAACATGTCTGTTTCAATATTTATATACAAATTGACATTTTTAGCATTGATGATTATAAAATCAAAATATCAGTTAACTCTGAAAACATAAATGTCCTACATTCCACAATATCAAATATTCAACCAAGATTTAATTCTTTATGCAAAAATAATTAAGCACATCTATCTCATTAGTTTTATCTTTAATAATTGGTAAAATTATATATCTGCTAGGATTGTTTTAAAATAAATTTTATTATGATTTATTATCAGTAAATATTTAGCTTGTATATCTATATATCTGAAAAGTTTTAACATTATAAAAACATAACTAATAAATCCTTAACACTACGAAGTTGAAGAAAATATTTCATTTTGTTGTTTTTAAGAATTTTAATCATTTTTTTTATAAAGAAGTTAAAACAGGAATTAAAAAAAAAACAGGAAGTGGTTTTATTTTTTATGTATTTTCAAGAATTGCTCCACATTTGAAATGTATTGAATTGAAATAACATATAAACCTTTTGTTTGGTTTTTAAATTACAAAATTAATCCCAGAAGATATTAAATGAAATAATTAAGTGAAACTTTGATCTTCATTTTTACGAATTTAAAGCATAAATAATAGTATTAGAAACTCATCAAAAGTTATAGGGAAAGATAATTTAATGATTGTTATTCTCTGCTTAAGTATATATGAAGTACAACTTAATTTTTAGCTTTATGTACAATGTGAAATAATTTAAAACACTTTGTAGCTATTATTTACAAAATATGTTTGTGTATATATATATATAATTTTAATATCACAGTAATTACATATTTAAAAATTAAAATTAATATTAATTATAGTAATTAGATGCACTATAGTATTTATGTTCATAACAATTTTATTTAATTTTGAAAAGAAAAATCACTATTTACAGAAATAATCTCTTAATGACATTTGCTCACTACAATTTTAATCTTGATTCAAAGTATGATCTTTCAATGTACAGAACATTTGTAAAATCACTATCATTAATGCTGTGTTCATACAATGAAGCTTTTATTTTTATCAGCACTTCTTGCATGTCAGCAGAATATGTTTGAAATTAATAAGATTCTAGAAAATGCTGATTCATTTCCAGGATTATTTGTTATTTCTTCTATTATTTTCAATTGCTCATTCAAGCAGGACCAGGTTCAAGAAAAATAAAATATCTAAATAATATAATTGATACTTGGTGAATCAGGAATTCAACACCCAAAAAAGATCAATTAGCTAAGAATATGTTATTTCAAATTTTTAAAAAAAATATACATGCAGAAAAATGTGCCAGGTTCTTGACTTGTCACCAGTCATAATGAAATGACAAATTAAGGAAGGGTGGATTTGGATAAAATTACATGAGACAGTTTATAAGGTTCAGCTATATAATAGATTCTTTTGTTATTGTTAAAATATATATAGTAAGAAAAGTTAGATTTATCTTTACTGGCTATATTAAAAGTCTGTAAACATATTTATACTAAATAAAGAGGTAATAATAAAACTAGGATTTATATGATTGAAACTTGCTGCACCGTATTAATTTAGCCATTATTTGTATTAATTTGGTTTAATAAGTATTTATTCAAATATAAAATATTACTTTTACATGTATTTTGGGCTGGACATATTGCTAGAAGATAGATAATTGAAATCTTAAACTGGATTCTAAGAGATTATAAAAGATCTAGAAAAAACCCACATGCAAGATGGATGGTAAGGGAGTGTGCTCGGGTGATATGCAAAAGAGAGGCTAGAGATCAGTGAAAAATGGATTGAACTTGGAGAGACCTTCATCCTGCAGTGGATTGATAATAGTTAAAAATGATGAAAATTCTTTGACTATAGTGAGTATTTTAGTTGCAACAGTCATTGTTATTCACTCACTAACCTTAGTTTGCTGAGCTGAAACAATTCATTTGTTATTTTTCAATAATAAACCTTAGCATTAATTTCAATTTAAAACTTGGTAATTTATCTCGTGATTACTTACTTATTAGTGTTTTATGTTTTCCTAGAATTAAATCAGGATGTATGTATTATAGAAATAATAAATAAATGAGTTGTGCAAAAGGTAGCACATAGAGAAATGGCTAAGATATAGGGTGACACCCAATATATTAAACCAAGAAATGAAAATCAAAGCATATTCAAAAATGTTATTATAACACTGATTTTCCTACTTAGATATCATCACTATTAATCTACTTATAAGGACAATTTCTGGTTTATATGTCAGTTTAGTGTAACAATATATAAATTGTTAAATCCTTTATTATGTAGTTCTATTACTTTCACAAACTCTTTCCATAGCCAACAATTGTTAAATACAAGATCAATTCTCCTCGGTTACTTAAATTGATTCTTGTATGTAAGCCAGATATAGTTAGAAATTATAAAACACCCATAGTCTATAAATTTTAATGAATAAGTTGATCCATCCATTTTTCTTTATTTTTGACAGATAAATCTGGCATAGTCTTAGGCAGATAAGATTTTGTTATATGCTTTGTTTATAACTAAAAATGTTCCAAACTGAAATCTCTTATTAATTCTAAGAATTATTATCTCAATATAGTCATTTGTATATATAAGTATTCTTCAAAATAATAGAAATATCCATAATACCTTTATTAAAATAAGATTGCATTTGCACCTAACTGCTTGCTTTTCTTTATGGAATTGAATTATATGACATTTGAGTGATGTCTAGAAAATTATTATTCATGGATAGAAGCTTATGTTCTCTTAGATTGGTTCAATAACAACTCAAGAGAGATTTAATAATATTTATATCAGTTAAAAATGAGAGCATGGAAAATGAATAACATCATCTTCATTTCTCAACTCATTATTTGGCAGTATGGGTTATATAAATTGGAGCATTATAAAAGATGACATTGTCAGAAAACAATGTTTGCACTTTAAGATGAATCTGGCTTTGAAAAATGTTCAAATAATGTACAAGTGTAATATTGTCATTTAGAGTAATGATTGAATCAGAATAATGTTAAAAGACTAACCAAAGCATAGAAGTTCACAATTTTAGCAATCTAGTTGAAAGATATATTTTTGGTAATTATTATATATAAATCCAGTGATTGCAAAAAGTATAAACAGAGATTTGTACACTTTGTACAGTTCTCATGAAATACATCTTTTCCACATATAAACACTCACAACAGAAACTATTGTGTTAAAATGGTTTGCCAGAAAAGTTTTGCAATTGTTTTAATAGACACTGAAGTATTTGTATTAACCTCTGAATGATTTGCTTTGATGAAAATTTTTAAATATAATCATGTGAAATGCCCATTAATCCTCTGAACAAGCATTAATTCTTGATCACTGATGGTTGTAGCAGGTTTTATTTTCTCCTTATGATTGCAATAAATATTCTTAAGGTTATCAATATTAGAAGATTAAATAGTTCAGCAGTTGAGAATGCAAATGTTATAGTTAAATGACCATAACAATTGGATCATTTTAAAATCCAGACAGTTCTGATATTACTCTCACAGGATTATAGACAGGGTATGAGCACAGACTTTCACATGATCCACCACTCTCCACACTATCTCATAACCCAGATATACCTGAACACACATATGTCCAAAAGATAAATAATCACCAATATACGTATTTCATGCTAAACTAGCAATCATCAGTTGGTCCAGATTACCATCTCTACACATATATGCTACAAGTGCTCAGATATATATTAAGATAGCAAATCCTCCTACTTTAATGGACAAGCTTAGCATCCTATCAATTATTACTATCATTTTAGAATTCCATCTCTTAAAATGTCATCCTTGTTATACACTTATTTTGAGCACAACACATTGTCAACATTACAGTGTTAACATGGCTAATGTGTTTATTATTTTGCCCAATATTTGTGTATTTACATTGTAATTTATAAGTTGTATTAACAAAAGTATTATATTTCTTTAATTACCATAGCTATAACATTTATATATACTTAAATTATATACATACAATTTCATTAAATAATTTATTCTAATATCCATTCACTGTGGTTGACTTTAGGGCCAATAGTTAAATGAACAGTGAATGGTGAAGTACACCTATATATGTAACCATGTAGGTGTACTTCACCATTCACTGTTCATTTAACTATTGACCCTAAAGTCAACCACAGTGAATGGATATTAGAATAAATTATTTAATGAAATTGTATGTATATAATTTAGGTATATATAAATGTTATAGCTATGGTAATTAAATAAATATAATATTTTTGTTAATACAACTTATAAATTACAATGTACGGTAATTAAGAAAAAAAACATTTTAAAGTAAACTAAATAGAAGAAAAATTTATTAGCAAATGCATAAATAAGCTAATGGATTTCATGTAATACAAAAATAAATTAAGCAAATTGATAATAGGAAAATAGTTCCTTCCCTACTAAATTTAAACTTTAGATCAATTAAAAGAAAATTATGAAAATGTAAAATCAGCTGTTGGTTCATCGAGATGAACATCTAAACAATAATATAAAAATTTGTGTTGCTCTTAAGAGGCCTTAAACAATGGAAGCATTAGCAGACTTCTATTAATACCTTGATGTTTAAAGATAGAGTCAGAAACATAAAAGTGTTTCTAAGAATGTCAAAAAGGAGTAAGAAGTATATAAATACTCTAGATCTTCTTTATTCTGGGTTTTTGTTTCAAAAATCTTGTCCCTTAATAATAACATAAAACTCTGTGTAAATTATGTCCAAGTAGAGAAGCTTACCTCTACCTTCCCATGAGTCCATTCTCAGAATGCTGTTCCAGAGATGAAGTCCAGCTGAAGCCTGAAGACCGCCTACTTTGCTCCCAGAAGATCAAACCTATTTAACTATAACATGAAGCACCTGTAATATATGATAGAAAACTCAATAGTTGTCAAGACAGACTGCTAGTCATCATGAAGCCTCTAACATCAACTCTTACTATGTGACCCTTTAAAAGAATAACTTATATAAGTGCTTTTCTTGTTTTTTGGTAACATTTTATCTCTTTGTTATAATTGTTATATTTATATTTGTGATGTTGCATTAAGTATCCTTGATATTAATTAATTTTCTCTTCTCATATAATATTTGAAATACAGGCACCCTTTACATACCTGGAGCCTAATTGTAAATATAGGGAATTTGAACTCAGACTTTCAAGCACCTTTCAACTAGCCACACTATCTCATATCACTAATACACATGATCACACACATAGAAAAGATCAATAATCACCAATATACATATTTTGTGCTGAAACAGCAGCACTCATTAGTTGGTCCAGATTATCATCTCTCACATACATATATAATCAGTGCCAGTTTATATTAAGATAGCAAATCTTTATACTTTAATGGACAGGCTTCAATCTACTTCAACCTCCAACTCTTCAGCCATCCATACCATATAAAATCTGATGATGGAAAGCCCAAATCCCATGCTGATGCCAATATTGTTGTCATTCACATGTTGATCTCAGATCACTCTGACCCCTTATGTATCCATTTAAATACATAGAAGAGGGATGGTCAGGATGCAGGTTTAACATGCAATATTTGAAATATAGGCACTCTTCACATATCTGGAGCCTAATTGTAAATATAGGGGATTTGAACTCAGACTTTTAAGCACCTTTCAACTATCCACACTATCTTATATCACTGATACACATGATCATATACATGTAGAAAAGAACAATAATCACCAATATACATCTTTTGCGTTGAACCCACTCATCAGTTTGTCCAGATTATCATCTCACACACATATATAATCAGTGCTCAGTTTATATTAAAATAGCAAATCTTCATAGTTTAATGGACAGGTTTCAATCTACTCCTGCCTCCAACTCTTCAGACATCCATACCATTAAAAATCTGATGATGTGATATGATGTATTGTGACTTCTCCTTATACAAAGTCAGAAATCTCTCAGCAACTATGCCCAGAGAAATAACCACTTTACCTTCCCTTTCCATTCTCCACCATAAGTTTTCCCATAATCTGCTCCATCCCATTTCCACAACATAATCTTTGTCAACTCCACGACTTTCATATCTAAATTCCCCTTAGATTTTCCCAAACCTAGCATAAAAACCAATAACTCACTTTCTGTATAATCACTTTGTTCATATTTAATCTTCCATAACTTCATTATTTGTATCCTTTCTGCTTCCAAGCATTTACATTGAAGTAACAAGTGCCCAATATTTTCTACGCCTTCCTTACACAACTTAATCACACATATTTTTTTATTTATGTGTACATTCCCTTATTGTTAAAGATCCTGTTTGAGCCTTAAACAATAAACTACTTTCCTTACTATTATCATAAATTAACTCACATCCAATGTTCCATTTACTTCTATATATATTTAAACTCATTTTACTCTCCATTATAGTTTTCCAACTCTCTATTATTTATTAATGCATCTATTCTCCTATCCCACTCCTTACCACTATAACAATCAACAATCCTCCCATCTTTTGTACAAGTATACTGACATAAATTCTTTATCCAAACCTTCTGCATACCATCACCCATCTTGTTGCCCGCCCTTTACTTGTAACCCAATTTAATACTATTTTGGCTATTCTTTTATTATTCATAAACTGCAATGTACTGAACATTTTCAATTTGCTTTTTGCATCCCTCATATAAAAACTTGACCATCCCATTTCTCCTTGAATTGCCTCCTTTGCTGTCCATTTCCCTTTGTACTTTTTCTGAGTAATCTAATACCCCTTTATTAACACATAACACATCATTTCCATATGTTAACCCTGCTACTGCCACTCTCTTCCATACAATCCTAGCTACATCATATTTATTATATGAAAACACTGTTAATTTCTTTATCAATCCCTTTCTTTTCTTTGCTTCATTTATCAATTTTTTCACCCATTCATCCAAGCAATTTTTCTGATTACTCAAGATGATTCCCAAATAGCTATATCTATTCACCACATTTAACTTTATATCCCCCAATAAGAAATCTTTGTCTTCTCTTTTTGGAAAGTCCAAATCCCATGCTGCTATCAATATTGTTGTCATGCCCATGTTGCCCTCAAATCACTCTGACCCCTCATGCACAGAACTGTATCCATTTAAATACATAGAAGAGGAAGAATGCATGTATTTCAAATATTATGCATTAAGCCTGCATCCTGCCTATACCGCTTGTATGTATTTAAATGGATATGGTCCTGTACTTGAGGGGCGAGAGTGACTTGACGTCAACATGGGCATGACAACAATATTGGCATCAGATTTTTAATATGGATAGCTGAAGAGTTGGAGCCTGTTTATTAAAGTATGAATATTTGCTATCTTAATATAAACTGAGCACTGATTATATATGTGTGTGAGAGATGATAATCTGGCACAACTGATGAGTGCTGGTTCAGCATGAAATATGTATATTGGTGATTATTGATCTTTTTTACATTTGTGTGATTATGTGTATCAGTGATGTGAGATAGTGTGGATAGATGAAAGGTGCTTGAAAGTTTCTTCTCATATATAAATGTAAATGTATGTATTCTAACAATCAAATAGTTTTTTTCTTCTTATTATCATATAATATAAATGATAGAATGCCTACAAAATATCAACATATTTTTGTAAATTTTTATTTATGAATTTGATTTGGAATATATAAAGGTGAGAAGATGGATGACATATTTAAAGAAGTTAAAAAAACATTTCTAAATTCTATCCTCATCCTGCTATTTCAGGCAGAACCCTTTTGTTTCAATAAGTTATAGAAGTTATTTTGATTCTAAGAAAAACTTTCATCCATCTCCTGCATTTTCTTAATTTAATGATTTTTTTAAAAAAAGATAGGGAAAAAGAGAATACATTGCAATTTATCGATTTACATATAGTTAAACCCTATATTCATTAACTAATTATGCTGTGAGAAAGACGATCATATACATATATACACATGTATTTAGTTTGCTGATTTTTTTTTCACAATTGTTATCTTATATATATATTTATTATACATAATCAAGTTAGACATTTATTAATTATGCATTATAAAATGCTAGTTATAATATGCATCTGCTAATTTGTTATTTTGTAATAGAGATACAGGATGATCTTTTCATATATATATATATTTAAACATTATTCAAATCTATGTGCGATAAATAGTTCAAAGAACAATAGTTATTAATTAATCATGCTAAAAATAAGATTCTGGTATAATAACAACATCTAACTAATTTAAGAACTTTAAAGAAAGCGGTTTTATTGATTTTATAATGGATTTTCAGCATAGTAACATGCGGAGATCATATATCTATATTTAATGTTAATAAGGTTTTATTATTTATAGTCATATGACTATATTCCCATACTGTAGTACTTAATGATATCATGTTCCTAAGTTTTCTATTTTATTGGCTTCCCATATTACTTCATCAGCCATTTCACAAATACTAAAAATACAAGTCACCCTGAATGAACTCCTTTTTAAATGGGCAAGCATAACCAATGGACATAAGCTATCAAAGACACTTCAGTCCTGAACTTGGGTCACACTAAGATAAATGGGTTCCTTTCTCAAATAATTAATTAGAAGTGAGGTAGCTATCCATGAATTAAATTGGCAGAATGATGAAGATGTTACTATATTAGAGACATGCATTTAAATATATATATGCTCACTAAGCCTATGGATATGCTCTACGTGTGTTTCTATGCAGATTTATTGTTCACTATTTATTAGGAGTTATATATATATATATATATATAGATATATATATATATATATATATCGTTACAATATATATATCATAAATGAGTCAGCTTTCAGCTTGTTTAGCTACTTAAGAAATATTAACCTTACCATGTTATCATACTATAGATTGACTTCTGCACCTCCTTTTTACATAAATTCATCCCTTCAAATAATGTTTATCCAATGTTTTGTTTTGTTTTTATTTCAAGATTGTAAGCTATAATTGCATTGGATGTAGACATGTGGATATTCTTATCATATTATTTGTAAATAGTTTCATTAAATTAAATATATTTTCTTATACCAATAATAAAATATAATGTGAAACAGTAATATGGCATTGTTGTTCACTATTTTATATCTTAAAAACCTGATCACTACATTAACTAGTATTTCTAAGTGTCTTATCTCTACCTTACCACCAGGCTGCATTAAGAAAATTTATCTCTTATGAGGTTAATGGATTGAGTTGGTTAGATATAATTTAAAGAGGTGAATAAAATTCAAACTCCCTTTATCTATGTCTCTGGGTCAGGTTAAAGCCATTATATGTAATGTCCATGACAGTTTTTGTATAATCTGGTGCCCAACATAGGGCCTTACCAGTAAAATACAGACCCTGAAATTTTTGTGTATATAGAAATTCCTAGGATCAGGAGAAACTTTTTTTGTTATAAAATAGGTGAAATATGAAAATGTAATTTTTTAAATCTTTTTTTCTTTCTCTCTTTTGTTATAAATATATTCTATTTAACAAATCACGTGAAACCATTCAGATGAAAAATAGAGTAAGATTATATACTAATTTTTTTCTTACTTTCTTTGCAGGGGAACAGAGTGGTTAACAAGGAACAAAGTGAAAAAAGGGAGCTCTATGTAAAAATTTTATTTCTAATAATTTATAGTTTTATACCTGAATCCTATCTCTCTTTGTTACCTATATAACCAATAATATCTATCATTTTATTCACCCTTTTATATACATATATATGAGTAATAAATAGAATATGCAATGTTTTATTGCTAGGACTACTAATATATGGTATGGCTGAAGATCTCTCAGCCCATATAGCTATTTGACCTCTATGATTCCAATGAGACTCAGAAGATGATGGTCATAAATTATTATGGTCCATTGCCTTTAACAAAAATAAATATCTCATCATGCTATATGACTTATTTTCAAAATTTGTGGCTGCATATCCAATAAACCAAGCTAATGCAAGGAACACCATAAGGGTGCTGGAGAGGAACCATTTTTCAGCTGTGGGAAAATCAAAAGTTTTACTCTCGGATCACGGTACTTCCTTCACATTGGAGGAATGGCATAGTTGAATACAATGACAAAAGATCATGCATATATTGATGTCTATCTGTAACCCACAGTCAAACCCATGTGAAAGGTTCATGTAGGAATAGAGATGACTATTCATAACCTATACATTATATTAATTGGGGTTTGCATTTAAAAAAACATGTCCCTCACTTGATAAAAACCTCCATACCAGAAATGGAAGAATCTCTGATTAATGTAGAAGTGGATATAGCTCATCAAAGTCATGGTGCCAGGTTTAAACCTTGTTACATGGGAATTAATAATGTCCACCAAATGCCTTGGATGGGTATGTGTTCAATATATGCCCAGCTTGCATAAGTTTGGTTTTAATTTATTTGATTACCATATATGATGAGTGATATATATATAAAGAAAGAAATTTAATTATTTTTTGTAATGAATATAAATATCTGTTTAGCATAAATTTTAATCTTGAACTTCTTTTTTCTTTAAAAATAGTCAGTATAAACAATATTCACCAAAATATAAAATAACAAACAATTTTTTTAAAAACTTGTTTTTTAATTTTATGACTATATGAATTTTAATTTCAAGAAATGTTTGACTATTTATCCTTATAGCTTTTTCAAGCCACTAAAATATACAAAAAATAACAAAATAAATAAAATAAAACATTATATAATCATTAAACCCTATATATATTTCAAATCTTCACAAAATTCTTTTTAAAAAAATTTTTTCTTTTAAAAACATAAATCTAATATAAAACATAAAAACATTACCTTCCTCTATTTAAAAAACCTACAATTTAAACTTCTATTTAAACCACTCTGTTTAAATTATATTTAGATAAAATACCTCAAAACCAGTCTTATCATCTACAAAAATCAATTAGTTTTTTAAATTCCTTAATATAAAAAATTTTTTTCTTTTTTAAACTTACTTTATAATTAATTATTGTTTCTAAAAGTTCTATTTTTGCTAATGATGTGACTAGTTTTTTATCTTTTATAAAATCAATTAGTTTTTTTATTCATATATGGTTTAAATTCCTTAATAGAGGAAGGTAATGTTTTTATGTTTTATATTAGATTTATGTTTTTAAAAGAAAAAATTTTTTAAAAAGAATTTTGTGAAGATTTGAAATATATATAGGGTTTAATGATTATATAATGTTTTATTTTATTTATTTTGTTATTTTTTGTATATTTTAGTGGCTTGAAAAAGGCTATAAGGATGTAAATAGTCGAAACGTTGCTCTTGAAATTAAAATTCATATAGTCATAATAATTAAAAAACAAGTTTTTTAAAGAAAATTGGTTTGTTATTTTATATTTTGGGAAATATCTGTTTTAAAAAAATATCTTGGCATTTATTGTTATAAATAAAAAAATGGAAAGAGAAAGTAAAGAAAAAGAAAATTTATTAAGAGAAATGGTTATATGTTAATGATCATTTTTTTTTACTAAAGGCACATTTCTTTTGGTATTATAATCAGATATCTTGTTTTAGTGAGGGGAACAAAAGACTTTCTGCCACAAACTTCCTGAGATGATTCTTTGTTATTTATGGCTATTTGGCCACCAATTTCTGGTAAAAGTTGTTGTTTAATGTACTTTGAACACAGAGAGCTGATCTGGTTAGGAAAAATGTAAAAGATTAAATCAGTGGGCAACTAAGATGGTAAAAGAATTCCTAGGTAATTAACAAAAGATATGAAAGCTGATAAAAGAAAAAAGAAGATTTGAAAGAAGAAAGAGAGTTTTTTTTGATTAAGTTGAATCCATGGGAGAGTGGACATTTTTTTGACTTTCTGATCTTATGGTCTTCGATTAGATAGTTTAAGTTTGTGGATTAGCCAAATTTCTGAGAACAATGCCTTTAGAATCAAACTTACTGAAAATGTTTATTATTATGGAGTAGAAGCCATATGCATGTAGGGCTATCACCTCATGGACCTAGTATCTAACTGTACCTGTTGGCAATGCCTGCTTATCTAGACTATGACCTTTGCAGATCCCATGGATTACCTCCTGGAGTAATGACAATAAAAAGGAAAATACATGCTTACTAAATTTCAATCAAGGTCTTCATCACTGACTGCCAGAGGGAAAAGACTTTCGATTTGTGTGCTTACTAAGATTCAAACAAGACCTTTGTCACTGATTGCCACCATTAGTATTTCTTCCTAGACTAAAACTTTGACCCAAATCATTCATTCTGGACTCTTGCTAAGTGTGTGTATTTATATTACTCCAACTATGGAAGAATAACGCTCCTAAAACAAATGCCTTGGAAAATGTAAGCTTATGTGTAAGAAAGTAAACCATCTGTAAATTCCAGGTAAAAAGGGTAAATGTGACTTTTATAATTGAACTTATAATAATGTATAATTCTCCTCAAAGTTTGCTTATTCATTATTAAAATAAAAAAAATGATGGGTGTTGTATAACCACATTTTTTTGTTGCTTTCTATTTTATTTAATCTATTTTATATATTTTTTGTTGATATATAAATTGTAATAAATCCCCTTATTGATAATAAAAGGATATAAAAGTGTGTTCTTACTTACAAATGGTAATTATTTGCCATAATATTGATGAGTTGGTTTATCATTTGTATTCTCCTGTATTTTTTTATTATCTTTATATATTGTAAAGTTAGTGATGCATGGTATATATGAGTATACACCTCGATCTAATATACTTTAACTTTTTCGCTGGTGAAGTGGCCATATTGAATATTTAAAAAATTATGTTAAGCCACAAATTTTATCATAACTTAAGTTTATATTATTCAAAAATGATATAATATATGTTGTTTGAAACATAAAACACCAAAAAAATGTAATTAAGCTGGAAAAAAATATAGTCATTGATATTCAAAGTAATTAAAAAAGAATAAAAGTTAATATTTCTAATAATTATTTTCTTATTATTTTATAAATTCAAAATTATCATGCATACAACTTAAAATTATATTTTTGTTAGTAGGTTAGTTCGATTAATCATAAAATTTCTAAAAAATTGATATATAATAACATATACCTAAGGTAATCTATCACTTGAAAACTTGGTAGAATAAAGACATTAGTACCTTTCATTTTTCCTCATAGCCCTTCAAAATATATTTCCATACAGAGGTTTGCAATGAATATGTCATCCCTAATAACATCCCTTATAACAAGTAGTTAATATTGATCAATAATTAGTATTATTTGAATATTATAATAAAGAACTTCAATACAGTTTGTAATTTATTAAAAATTACTACTAAAATAGTCACTACATACAAAATAAAATAATAAAATAAAATGTGAATGAAATACTAAATTCATTATAGAGTTAAACTTGAGGTACATAAGTTAGTAGTTTAGAGTCAATGTGATGTAGTATTATTTATCCTATCTTTATAGATTTTGAGAGCTCATATTGCATTTGTTATGCAGCTTTGAAATTTACATTGCAGTAGTGTATAATCGGCCTAAGTTTATATATTGTCAAAATCTTTACTTTTAGCATTTGCATATTTTATTATTATTGAAATGTAGACAAGACATTATAGAAAAATCTAAATCAGGTTATAATATTTGCAAAATATGTTTATCTTTGAGACATAGCCTAAATCAATTTCTAGACCCAACTCCATACCATAGCAAAAAATGCAGATAATTCACGATATAAATATACACAATCACGAGCTATTTTTTTATGCTTCAATAATATTTTTTTTGTATATTTTTTATCAAATATAAATTCAAATACTAATTAAAAAATATATAAAAATGAAATGATAATTTAAGAATATATAAATTTACCATCAGGCTCCCATAATGTTGTCTCCTAAATACATCAGTAAAAGCTTTTATTTTTTCCGATGTATTTTTCTCAGTGACTTCTTTTCCATTAACTATCAAAAAAATGAGAGAAAGACTGGATCACAAAAATTATCATAAAATTTTTATTTTTTGTCATAGAAAAATAAAACCTTTCTGGAAAGTTGAAAAAAAAAGATGAAAATGAAGGTGTAAAAAGCACATGCATAGATTGCATAGATTTTCATTAATACTAAGGTTAAGTGGATGTTTATAATTAAAAAATTATTGTGCACTTTAAGGACTAGCAATAACAAAAAGATTAAATCCTAACCTTAAGGTCCAGCAAATAAATTGTAGCATAGACCAGTTTTGAGTAGCAACTTAAGAAGGTCAATGTGATTAATTTAAATTATTTGCAAACTATTCTTAAAGCACAAGTGGTTTGAAAGAAGTTATATAATAAAACAAAGTTACCGTACATTTTCAAACACTTCCATTCATCTATTAGGGTTTCCCTCCCATCCTTGAGATTGAGCTAGCTAAGGTTAGGCACCTGATTAAGCATGGTTTATAATCCAATAGTAATTCGGTAAAGTGTAATTCTTACTGCAATAGTATGATTGGTACTTGAGGTCAGTTTCCATCTGATGCTCATAAATATACTTTTACTGCAAGCATCTTCTAATAATAAGATAATGATCAATATGGGAAATATATAACTCTAATCATCGCACAGTATGTATATGTAATGTACAAGATTATCTCATAAAATTTCCGAATAGGATCAGTTCATACCATCATTTAGTAAGGTAGATAATATTTAAGCTTTATCTACAGGTGTTATGGCAATTAAAGAGCCATAGTTATACTTTATCTTTTCAGCATAATACGTGCCTTCATTAATTTATCGATTTATGTACATCATTTACCAAAATACCAAAATGATACACAGGTCTACCCTATTAAAATTATGTTTTATTTTGCCAAATTTTTTAAATGAAATTATTTAATAAAATGCTTTTAACAAAGTATTTTTATATGACATGATCAGAATAATTCACTTTTAACTCTTTTACTATCAAAATTTACACTTACATGCATATTTCTAACTAAATTGTTTGTACGATGGGAGATAGTTGTATTAAATGAAATATGAAGCAAATATATACGCACACACATATACACCACTTCAGTATATATATAATCTTATTCAATTTCTGTATTTCTTCAAAGTTATATATGTAATTACAAGATTAGATATATATACACACACACTAAGTTTCCACAATTCAAACTAACCTTGTTGTGTTCTGACTCTTTGTGCAATCATGGTTATCTAAAAATACAAATACTTAGATACATTCCATAATTTATTATTCATAAACTGTTACATTAATAATGTAATACAATAAATTCCATCTTGGTGTTCCAGTCTTCATGTTCTGGATTATACAGCAGTGAATCTTGGGAACATTTGGCCTGGATTGGATTTCTGACTGGTGCTGCTCTCTTGATGCCTGTATCAACCAGATATGTAAACTTTGTCTTCCACATGACTGTTGTTGCTTGATTGACTTCAGTTCTCTGATGCTCATAGAATTTTGGTAGTGGCTCTGAATATTTGATACTATTGACTATCCTTGAGTTACTTCTGGACAATGTTTTAGCTTGCTGAAGTTAAATGATATCTGCAATAAAACAGATGAGTATATAATGTGTGTGCAAATTACTTACTTCTTTCTGTGAGGCATGCAGTCCTGTATATATTGCCTGACATTATTCATGCCAGTCTTGAGGTGATATTTTTTTTATTTCTATGCTGACTTTTGGATGACAGCTCTTGCACTAGTTAGCATGCATATACACTTCTACTTCTTGCAGTGACATTGTATACAACAGTATTGTGGCTTCCTATTGATGCATACTATAGTATACTTCTATGTGTTCTCCCTTCATAACTATTTCTTACTTGTAAACACAGAATATCTATACTCTTCCTTGGGGATTCAGGAGACAAACAGACTACTATGAAATCAAATCACTGATTACTTTTTTTACTTTACATTAAGGATTACATTTCTCACACAACTAATGGCTTTGCCTCTGACTATATCCATTACCATATATTTGAACTTTGTATATATATCCATTACCATCTTTTATTTATATTTATATTATATTGCATACTTTCCTATAATTAGAAAAACTCTTGCTATATTCAACACATGCCAATTTCTTCTAATATTAAAATACTTTTGAACAAATTAGTTCCATGCTCATAATATTTTATTAAAGAAGATTCTTTATATTTTTGCATTCTTCTCAAAAAAAAAACAACCACCAGATAACCTTAGTCTGCTCAAACAAAATTTTATAATTTATATTTTTTTATTAATATATAGTGCAAAACTAAACTTTCTAATTTATTATTATCAATCATTATTTTTTGAAAAGCATTGAATCTTATTCTAATGTTTTTATGGTTTATCTTCAATCTTTTTCATTGCTTTAGGTCGAAGATAAGAGTGTTTAAAAGGTCGCTCCTATCTTTTAAAGTCGTTAATCTTGTGTTTATATTTGTAGCGGTCCATACTATCACATTTTAGGCAAATAGTCTTAAGGTTATAACCTTAATATTGAAACAGTAAGATCTGCTTTGCAGATCTTCGTTTCACCTTTTCTCACCTATTTCCTACCTCATACCTTAGTTTGAACCCCAATCTATCATAGTGTGTCTGCAATACACTTATATACCAAAAATCCCGCCTAATTTTAAACCACGAGTACAATGCTCGTATTATATATATGTCATTCCCAAATAAATAAAAGATTATGTATATGTTCACATAATTTTGATTTATTAAAAAGTAGGTTATATAAGTCGTAATTGCACACACACTATGATATGCATTTTAAAACATATCAAAATTATAAATTGTTAAAGTTATTTTGTTTGAATCTATTTACAAATATATTACTGTCGTAATATATTCTGATTTAAAATAAAATTCATTTAGTAAATATTCGTTTAGTAAATAGATTCAAATATTGCAAGTTAAAAGTAAAATAATTTTTGTTTAATTTAATAAAAGTCATTCCAAATATTTCTTTAAAATAAATGAGGGACAATAGTTTAATTAGTTAATATTATATAAGTTTATCTAAAAACAGCAGATGTCCACTTAAGGTTTTCTTTAATTAATAAAAGTAATTTTTAATTAAATCTAGTTTGTAATTCGAATGTCGACAGGAAAATTAACAAAAGAAATTAATTAATGTTGAATTCCTTTAGACATTCGGATGATTTAATTACAGCTGATAAGTCCGATATATTTTGTAATGCTCCAGGGCAGTTCTATTGTTAAAGTCTATAAAAAGAAGGGTTTTCTTTTGTTCTCCAGTTATTCTAATGTTTCTAAGAGAAATCATTCTGAGTTCTATTCTAATAATTTGCTAACCTTGATATGACAGAGTAGAGGCGTTAAGATGGCTATGTCCCCTCGGAATAGCTGGCCGCTGCTCCAGACCATCAGAAGCTATCCCATAAGGAACCCCGGAACTGCTGCTGCCAAAAATATGAACACTTCCAGATTTTTCTGTTAAATTATATAAAAACCTGCCGACCATCAATCTACTGTAACGAGCACAGACATTCGTTACATTGTTTTTTTTTTTATTTATTAAACATGAAAGTAAATTAAAAAGTTCGCATTTAAAAATTTTCTTTAAGAATTAAAAATTGAAATTAAATATCATCTTAAACTCGTATATATTAAATCGCACAGATAATGAAAAATTATTAAAATAAAACTTGTTAAAGAAAAGTATTTTAAAACTAAATTTAAAAGTTTGGAGATAAATATATTTTAAATTTATCTTTAAAATATCTTTGATTTGGAAAACAGGTTAATTAATCAGAAATGGAAAGATAAATTAATAGTCAAATGTAAACCAGCCGGGCATTTAAATGTAAAACTCGTCAGCTAGGAAAACATAGAAACTTTAGCAAAGAAATAACCATTGGGAAATCGGACCTCAACAAAAGGATCATTCATCGATGACATAATGTTAAGTCAATCTTTCAAGTAATATAAAAGGACAAGTTTGGAAATATTAGGTGATTATGTTATTACGATGTGAGAGATAGTGTTAGTGCGAAGTGAGGAGAAGGGATTGAAAAAGCCGATTCAATCCCTTCAGTTTTGCTAGGAAAGAAGAGAAATGAACTATCGTTTTTCTCATTGAGGACCAGTTAAGCAAACCTCCAGATGGATAAATAAATTGGCCAACAGAATACCAATCTTAGAACGGTGTGGGAATTCACATTCATGGCAAGCAACGGATAAAGAGGAACTGTTTTAAACCGTAAGAACATTATAAATAATGAACATTAAATTAAAACTTTCCAGATTTAAACGATTGCAATATTATCCTATCTGACCAACTTAATTTATTAATAATGTTATTTGATGTATTTCTTTTTTTTTATATATATTTAAAATCATTTCCATTTATTTATTGTTCTTTAAGTTTTATCATGATTTTTGTTTTTCATTAAATTAATTATACAAATGTTAAACTTAAGTCGGGCGTGAATGGCTGTATAGATTTGTAAAGTTATATTAGGGGAGGGTAATCTTAGGTTATTTGTGTCATTGTTAGTTGGGTCAATGGATTGGATATATTGATGTAGTTAGTAGATGTAGTCAGAGATTCGCTACTGGCAGAATCGTTTATATATATCGCCCACTCACCCGTTTGCCTATGGAAGGAATTATAAGCGGAGAACGCAGTTCCTTTCTATGGAGTTTTTTTATTGTTCTTCTCGTTAGATAGATGTAATATTCCTATCTGATGAGAGTCAATATCTTCTCTTAATCTTTTTGGTGCTGCCGTATTCGTATTACATTGAATACCGATATATCAGATGAATTGAGGCAGTTTGACTGTGAATTTTAGCCTAGGGTTAAATAGGGATAGAATATTTTATTTTCAAATAATCTATGTAGTCTATTCATACTCGACCCTAAATAAAAATGCATTAAATTTAAGTTGTTTATAGATGCTTGCTGGTTGGTTATCGGTTAAGTATGTTTTGGGTTTTCATATTTGTCAAAATATATAGACATGATAAATAATGATACCTTACGGTGAGTATCTATAATGTATTTATTCAGATGTCTTTTAAGTTATTGGTGACAATGCAAGTATCTTATGGTGAATACTAGAGGGTTTCTTATATTTCCCTATGCAATTGTCAGTAATCAATAATTTTGTATTTTGATCGTTTATGTTTATTTTGGAATGTTTTTGACCATTGAAATCTATGTAACCGATCTATAGCAACATATTAAAACAAGCTTTTATAATCCCATCTGTGCGAACTTAATTAAAATGTAAACTTATAATATAATAGAAATTAAAATGTAAATTAAAATCTATAATATAATAGAAATTAAAATGTAAATTAAAATCTAAGGTAAAGTTAAAAATAATGTTAAATGTTAAAATGTAAAACTAATACTAAAATAATTTTAAATCTTATATATATGCGCATAAATAAATGTTTGTATGTTAATTACTGGCAGTGGCTTATTTTATTCTTTTTTTTATATACTCTTAGAGTATATTATTAAATCTCTGCTATTCCACTGAGCTAGTGACTTGGGCTAACGACCGGAATCAAAAATTTAAAAAAAATTTTTTTTTTTTTTTTTACTTACGTATCTGCCTACTCTATAAAATTTTCTAGGTTCAAATGCCTAGATGGCGCCCTGTAGTGCAGATTACGTTAAGTGAAATTCTCCGGATTGTTACACTACCTAAAATGTTTCTCCAGAGGTAACCCTAAATTAACCCAAGAGCTCTTGTGATAACTAACATGCTATAGCTATTTAAAATTGTTTTTCTTATATTTCACATAACTTCATTATGTATTTCTTTAACGTGTTTAAATATACTCAACATTTTGCTCTCTATCCTTGGGTTAATATTTTCCATTTATTAAGCTTTCTGTTATTTTATTATGATAATGTGTCAGAATCGTCTGACCGAGTGAATTATTCCCTTTGTTGAAAATAAGACACCGCTATGAAGGCATATTTTAAATTTCTAAATAATTTCCAATTTTATTATCTTGCAAATCATTCGTTCGAGGGTGATTCTTTTCTTTAATATATAATATAACCACATAGTTTAAAATCTACATGTTATTGATTTTAATCTAATATGAGAGTATGTGCGAGGTCAATGATTAAATGTGTCCCCTAATGCATGATTGCGTATATAAATCTATACTTACTTTTCAAACTCGCAAGCATGCATTTTCCTATTTTAATTACTGTATTCTACTTTAATTACAAAGTTCATCATTGACATTGAGAATGTGCGGACCCTTTTAAATGAATTTCTGGGAATTTGATTGGGCATTTCTCTTAATCCAAGTAAAACCCATTCAGTATGTTTTATGTACACTAGTCTCGTATTGCTGATAAATGAATTGGTTGTTGAGACCGCTTTGTTTTAATTTTCCAAGGACTCTTTTTGCTATTGCAGTTTCCAGGCAGAGTGTGTTCACAAATGACACATCTGGGAATTAAACACAACCGTCACCCAGTCGCTAAGTTTCAGCTGTTCATCAAAATACTTTCCTACGGGTTAGTGGCGAGATGCCCTCCGTAATTATTCCGGATCTTCAATATTGTTTTATTTTATATTTATTTTACAAAGCATTCGTGACTTAACCGTGTCACACCCTCCAACTTTAATAAATTCATTATCAGCAATACTGACCTCCCAATGTAACTTTATTATTATTATCTAAAAAAAAATGCTTTGATCACGTTCCCACTTTGTTGCTTAGTAAGCTTTTGTCCGTGCTATTCTCGAAATCAATAAATATTTTATAACAATTTCAAATATTTTCTTAAACTTGTATAATTACTCAAAGCACCTCGCACATGTTCCTATCTCATCAAGCACATTATCGTAATGCTATTAGCCCGAGGAATAGAATATATCACTTTGTTTTAAAGTCTTTTTGTCAGTTGTGGGAATATAATGCCAACAATTATTTAATACGTGTCCCTGTCTCATATAAGCAGACAGTGGCGTTATATATATAATTTATATGAATAAATTTTGTGAAATTATTTAAAACTAAATTTGATCTCTTATTTTATTTGATTCTTATCACTGTCTCGGTATATATATATATATATTTTCTGCATTTCTTTTGTAAATCCATAGACGTTAATTAGCCACCCAAACTTCTTTTAGTATAGAGTCTTTTGTTTCTCCCTGACCACCAGGCACCGGTCAAAGGTCATACTAGTAGTGGCATCAGATGTGTTGTCACGTAGATGGCGCTGTGAAATTTGGGCTTTAGATTCGAACTTAGTATATCTAGAAGGCAACCCCTCTAGAATGTTCAGTTTCGTGTTTGGGGTTTGAATTCTGCAGTGTTAGCAAGATAGATGATTCTGACTGTTACAATATATATTACATCCTAATTCTTATAACATTTTCTGAAACTGTAAAATAGTATTTGTGAATAAAAAAATCACACTGTTTTCAAAATATAGATGATTTAAGTACTCTCCATTTATTTTTCATTTTAATCCACAAAATATTTCCTAAAAAATGTTCTAAAATTATCAGAGATATTTAGTCATCAATGTTAGTCTAATCAATAAATTGCCTTTTGATAAATATTTTTCAGAGTTTGACAATATTTTTAAGTTATACTATGATGCTCTGAACCTTTTAGTAACAATGAAATATTTATAGAATCAATACCTTTTTATAATCTATAAGTTAAATACAATAAAAAATGCAAATTCAAACTCATTGGTACTTTATATAAACTTCTCCTAATACTTAGATGTGGTAGACAAATTCTACAATAATTTTTAAATCCAATTCTTTTGCTGGGCATGAATTCAAATTCTTTTTTGGACTAGTTGTAATAACATTAATAAATATTTTATATACAACTATTAGATTTATAATTTCTTATATATACCCCCCCCCCCAATTTTGTTAAATATAAATATCATAATTACATTTCCCCAATCATGTGGCATATCCTTTTCATTTAATATTGATTTATAGTTTTTCTAATATCTTTATGTCTTCATCTGATTATTTTAAAATATTTCTGGAGCTTAACTATTTTTCACAAATTTAATTGCATGTCTAATTTTTTCTTTGAAAATGAGGAAATTCAAATGATGTCATATTTGTGTAGGGTACTGTTTGTTGTTATTGTTATTATTAATTATTATTACGTTTCAATAAAGGCTTTATTGATCTCAATGGTTTACAAAAGTTTACATGTAGAAAATTTCAAATTTTACATACAATGAGTAATATTAGGGTAAACATATATATAAAGGAAATTTAATGGTTACACTTTGTGGTTAATGGACTATAACAATATGAAGGATTAAAAAAAAAAATTAGAATTCTAAAGTTTGATGAGCTTAGTTTTGTGGGCATGTCTTTTTGAATGTTAGTGGTATGATAGTTTTTTTTGCAGCATTCACAGTATTGATGGTTGCCTTAACAATGACCATGTTGCTGCATATAAATGGGGGTTGGTTATTATTCTATCTCTATTTCTAATGTGTAACAGTTTGTTGCTAAATGTAGCTGAGTGTCGTCTGGTATTATTGCCAATTAAGAAAGTACATCTGGTGCACCAGTACACGTATAGTACAAACGTGGCTGCCCTAATGCTAGGTATTGATCTTCCCTGAAAAGCAACCATTGTGATTAATGATTGTACCTGGTTTTCTGTAGGTGTTACATATCATCTGTCATGTTTGGTTTAGTGCTATACATTGATAAATAATGTGGTCCAGCGTCTCTTCTGCTCAATGGCAGAGTCCACAGAAAGGATCAATAGATCTGTACATTCTTTTATGATAAAGAAAGTGGGCTGTTGGCAAGGCAATGAGATTCATTTTAATGATAAAATCAAAGTATTTGGGCTCTAGAGACAAGATTCCAGAACAGTATTTGCATAAGTATTCATACTGGGATATTTATGGTTTAATGAACAGAGAAAGATACTAATGCTACACAACCTATGCTAGGAATTAACAACAAGAGACTACTCAAGGAATATAAAAAAATATTATTATTATTTAATTTTATATACATGTAAAACTTTTTCAAAGCTCCATTATCCATTTTTATTTGTAGAATAGTACCACATTTTAATCTTATTACTGAAGTAACTTTTTGATTAGGAATGAACTCAGTTCAGTACTCATACATTTCCCAAATGCATGAGTACTGAACTGAGTTCAGACCTATATGACTATACAAGCTACTAAGTTTGGATTGAAAATATTATAGTATTTTCAGTTTAAACCTCATAGTTTTGTAGTTAAGTAGAGATAAAAGGTGGCTACTGGAGAATTGCATTAGATCCTAAGATCTAGGTGCAGTGCTCTCAGATCTAAGGCTCATCACTGACGAAGGCCACAAGTCAGAAACTAGTCTGGGGATATTGGATGCATAGGCACTAGATGGGGATTTTATGCACAAGCCTTCTGGCATCCACTGATTACTCTAGCTTGCAGTGAGTGGCAATACATATAGTGAGTTTTGCCTGTTTTATTTATAAATAATTTTATTGAAAAACCATATGTAATAATGATACAATTGTAAATCAAAAATAATAGTTATCCATGTTAGTCAGGCAAATAAATGTTCTGATGTGATTACTGGTGTTGTTAATCCAGCTTAATCAGGCTCCCCGTGTTGTCAAATAAAAATCTGGATGAGATTATTCTGTCCTTATGGCGAAATTCCTTTAGCTTGGAAATGAATGTGTCTTCAGGCTTGGGATGAGGAAAGGTAAACTTGTTGAGCAAGCATAAATAATGATGATCAGGTGATGTTTATTGGATTAAATCTATGTGTTATACAGACCATTATGCTTATACAGAGTTATAAAAGAGCAAGTATTTCACCGTTGTCAACTTTACTTACAACTGGGAAGAAATAAAACAATTTTCTCCCACACTAATTGTTTCTTTTCTACAGTTGCTATGAAAGAAAAAGCTTCGAGATAGACTTTTAATAATAAACTATACCTGAACAATCTTATATTGACCAATAACTGGATAAAAAGCTTGTAAAATGCCCAATGGACTTTAAGAGAATTTTTAACAAGTATATAATCATTTTCTTTTTGTTTTTAAATTCAAGAATTTGAAATAAACAATCCATTATTTATTTCAATAAAATATTGTAACCGTTTATTCCGGCGTAAACACGTATATATGTGATATACGTTTATTACGTATTTTAAACTTAAGTTTTGCTCTTTTATTTAACAGAAATTTATAATATGAACACATATATGTGTGGTTGGTTTTGCGATGCCCTCTAATTACTCGCCCAGCATATTTATGAGCATCAATAATGACCTCAAACGCCAATCTTACCTACGAATAAATAAGAATTATGCTGGGAGAGGATGAGTATCTATTTCTGGTGGTTAGAGCTTGTACCTCTGGCTAGCTCACTCAGGGGTAGTAGTCGGTGACCGTGGGAAAGAGGTGGAGGGAACATATAAAAATGCGCATGTAGCGCATGAACTATTCGTTTGCTTTCCTACTTTTTGCTTTTTAATATTATTTTAAGAAATTAACACTAACACACACAATTAAATTTATAATACTAATTAATATTTATTAATATAAAACAAATAATAAACAAAACCCATAGAATCCCAGAATTGGATATTGGTTTGTGCCCGAATAATTAAATAACCCGCATGTAAATACACTCGCACAAGTTTATAAATGCAATACACAAAAATACAGATCATATCTTGAAAACAATTTCAATCAGGCATTGTCTATTAAGGCGTATACAGGGTATTATTTCAACATTTTCTTCATTTACTTTAACCCTTTTACACATTATTTAATAGGACGTGCTTTCATTCAAAATAGTTATTATCACTTACGAAAATGTTTGGTTTATCTCACCCAGGTGTAGATTATTAGCTGTACGATTAAAAGATTTCTTTCTTTGGTCAATTTCCATAAGGCAATCAATGGCGTCCGGTGAAGGCTGTTCTTTTCATAGTTTGAAGAAGGACTTCGCTCCTACATTTACAGTGATGGTAGTCTCTCCGCAGGATGGATGGCATAGCCTGGCCCGTTCTGCTCTTTTACCCCAACCTGTTCATGATTTTTCGATTATAAACTTTTTTTCTTTTTACCAACTTTTTCTTACGATCCTGCTCGTGGCAGTCACAGCTATATATCTCCTTCTCAGTTCAGCTTTTTGACTTTCCTTAATCATGCTATTGTTCTTTCTTCTTTAATTAAACCACGTGGTTTGCGAAACGAAAGTCCTTTCAATAATTTTTCTTTTCTTTGTTCCTTTTATCTAAGCTTAGGAATTTCCAATTTGCCTTGCGATCTACACTCGACCGTTCATTGTCTATTACTTTTAACATTTTATTTTATTAATTAAAATGTCGTTGTCTCAAGATAGTGATCTGCAACTTTTCGGATCCTTTCTTTGCAATTAATTAATTTTTTTATAATTTGTGACATTCTTCCTTTAATCGACCATCTTGGAATATTTCTTTTTAAATTAAAATAACTTTATTTTTTTTTACGAAATTATTACATTTATTCACTCATGCAGGAATACAAACACACGTATAAATAAATATCAGAGCACAAACCATATAATCCCCCATCCCTCTTATATTTCAATCTGTTTTTATTTAATTACTTAAATATATATGTATGCACTCACATACAAGACCACAACGAAAAAGAAAAATAATAATTTACTTAACATTACTTTTGATTTAATTAGATATATATGCTCGGTAATATTACCGTCTGACTTAGAACAGGGTTTGAACTCAGCCCTGTTATATATATATATTAAGCAAGGTGATACAGAATTTTTTTTTGTTTTTAAAAATAGACGAACTGAAATGAGTGGGCAAAACCAGAAGTAACTTTTTTTTCTTACAAAAATTTGTTTGTCTTTTCTCTTGAGAAGATTAGAATATTACTTCATTCAAATCCCAGAATTTTCACTTTACTTTGTGAAAAAAAAAGGAAGGACACCTCTACTAGTTAGCGAGATCTAATCTGGAACACTTTTGAATGATTCTTTGAATGATTCCAGCTGAAATAAAAAAAATACGCCTATTTAAATGACAGCTAAAAATTACAAGATTATATTATCACCATAAATGAATTTTTAATATTTGTCATAAAAGAAGTCGATGACAATTATTTTATTTTGGTGAGTCTTATATATTTAAAGATTGATTTGTACTTTATTTTAAATAATTTGGATTTATAAATAATGCCTGCTATCTGGATATTATTTTGAAAGAAACTGTCAGGTTAAAATAAAAAAAAGAATTTGTAATAACTTCTCTTTACTAATTAAAATTATTATTATTTTTAAAAATTATACATATAACATATGTATGTTAAGCGTATTAATTATATAGAAGTCATTATTAAGAGGAAAAGATAAAGAAATAATGATTATCATGTAAACACAATGCACACACGTGGTTAGCGATGTAATTATTTTCATTAGACTCACTCATTTATAGTTAAATTTATATTTGCTTACTGAAAATGGGATTTTATGTAGATGAATTTATATATACACAATTGTTTGTTCAATTATATATGTTTGCATTTATCTGAGAAAATACATTCCTAATCAATTTAATGAGTTAGGGATTGATCCCAGAACATGCCATCTCTATATAAATTGTAGTTATATTAATGGTTTAAAACCAAATGGCCAAATTTTATAATTGTTATATAGAAGGCTTATTTGGTTAGGGTTATGACCAAAAGGCTCTACCTTTATAGTTATTATTATGCAAGCAGCTATGTTTAGGATTATGATCTAAAAAAGACCATTCCTTATGATTATTATGATAAAAATAACATTGATATCTAACACACATAGAACATATAATATGTGTAAGTACTAAGAGAGATACAAGTCAAAGAAATGTTTATATTTATGAATTCATACATGTGTAGAATTATATTTAAGTTTATTAAAGTCAGGGTTAATGGTAAGGTGAATGGTGATTTTATGAATATATTAATACTATTATATATAAAGAATTAAAAGACTTTATTAAAAAAATAAATTGCATATCAATTAATGATTATACTTTGCAAGTTGATTAGGATTACATGATTTATTCATTTTATTAAAGAAAATAACTTATATATCAATTAATAATGCTATATAAAGAACTTGCTAATAAGCTGTTAACAAGCTTTGCAGAATATCTCTAACTCAAATCAGTTTCTGCTATTGGCTTCCTCAGTGAGGTGCCAGGATATGATTTCTTACTTTGTTTATGCGAGATTAATGGTCTACTGTCATTTATTGGGAGTAACTTATGTCATCCATGAATTAGCCTGGCATTACAAATGGGGCTGTGTAATGTTTACATTATTATGTTGAACAAAATTTGTTTTAAATATACATGTGTTAGTTTATTTCCTGATGCTTAAAGCCAAGTGATACCTGTATAATTTATATAAATAAGTAAATAAATAGAGAAAATGTAAAATGTTGTAATATACTTAGTCTGATCATTACTATATATATATATTGTAATGCTACAGGGAAATACGGGATCATACCTGGTGTAATGGTCACCAGTACATGAACATCAACTGCTTTAAATTGGTTAGACATTGGTAACTCTACAGAAATTTAAACCATGAGGAATCTGAGGAATTGTATTTTTATCCTCAAGTTAAATAAAATTTATAAAGACCAAACTAAATAAAATGTAGTGCATTGATGTTGACAAATATCCTCTTTGTGCCAACCCAAGAATCATCATCATCATCTGGATGCCCATACACTAAATATAAATCCCCTATCCCATACAGCTGTTATGCACAAATGTAGCTCAGGAAGCAAGAACTTTATAATTTATTATTGTGAGCAAGAGGGAAATAAATAAATTAGCTTATTATAAATAATCTTAAGCAATTCATGGGTTTCCCCTAATCATAAATAACTAGATTTATTGGTATCATCAAAAAAATAAAACCAAAAAATAAATCCTAGAATATAAGCTGTTATGACATAAGGACACACATACACTGCACTTCATGAAACAAGAATTGGATAGAATAAAGTAATTAAGACTAGAAAAATATTTTTTTTGAAAATAATTATTTAATAGCTAATTAACAAAAAAAATGACATGATAGATAATTTCAAACATCCATCTCATTATCAAAAAATACATTTTTACAAAAATTACAGTAACCAAACAATTAATTTTTATTCATGGATTAACTTTAAATTTATTAGATTCTTTCTTTAAAAAATTTTAAGAGTTTGTTAAACATGTTCAAAAAAATCAAAGATAGCAATTTTTGATTCTGTCCAGAGGATAAATTGAGAGAGAAAAAGTTTATTGCATTTATGAAACAAAAAAAAAATTTCTATTAATAAAAATAAAATAGTGTGCACACATAAAAAAAAAAACATATAGCCATGGCTCTCCAGCTGCAGTTTTAGTTTTTCCTAATAAAGTTTCTTCTTGAAGGCTTCTCTAAACCTGGCCCTGTTTAAATTTGTTCTTTCCTGAGTCTGCAGCCATTCCAGGTAAATTAAAATACCAATTTTTGTCCATTTGATTTTCCTCTTGAATTTCCAGGTGATATAGAGACTCATTGCTCTTCATTGAAGGCAAGGCTGCAGACTGCTTAAAGGGTTTTTTTAGCTTCCCTACATTTTCTTCCAGTGAAGGTAGCTTACATGGAGGAAGATGATGCCTAGCTTTTAGCTAAACTTATCACATGGTTTTCATTGTACAAACCATTGTTAGTGCTAAACTCATAGTATTCTAAAAGCTTGATACAAAAAAAACTATGGATTAAAACTTAATTGCTTCCTCTTCAACAGCTCAGTTAGGAATACTTTCTTCTATTATGTTTTTCAGCAGCAGAATTAAGATTTGACTGCTCTCTTCAATAGTTAAGTGAGCAATAATTTCTTCTCCAGACACTTGGGTATAATTACTAATTCACATCCCCACATATATTTTTTTAAAACAATCTTACCCACAAGCCAATTGTAATCTGTCTCTTATATTATCATTTTCATGACAACCAATTAAATAAAATTTCATAACTACAATTATTTAGTTAATTATCTCCTTAATCATAGATTAAAAACAAATTAAGAAAACAAAAAATTAACAACATAAAATTCTTGATATTTCTTTATAATTAGAAATCAAATTTTGCAAAAAAAAAAAAAAACCCAACAAACCAACAAGATAATCTGTTAATTGCACTGATTTGATTTTTTCATTTAATTAAATAGAGATAAAGAAAGGAAAACAGCTCTAATAAATTAAAATTTACAAAATTATTAAAATCCTATTTTTGCTCTTCCCTTTTATTTTCTTTTTTTTTTTTAGAAAAAAAAATGCATTTAAATATATTTAATGTTTGAAATTTTTCATATTCTCATGGGAATTTTACAAATATTAAATTAAATAAAGACCCATAATAAAATATGTATTGGAAAAGTAAATTTTATTTTTCCCATTAATTAATTTTTTATTCTCAAACCTGAGGAATATGCTGCCAACTATCTAATTATTTATTTATTTTTTCTAGTGCAGCTACACAATCATCTAATTGCAATATATATATATACATGTCAGTCTCTTTCCTGATGATTAATGTCAAATGGTGCCTGAATCAATTTAATTAAAATAAATTTAATATATAAATTGACCATTGTAATATATAAATATATTGAATTAAATATTTCCATGGATTATTATTATAATAAAGAATAGAAATGAGTTTATATCCATGTAAACAGAGTTAAATTTTAGCTTTTGATGTTGCCAAAAAACTATCAATTACTGCTAATTGACAGTCCCTGAGGCTAAACAAATTTTCTTATTAATCTATAATAATTTGTTTGTGAAATTTTTTGTTGAAATAAAAGAACGTCTTCTTTTACTTCAACATATGTTCTTAAATGGATTTAAACCAACCTTTTTTATCATAAGCAAAATTGTAAACCCTCATTGCATATGTAATCTCATGTATCAAATTGTATCTAAATACTTATGTTTTTCACATGCAACTTAATCCTTCCCAGGCCCAATTCATATACAGTCATATATTAATCTAACAGCAGTTTCAACCCCACAGTCCAAATATGTGAAAATGTGAAAAGTAACAACTTTCTTGGCATTCTGCAAATAATATTTTAAACTAAAAACCTGGAATTAAAAAAAAAAAAGCTGTTGAACCTGCAGGGTTACATTAGATCCTAAGATCTAAGTGCAATGCTCTCATATCCAAGGCTCCTCACTGATGAAAGCCACAAGCTAGAGACTAGTCTGTGGATATTGGATGAGTAGGCACTAGATGGGGATTTTATACACAAACCTTTTTGCATCCATTGATTACTCTGACTTGTACTTAGTGATGCTACTGTATGGAAAGTTTAGCTTCTGTATATAGTTATATAGATTGCATCCCAAAGTAATAGCAGAGTTTAGATAAAACAATAATGATGCAAATGATACATTGTCTGTACTAAATAATTTATATTCTTTTTGTATAATTGTAACTTTTCTAATTTTATATGATTAATACAATACTCTAGAATATTTGTTTACAGTTAAGTAGTGGTAACCTGTATATAAAATATTTAAAGATTGGAAGGAAAATGGAATTAGATGCAAAGTAGAAGATACAGACAAATGGAGTAAATTTAAAGAATTGTTTGAAAAGGTTTAACTTATTAAACAGGCAAAACTCTCCATACAGTAGTGCTACACCAGAATAATCAATGGATGCCAGAAGGCTTGTGCATAAAATCCCCATCTAGTGCCTACTCATCCAATATCCCCAGATGTGTTTCTGGCTTGAGGCAGTGAGAAGCCTTCTGGCATCCATTGATTACTCTGATTGGCACAGGGTGGCACTACTGTATGGACAGTTTTGCCTATTTAATAACAGTTATGTGCTAGCATAAGAGATGGAGATCATGTGATGTTTAACTTTATTGTTATTGGTTTTTCTACCCAAAGCAGCTTCATGCAATTTGAACATTGTTAGAGAATTTATTATTGCTCAAAGTTAACATAGTTGATTCTAGCAATTTTTTAAAAAATCATTATCATAATCTGTAGTAAGATCTAATGTATTAATTATAAAATATTGAAGTTTTACATTAAAGTGTATTCATGCTCATTGCTTATGAATACAATAAAAAAAAGTATCTAGATTGACAATTTTATTTATTTTGCAATAAATATACGGTGCTGTGATATAAGTGTGTTCTTAGCATTTGATGTAAACTGAGAGTATGACAAAAATTAGAAAAAAAAATGTTTAGTTTGCTTCAACAAAAATTTTAATTTGAAGAGAAAACTCCATACTGATAACGGTTTTGTAAATTTACAAAACGGAGTTTCTTGATTAACAATAAGACTAAATTTATTTCGTTAAAGTAAAAAATATAATGGATAAATTGAATGTTTAACAGATAGTAAATAAAAATCCTTATCATTCTACATTAATATTTTTTAAAGTTTTAAGTAAGATCAAATTTAATTTATACTTAATCCTGAAGAGGTCGCATGTATCCGTGTACCAAGAGAAACATTGGTTAACAATGTCAGCTGAAATGCAAAAAAAAAGTAATTAAAAATACTGCAAATTTGCCTTTAATATATTTATATAGTCATAGTCAAAAAAAAAAAATTACAGCAGAAGTTGCATATATTCGAGAATTACATTCATTAATAGTACGTAAAAAAATTTAAATGCTGGAAATTTATCTTTATTATATAATAAAACACGAGATTTAAAAATTATTTTCTGTTACAATCAAGAAATTATTTTCATAATTATACCAATACTAATTTTGAAAGTCGCAGTATTTCTCAGATATAGTTTACTATCCAATATCACCCATCCTTAGAAAATATATACTATAACCAAACTAAGTTAATGCGCAACTATAATGCCCGTGAACGTATGCACCTGATGTACGGGTTTTTTCCATTTCTTGTTCTTTTATACATTGATTTATATACGTAATATCACTTATACACTTTCATTAATCACTTTTTACACTGCAATCAAATAAAAATGTGTTGATTGATATTTTCTTATACCAGACTTCTTCATCAGAGCTATTATTCAAATATATGTGGTCATATAATTAGTGCATATTTATACATACATATATCGTGTTATATAATTATATCTATTTATGTATGTATAAATATGTATTAATTGTATGGCAATATATATTGGATTTTGAAGTTCTGATGGTCAGTTGAAGTGTAAGAAAGTATCACTAAATAATTTTTTACATTTTTATTTTATTGCATTGTAACAAGTGATGAATGAAGGTGCATAAATTGTATTATACCAGATATATATACATAACAATTCTTCTATCTCTCAGATTAATACTGACTTCCAGAGAATCAAAGAGAAATTATCCTCTGCTTTTAGAATTGTCATTACATTAAAATAGATAACTTGTTTTTGTTATTAAAAAAAGTATATTTTTAGTACTAGATTGAATTAAAATTCTTAAAAAATTTAAAATTTTCACTTGGTTAAATATTATAACACTTTTTTTTCCCTTTTATCAAGCAATTTTCTTTTTTCTAATTGTTTAGACTAAATGAATCTTTATAAGAGATCTGCTTAATCTTTTATACTGTAGATGTCTAATGAAGGCTTCAAGTTTAATTGTAGCAATCAAAACTGGAAAAAATAAAATTTCTTGAAAAAGTACAAAAAAAACAAAAACAAAAAACAAGACATAGAATCATAGTTATGAAAAAACATTGAAAGAACTGAATTTTTTTGTATATTAAAGAATATTCTGGAATATTGTATAGGTAAATCATTACAGATATTTTTTGCTTGTCATAATAATTAATAAAAAACTTCACAACTGGTATTGGAGATCTAAAGGCAAAAGTTCAATGACTTGAGAATGATCCATAAAAATAATATGAAACTCATTGGTTAAACATTAACTGAAGACTATGAAACAAAAACGTCAGATCTATGTTAATTCACATGAAATGGACAATTTATCTCATTACTTGCTGAAGATTGCTGAAAATAACATTTGACTTTACAGTATTTTAAAAAGATATATAATAGCAAAATGTTTAATTATCTAGATTCCAATTTATAACCAACTCATTGATATTCAAAACAAATGTAGACAATTGGAAGATAATAATTTATGTTTCTGATAATGCAAGCAAAATTTTGTATAAAAAATTGTAAAATTGAACAAACCACATTTTAAGGTATATTTTTCACCTTTTCATATGCCAGTAGCAGTAATATTTCCCTTTCCTTATCTATCTTTTTATGTGATATTTCTTAATATAATGAAAATAATAGTACAAATAATAATAAAAGCTACTCCATGTGCAAAAAACAATGTCATTGAGAGGTTGATTCTATGAAGTATTATAACATCTTAAAAATACAGATATACATGTGATCCATAATATGTGCTATTGCCCCCACCTCCTCATATGCAAATATACATATATCTTTTTTATACAATATTTCTCAACTTAATAACAATGGCAATACACATAATGATGAGACTCATTTCATAAATTGTGTAAATAACAATGAGAATGAGGAATTTATTATCAAACAGATATCAATCTTTTTAAAAATAATGGATAATGCAGGCATGGAAATTTAAATGTTGTATTTAATACTTCTAGCTCACTTGATGAGTAAAGATTGTTTGTAAAATATACATAGAGTTAAGAGTATGGTCTATTTTTATACTACTGGATATTTACAATTTAATAGAATTTGATATGAGGGTTATGCTGATAAAAAATGAATAAAGTTCAAAACAATCGAATGTGCATTAATGTACAATTTAAAGAACATCAATAACTTTTTATTTAATTTAAGAGATGTTGAGGATTCGGGAAAGTTCCGATTCTTCAAATCTCATTCATAAAAGAAGTATCTGGTCTGATGTTAAAAGTGACTATTTTTTAGCTTAAGATAAATCAAACAAATGCTATTATTGTTAGATCGTGACGTTCATTTTGGACTATCGACTTTAATTGATGGTTGCCTGCTTAAATCATAACTGTAGATTTATTCTAATTAATGTATAAAAAATTCTCATTAATTACAATATTTATATATATACGAATATTCTATTTTTTAAAATCTATTTAAAATTTGCAGTCTCAATTAAAACTATGCAGACTGAGATAATAGTATATTATCTAAGCTACTGTTTATCAAAAGTCAAATTCATTTTTAGTTATTACTTAAGTTCTTAAATGAGTTTAGAGTGAGACAATGAGCACACATATACATGCATAAAGGTATTACAGTAATGTTTATGCTTAAATATTCATTAGTATACAACAACACATTAGTGTCATACTCATGTTTATCAATATTTTAATAAATCCACAATTATATATTTTTAATATTTAAATACAAGCATCTTGTCTATACTGAACTTAATGTATTTAGAAGGGGTTTGAACTCAGACTTTCAAGCTCTCTGCAGTGATCCACTCCATCCCATATAACTGATCCATATGACCATACACATGTAAAAGGATAAATGATCTCCAATATACATATTTCATGCTAAACAAATACTCATCAGTTGGTCCAAATGATAATCTCCCAGATAGATATATATAATCAGTGCTCATTTTATATTAAGTTAGCAAATCTTCAAACTTTAATGAACAGTTTTCAATCTTTGTTACTCTCTAACTATTCATATTTTCAATGATATGGATGGCTGAAAAATTAGAGAGTGGAGAAGATGAAAGTCTATCCATTAAAGTTTGAAGATTTGCTATCTTAATATAAACTGAGCATTGATTATATATGTTTGGGGGAAATTATGATCAGGACCACCTGATGAGTGCGGGTTCAGCATTTATTTTTTTTCACATGTATGTGATCATGTGTATCAATTATATAGGATGGAGTGGATTGCCACAGGGAGCTTCAAAGTCTGAGTTTAAATCTCTTCTAATTACGCCATATATACAAAATATGAACAAATACTTTCATACATATATATATATATAAAATCACCTCAAAATTTTAATGGAAATCAAATTAATCTATTAACAAAAAATTCCTTTAATTTCCATGACAACATAATTAATTTCGGTGAATTTAATTTTAAAATTTTTAATATTCCAAATACTTTTAATAAATTGTTTTTCTCTTCACTAGTAAAAATTGTAATTATAAATATGCGACTTTTTTCGCATTAAATAGTGAAGCTATAATTATAGTATAATGTATAATAGGTTCTGTTTAGCGCTTTCAAGATTTAATGTTGGAATCTCATACTCCAAACAATGGACTAACTAATTAAAAATTCAAACTCATTTGCATATGTATACAATAAATCACAACAGTCTTCATTCACAAAGCTATGAGTATGAGATTCCAACATTAAATCTCGAAAGCGCTAAGCAGACCTATTATACATTATAGTATAATTATAGCTTCACTATTTAATGTGAAAAAAGTCGCATATTTATAATTACAAATACTTTTAAGTACATTTTGCTGATCATAAAGTTTTTCCTTACATATTGCAGAAATAAATATTTCATGGTATATCTCTTCATATTCTCTCTGTTGTGAATAATAATTATAATAGGCATAATTTTTTTTATTATAATTTTATATTATGCAAGTATAATATTTAATAACATTTAATCTCATTTGTAGTACATCAATATTTTTTTGACCTATGCAGTTTAGTGCAAAGGTAAAATGATGAACCCACAACATAAAGATCCTTAGAGCAAAGCTCAACCTGTTATTTTTGGGACTCAAAGGTCATATGATCTCCTAAATAATAATAATAATAATAATAATAATAATAATAATAATAACAACAACAACAACAACAATAATAACAATAATAATTTATTATTATTATTATCATTATTGTAAAGGTCATATTTAGATATTCATGCAACAAAATGTAGAGTTTTGGAAAATTATCCCAAGGCTGATTTTGATGAGAGTTTGAGACCTCGAATCAGATCACCTCAGTACCTTTACCCATGCTCGGTGATTTACTATCCTATGAATGACATATATGAGGTTACACTTGGACTCTTTTAATTCGCATCCCGGCAGTAACAAAGCGTGGAGTAAGAGACTCAAAAAAATATCATGAAACCAATACTAATTTATTTAATAACTACACCTATGGCTGTTAGATAATACCCATATATAACTTAACTAACATATAAATTTGGAAAGTTATTCAATATGGATTGGAGCGAATAAGGCAATAGACCCTAATAACTTTAATAAAATTTAATCATAGCAAACTTATTTAATAACAATAATAATGATAATTAACTGCTTTGGATATTCCACTTGCAGGTGGTATTGATGAGTAGGTGAATTACAAGTTCTCAGCTTTGACTGCACTTTATAACTCTATAGACAATTATGTCTTTAACAATATTATCAATCTAGTTAATCTACGATTGGATATGCCTGATTTATGCTATGTTATGACTGCCAGGTTTGCTGTGGTTAAGAATACAAGAGTGATCATGATGGAATATGACTAATTTTATTAATAATATACCATGAGCTATAACATGCTCCCTATGCAGATAAGGTACATACAAAACCAGATTCCAGGTTCAGATCAATGCGGAACTAATGAGAGAAATATGGAGGGATAAACTGGTGAGCTGTAGTATAACTTCCAATACTACAATGTTATATAAATTAACACAGATATGTGCTTCAGATGTGCTGTTAATCATCAGATTTATTACTGTGTAATCAGTTCCCATTGACAGCATGACTTGCTATTTCAAATAGATATAAAGCTTAGTTTGGGTGATTGGAGCAGCTATATAAAACCATCTGTATCCTTGTGTTCCAGTTCTAAAAGAGGAAGCTGTCCAAACTGGGAAGAATGGGTTGAACTTAAACCAGAAGCCTATCTTAGTAAAATAGCATATAGCAAGGTGTAATGCATGTATATGCTTCACAAGAAAACACTCACAATGATAACTATAATAACAGCAATTAAAATTAACACACACTACTCTATAGTTTCATCCATGAAACTACCATAAGCCAGTTCATGAAGTAGCATTTATAAAACACACTACTAAAGGATTAATTAAGCAATCTAATTTATAAAGCAATCTACATAGTCTAAACAATCATTAAAGGAGAGATAAAGCATATTTGGACTTACAAACTTAATTATCACTGATATGCATTATATTATCACTTGTTTGATCTTAACCCTGATATTTATCATCCTGCAAATCTGGCTTCCTTTAAGCTAAAACATAGTAGATTAACTATCATATATATGGGTTTCTAGAATGGAGATTGGTGCATGTGCCAATGAGCAACATAATTAACTACTGGAGAATGTCTAATTGTCTCTCCCTCCTCAATAATATTAGCAATCTCTGTGCTCTGAAGGCATAGCATAAATTAATGAATACATTGGAATGAAATATAGGCATAAGCATAGACAAGAATACTGATTCCTTCACTAGTCCCTATAGGTTTTGATTCATCTCCAATTTCACCTTATAAGGCAAGGCATTTTGGTGGTAAATTTTACTTAAACCTTCACATCATATATGGTTATTTTCTACATGACATTATTACATTAGATCTATAATTATTTAGATAAATTCCAATATTATTTATTCATACACTTCTAATATTATTTAGTCATACAATTCAATACTTACTTATGAATCCCCTTATTTTTACAATACTATTTACATAATAAATTTCAACAATCCTAAACTAACTTGACACCACATAGTTATTACCTTTACAGGAGTTTAATTCAGAAATTTACTTAAACTTTAAATTAGGCAAGATTTTGCAAGTTAACCTTATTAAATTAAATTTACATTTATTATTTATATAGTTAGAAGTGAATTTATTTTACTGAGTTTAACTATTGAGAGTAATTTAAGTTTAGAGTTTGTGCACATTTAATATATAAAATAGTTAGCTTTAAGAATCATTTAAGATTGATTTAGAGTTTAGTTTTAAGAACTCTCCAAAGAGTTTGTTACTGATCTTCTGGCTATGATGGCTTGCATGGCATGGCACAAATATTCACTAATAGGCTGGTTCATCTGCTACCCTTTCTGGCAGGATGGTGTTCTTGGTCTCCTTACATTTCCATACTTATCTTCCACAAGGAAGACAGCAAGTGGATTCTTTCTAGTTTCTGATATTCATTGTAAATTTTGGCATAGTACCTTTCTGCAATTGATTTTTAAAATGATGAGAGTGAGTCTCTTTTCATTAAAACTGGATTTTTTATACCAACTCTTTTTGCACCCCCTTCACAAGCTATTAAGTTGTTTACAATTTTTAATTTTAAATTGTAAGTTTTAATAGCTCTAATAAATTTTAATAAAGACAAAAGATCCATTTGGGGCTATTGACAGGTAGTGTCAGTCGAAGGATTTTATTTTTAAATATAGGAAATTTGAAGTCACTCATCTTTGAAATTTCTGTTCTTAGTATACAAACTAACTAGATGTATTTCCAGGAAACCAATAACCTTTTTTTCTTTAAAAGAGATTTAAGTTCTGGCAACATTCTACTATATGTATTATACAGTCACCTTTGGACTTGGAATTTATATGTGAAAGCAAGCAAGTTTATCCATGAAATCTATAATAAATCAGAAATAAAATAAGTTTAAAAAAATTTGTAATGTTTTTAAAGTCTATTACATTACAGCTTCTCTCACATATATGTAAGTGCTTCTCTACACATACAACCATGTCTACACAACTTTTTATAACTTCATGTTCCTTATTATATACATACATAATTTAATAGCTTATGTTCATTATAAAAACACATGCACAAACCTGGTATTATGATTGATTTTACAATATTTTATGATTAATTTAAGCAATACTATTGAACTTTGATGGGTTAAGCTAAAAAATAGTAGGTGAAATGAGATGTTTGACAAAATAATACCATTTCATCATCATCATCACTATTGCATTGGTATTTTTCTGCAAGCTCATATTCATACTTATATGCACACATATATATATATATATTGTTAAAATTGCATATATATTATTTTATAATAAAACTCATATTTTTTATACTAAAAATAAATAATAAAGCTTATTTTTTGAAATGGAATTTTAAAAGTTTTGAAATCAATTAAATCGAAAAAAAACCCCAACAACTTATGATCTTGCAAGTTTTGTTTTTATAAAAATTTGTCTTTTGTTTTATTTCTAATTCTTAGAAATTCTTAAAGATAAAAGGGGAAAGAAAGTACAGTATAGAATTTTTCCACAATTAGCTCTATTATTGAAACTCTGATAGTGAGGGTATTTTTGTACTATCTATTATGCTCATCAGTTTGGAATGTTTCATCAGGATTATAAATAACATTGAAAAAAAAACTATAAATTATGGGATTGTCTTTTGTTTGAATTAATTGGAATTTTGCTGAAGTTAGTGAAAGGTCTGTTGGTTTTGATTCGGCTTGAGCTCTTTGACAATTTGAAATCTGCAAAGTAAAATTTTAAAAAAAGTGGAGAGAATATGTTGAGTGGCTAGAGGTATCAGAACTTTCCCTTTGGGGAACCTCTCTTTCCATTACCACCTGGAACTGCCAATCTTGCATAGGATATATAGAACTAGCCGAGGAAATTGGATTAACATGGAAATCTAGGACAAACCACGACAGGCATAGAATGGAAAACTTCCCCCACAGGACCATCACTGATCAATCAGGTTAGCTATAAACTGTTACTGAGTGGACTTTGATTCCATTTTGTATAATAGAAATATATATATATACTATTAAATATCTTAAATGTTTCAACAATACAATGCGGGATTATTGCTGGGAATTTTATCATATTATGTTAAATTAGTTAAAACAAAGGGAGAGGGGATTAATTCATATATTCTTTAAATATATATTTTTTATATTCATCTTATTATAATTCATGTGTGAATCAGATTAGATTTTTCCTAATAATGTTAACTGCTCGATCTTGAAAGACAAACGGAGGAGGGAAGGATTTAGGCCAGTTATGTTCAACAATAAGCAACATTTGAACCTTATGTTGGAACATGGCTTAGGGAAAATGGATGCCCTGATGGCTATGAGCAAATGACTGACACTTACATCATCCATTGAGATTAGAATAAATTGTTTAATTTTAGAAAGAGGGGTATGAGTGTTGCCATTCAGCACACTCTTATTAGTGAGTCACCCTTGTGTTCACATCTACTTGTTCAGAGTTTTCTGTTATACGTAGGATAAGTGACAGTGCATTTTCCCTCAAGTTAAATAATTTGTACAATATTAAAAAAAAAAAAACTGATAACATTTGCGCTTAAATTTAAGATTGTATTTATTCTTTATAAAAAAAAGATTCGAATCAGTTTAGAATGCTATAGGAAAAGATAATATGTTTTTTTTAAAAAAAAATTGAAAGTGAATATAATAAAATCTATTAAATATCATATTTGAGTGTCCCTGTTTAATCTGGTTTAGTAATTTAATTCAGTGTCCATCTTGCTGAAATAAATTCGCGTAAGATTACCTTTTAAAAATATATATTTGGTAATTGCTGTTCGTAAATAAATAATCGACCGTGACTATGGAAACCTTCACAATCTGGTTCCAAGCTATAAATGCTTGGTGGCACTCTCGAACAGCCACTGTATTTGCATAATCTTTGAAAATTTACGGACCAAGTCAAAATATCATGGCACACCATCATCATCATTATCATTATTATTATCATCATCATCCAGAAATGCAAATATTTTATTTTATATATAAGCATATTTAGATTTTGCACAAGAGAATAAATAATTAGAACCTTTCTCCTGTCAGTAGCTCTATAATACAATTTCAGCAAAAAAATAAAAAATAAAAAAGTTATAACCTCTCATTTAAACCTTAAAAGAAATCACCATTTAGATTTACATCTATTTATTACCATCATAATTCAAAATTTCATGTGATTGACATTCATTCATCATTTTTTTTAGTATACATTTATTATACACGATAAAATAATAGATGAATATATTTAATACAACCATTATAATCTAAACTAGAATCTCATTAAACAATTCCATTCCCTTTTATATGATTACTCTTAAATTCTGCAACTTTTCCATGTCTACAAAGATTCATTAATGCATTACTATAACTCTTATATAAAACTTACATTTAACAGCACAATAAAATCTCAGTCAATATATTTTCCCTTAAAAAAAAAAATTCAATATACTTTCAGTTTTGTTTTTCGTTTCTAAGAATGATCTTGAAAGCTTAAGTCAAAACGTATAATCAAGGCTTTATTAAATCTATTATGATCTCTCATTCTACTTTGGATATCTCAATCCATTAAATTATTTTTATTAAAAACATTCATTTGTATTGTTATTTATATTCTTCATGAAGTCATAAACTATACTGAATCTAATCATTTAATCACATTTATGTAATGATTACAGATTTCAAAAATGAATTTGATTGACTTACCCACAACTGCCTAAAAATGGCACATGAATATACCAAATAATCTAATATTGTTATTACATTAGAAAATGATTTACATAATTAACACTTTGTTATTAACCTAAATATATGTTTCAATTCATTGAATAATAATAATAAAGCTCTTTTCTATTGGCTTTTTTAAAATTTTAAATTTGAGCTTTTCTTATCCATTAAATTACTTAAACGATACCATGTATAGAGATATACAAAGCCCCCCCCTCCCAAATTCAACAATTTTTGTGAAATGTAACATAGTACCAGAATTAATTTCCAAAAAATGTAATTATTATAGCTTTACCTCCCCCCCCCCCATATTTGCAAACAAAATTTAAAAATTCCAACTTCATGTATATTCTAATTTACAAAGAAATTTTTTTTTTTCAAAAATAACAACAACAAACTGATATACTTAATTTCCTAAATAAAAATAATCAATGTTGATTCTGGATACATCATATCATTTCTTTTTTTAAAAAAAAAAGAATAATTCATCAATATTTCTGGTATTAATAATTAAGAATATTATTCAGCAAAGGTGATCATAATTATATAGGCCTACTTTGCCTCTTTAATTTCTTAAAGATATGTATCTTGTCCAAAGTAGTACCTTTAATTTTTTAGATTTTAAACTTTAATCTATGACATCATCGATTTCAATTTTTTCTAAGAGTTTATAATCACTGTTGAAGAGACTTGTCAAATCAACATGAAAATTTTAAATTCCAAACAATGCAAATATTGCCGATATTCTAAAATACAATCCATTTACATAAACACATATAACTCTAACATTGAATACGGCAATACTTTTCCATGCTGCAGGAAAGTATATATTAATTATGTGTGTGCGTACATATGTATATAATGGAGGAGCAAAAAATATCAAATTATCTCTGGGACAATCATGTTATCACTTTATCATATATAAAGCAATAAAATAAACTCTCATGCCTTTTTATATTATATTATTTTCCAGTATGATATAATCACTATTTTAAGTACTATATTTATTTTAAATATTGATGTGTATATCTGCGTATGCACACAGTTTATTATTTTATAATTAAATGTCATTAGGGGAATACATAACATAAAAATTAACATTTAGAAATTTGAAAAAAATACTATAGACATAATTTTAAATATAAGATTAGCAATATTTTACGAGTAAGCGATTTTGTGACCGGATGTGTCAAAAGATTTTAATGTCACGGTTTATATAGACATAAACTAATTATGACTCTCTGTTCACTTCAATCAATGACCTTGGTATAAATTAAGATAAAATCGAATATAGAGACATAATTACCTTTTGCATATTTATGTTTTCTATCAGGGTGAGTGGCATTATCTTGATATAAACAATGAAAAAAAATTAAAAGAAAATCTATACAGTTTTCCATTCTCTTTGTTTTAAACTTTATTATTTTGTTTTGCATTTTCTAATTTTATATACACGTTTTATTTTTTGATATTTAGAATTGTATTTTTATTTGTGAAGCACAGAGTAATGTGCACAATATTATAATGTTAAATTCATTTTAACGTGTATATTTTTATAGTACATTCTTATTTATAGTCATCACCTATCAATGAGATGCCTGAATTATTATTAATCATTTTATGTACATGAGAAATTATTATATTTTATATAACTCTAGGTAAAGACTTCAACTATAGTAAATTCGTATATATATACAAGCATTAACAACACTACTTTTTAATCAATCAACTTTTTAACTTGTACTTCACAATCTTATAAATATACAACCTATAGTTAACATACAATATCCTACACTCAAATATTGGAAAAAAAAAACTTGCTAGTATAAGATTCAAACAGCAAAGTTTCACTAGTTATGCCCAATTCTGTATAAGTGATGAGAATGCTCATATAGTACTTGTTTGTGTTTTTAAAGTCGGTAACAGCTATTTACAGATAGTAAATATTGAATGTCATATTCCATCTGGCTAATATATTAATTTCACTTTTAATTACCAACAAGGCTGACAAAAATATACCTATTAATATCAGAGCTACAAGAATAGGTGGATTCAATCTATTCTTGATCTTTTGCTTTTTAATTCATAACTTGAGTGAGAGTGATTTACTCTCTTTATTTACATACACATATATAAAATATTGAACTATATTCAATTTAATATCTGCATAGTAAATCTTATTTAATTATAATAATCAAGATGTTAAAAGGGAGATTCTGTCTCCAGCTTTATTTAACTGATTATTAGTTTAATCAGTATTAAGTGTCATATTATATCTGGCTGATATATTAATGTCATTCTTAATTATTAACAATATCAACAAAAGTATGCTTATAAACATCAGAATTGCAAGAATAGGGGGATTATTCTTAATTCATTGTTCAATATTTAGAATGCTTTTAATTCACAGTCTGAGGGATTACTCCCTTTGTTTACACACATATACATATATAGCTATGTTTATATATATATATATGGCTGCATGAAGGAGTTTGCTATTAACTGAAAGGAGACTCTTTGATTCCTCTTAGAGGCCTTAAAGGAACCGGGTAGGGCAAATTCCTAATGTCCACTCCATACGTTCTTGTCATTGCAGCAGTTGTTACTGTGTGATTATTCATATAATATACAAACATGGATGGGCAGCTCACCAACACATATTAGCCAACATGGTGAGTTTATTGGCTTTTTACCTCTGAGTTTAAGATCAAGAAACCCCATGGTCTTTCTTTTCAGTTGCCTGATAAGGCAGAATGAATGTTTGTGTAAATGATATTTTCCCAATAGATATATACAATTATGACAGACAAAAATAAATCATAGCCCTTATTCCTAGGAGGCTGTAAAGTCACCAATCAAAACAGTGGTTGGTGGCCAAAGGTGGGGGATGCTACAAATCCCCTGATTGCAGACCCAGGGTGCCATTTGATGATGACTTTTTATTTAGGTACTTACAACTACAGATCATTAGATGACGAACTATCTTATATTAAATGGGACATTATTGGACTTTGTGAAGTTAGGAGAAAAGGTGAAGAGACAATTGATTTAAAAAGTGGACATGTACTCTATTATAAAGGTACAAATATTGGAAATTTAAGTAGAGTAGGATTCATTATAAATAAAAAGTGAAAGAACAACATTGTGGAGATTGTTGGTGTATCAGAATGGCAAGATTAGTTATACAACTTAATAGCAGATGTCAAATGCAGATAATTCAGGTTTATGTCCCAACAAGTTCTCATAGTGATAAAGTAGTAGAAGATTTTTATATGGATATACAAAAGGCTTTTGATCAGAGTAAACAATATTTTAATATTTTTATGGGAGACTTTAATGTTAGAATTGGTAAACAAATAAAATATGAAAATGCTGTAGGTAATTTCGGTTATGGTAATAGAAATGAGAGAGGACATAGACTTGTGGAGTTTGCAGAAAAAGAAAAAAATTATATTATGAATTCTTATTTTGAGAAAAATGTTAAAAGGAAATGGACATGGAAGCATCCAAATGAAGTTACAGCAGAATATATTTTGATTAACAGAAAATACATATTTCAAGATTGTGATGTTCTTAATAAATTTAACACAGGAAATGATTATCAATTAGTAAGATGTAAGATACGTGCTAATGCAAAACTAAAGAGACAAAAATTATTAAGAAAAACAATATTTATAATTGATATTCTTAATCTTCAGAAACATTCTAATGAATTTAAATTAGAACTTACAAATCAGTTTCAAGTATTAGCAGATTTTGAACATGATTTAGATTTGAATGAAATTAATATGAAAATAACTGATATACTTTTAAAAACTGCAACAAAGATAGCTGGTAGAAAAAAGCAGCAATTGTCCAATAAAATTTCTACTGAGACTAGAGAATTTATGAAGAAAAGAAGGAATATGAAGATATACAGAAATGATGCGTTAAAAAGGATTGAATATCTCGAATTTTGTAAAATGGTGTGGAAAAGAGTTGACAGTGATATAAGAAAGTATAACTATGAACTAACAAGGAAAGCTGTAGAAGAGAATAAAAGTCTCAAGTGTGTAAAACAACATTTTGGTATTGGTAGGAAATTTATATCTGCAATAAGAAAAAAAGATGGAATTATTAGTAAAAAGAGAGATGACACCATGAAATGGGTAGAAGACTTTATCAAGAATTATATAGTAATAAAGAACAAGTACCTCCTATATCTATTACATCTTCCAAATTGCCCAGAATTTTAAATGAAGAAGTGAGACATGCAATTAAATGTATGAAGAATGAAAGGCTCTAGATAGTGATGGAATTATAATTGATATATTAAAAGAAGCAGATGAAGAAATAGAATTTTTTTTAGCAAAGTTATATACCAAATGTCTAAATGATCAAGATGTACCAGATGATTGGAGGAATGCAATATTAATATTAATATTTAAAAAAGATGATAAAGAAGATATTAGAAATTACAGACCTATCAGCCTTTTATCAGTTTTATACAAAATTTTTACCAAGATAATCACTACTCGCCTACAAAAAACATTGGATTTCCACCAACCAAGAGAACAAGGCGGATTTAAAAGTGGTTTTAGTACAGTAGATCATATCCAGGTATTGAGAGAAGTTATAGAAAGGGCAAGTAAATATGAGTTGCCATTATGCTTTGGATTTGTAAATTATGATAAGGTATTTTATTCTATAAACATTTCTTCAGTGATTAAAGCATTGGGTCATCAAGGTATAGATCTGGAATATTGTCATATTTTAAAGAATATTTATAAAAATGCAACAGCAACAATCAGATTACATAATGATACTGGGAAAATCAACATTGAGAAGGGTGTAAGACAGGGTGACTCCATATCTCCAAAACTTTTTATAGCAGTACTGCAAGAAGTATTTTGTGGATTAAAATGGAAAGCTAAAGGAGTGAAAGTAAATGGAGATTATTTAAGTCATTTGGATTTTGCAGATCATATAGTTGTTTTTGCAAATAATGCTTTAGAACTTCAGGAAATGTTGCAGGAGTTATCAGATGAAAGTAGGAAAGTGGGACTAAAGATAAATATTAAAAAGACTAAAAAAATGTTTAATGGGTTTTTTCAAAATATGAAAATAAAGATCGATTATGATGAATTAGAAGAAGTTAACAGTTTCAAATGCCTTGGTCAGATTATTAATACAGATGGAAACATAATGGATGAAATTAATCATAGAATTAAACTTAGTTGAAGTGCTTTTGGTAGAAATAACTTGATACTAAAAGGAAATCTACCTATGTGTTTGAAAAGGAAGGTTTTTAATACATGTGTTTTACCAGTTTTTACTTATGGATTTGAAACATGGACACTTAATAGAAGAGCAATACAGAAACTTCAGACCATTCAAAGAAGTATGGAGAGATGCATGTTGGGAGTAACAAGAAGAGATCAAAAATGCAATGTATGGGTAAGAGAACAAACAGGGGTTACTGACCTCATTGAAAAAATTAAAAGACTGAAGGGGAGTTGGGCTGGACATATTGTCAGAAGAGATGATAATAGATGGACAATTGAAATCTTAAACTGGATTCCAAGAGATTGTAAAAGATCCAGAAAAAGACCACATGTGAGATGGATGGATGAAATAAGAAAGTGTACAGGGGTGATATGGAGAAGAGAAGCTAAAGATCAGAGAAAATGGATTGAACTTGGAGAGATGTTCATCCTGCAGTGGATTGATAATGGTTAATGATGATGATGATATATACATATATTTTATTAAATTTAAAATCTATATCATATGTTATAGGAAATATCATAATTTTTAACACAATAAATCCTAACTATTAATCATTTACTTTTATTGAAAAATATATATTAATTAATATTGTGCCGGTCAAAACATGTTTATCCATCTAACATGAGCTGTAACTCACAAAATGTACTTCAAACCCAATCAAGCCCAAGATTTAGATCAGGGACCAGCCTGGATTCGAACCCACTCTCTAAGCCCCAGATCTAACACCTAATGCATAACATAATAGTGATGGCATATGAGAATTAATTTTAATCTGGCTGACTAGCAAAGCTGAGCAAAACAATGAGACATCTATTAACTATGACTATATTAAAATATACATAAGCATGGCTGTAATATGTGGAAGTGGAGGAAAAGGAATTCGAACTACTCAAATAAGTTAGACAATAAGATATAGTTTAATATACTGACAAATTATTATACATTTATAAATTAATTATATACATTAGTGTGTGCGTGAATGAGCAAGCGATTACATAGTGTCATTCACGCTATTATTTCTCATATGCTCTTTATTAGCTAAAAAAAATATTATAAATAAGCACACATCTTTGGTGGGTCTAATATTAAAATGCCAATCAAATATTAGAAAGAATTACATAATACTGCCATTAACGCTTTGATTTACGGTTCTGAAACGTGGTGACTAACATATGATTTAGGGGAGTATTCTGAAATTCATTATACATATGATATAAATTATTTTCACGCCATTGAGGTCGTAAAAATAAACAAAAGACAGTTTAAAGATTATATTTGAAACTATGACAAAATATTTAATGAAAAATTATTTTAACAATAGTAAGACGAACACTTTATTTTCCCCAAGGCATATAGATACTCTTAAATATAGATATATAAATTACGATGGTGTGATTGTATATGATTGAAATAAACTTAATCAATAAAATAGAAGTAATTGGTATTTATATATATTTTAAGCAGAGTGCAATTTTAATATTAGAGCATTAAAACTGGGTCATGAAGCAAAAGAAATAGTAATACGAAGAAGTTTGCAGTGCTGACATAATAGCCTAAAAATAACTAAGAGGAAAAGGTCATGATTCTGGATGAAAAACAAAATCTCACACCCCCTTCTTGGGTAGTGCTTAAAGAAAAGTGGATAGGCATGGCATGGCCCAGACTTTTGCTGGTATAACCGATGTGAGAGGCCTTTTATCTACGAAGTGAATATGCTTAGTGTGTGCCAAACTTACGGATCACCGCCAGAGGCATTTTATACAAAATAAATATGATTCCGGATAGCTCAACTATCTACGGAATGAGATATAAGAAGAAATCTAGGGGTTCGAACTTGTTGCAACCCCCAGATTAGAAGACTAGAAGCATGTAATATATATATAATACATGAAGATCGGCTAAATGTCGGTAACACAGTACGAATGAACGTCTCTAACGACATTGAATAAATTTTACTGCTTTAAAATAAACGACCCTTGTTTGAGCACTATAATTTAGACAAATAATATGCTATACAGTTATATATATATATATATAGAGAGAGATTTTCCTAAATAAATATAAGTTAAGATTTTATCTAGTAAAAGAAACATTAAGATTTACTTAATAACTAAAATCGTAAAATATTAAAATTTACCCCCTTCCCTTATTCTGCTATTTAAAATAAATCAATCCCATCTTCGTTGATTTTATAATAACTGGAATATTTAAATATATTTTAAGAGTAAATAAAAAAGACTAGAAGTTATATAGAAAACAAATAATTGGTCACCTTTTCAGAAATGAATAAAGAATATTTTAAAATTTCAAAGCGTTAATTAGCCAAAGTTCTGGATTCTCCAGGTAGAAAATCCAGAGTTAAACAAATATATATATTTTTTTATATTAAAGCATAAACAAAATGTTGACATAAAACAATCTGGTGAGTATGTTAATTAATAACGCATTATATTTTTAGGGGACGTTAATAACTTGCTTCGTGAAGGTTTACTTAAAAATGACAGAAAAGATTTTTATAAATTAAGCTCGCCAGTTTGCTGGAGATTGGCAAATTAATTAGAAAAGCATATATGTATATAAAATCAAGTAATAAATAAATGACCGCACCAAGTTTAAAGAAAGTTAGAGCATATGAGATAGAATTAAATTTAAAGAAATCATTTGAGAGCAATTTACATATTATATATAGAAATTAACTAAGAGCAAATTACATATTAACAAAAACAAAGTTAAATAATATATTAAAAGAAATCTTGATAGATGAGTTAGGTTAGATTGACTATTAGATGGCAGCTTGGAAATTTACCTTGCAATTTTAAGAGTCCATTTTAAAGTATGGCACGTGCATGGCGATTGAAATGCAAGTACTTCGGTGGCAGAAAACTTCTATTAGCATTCTAAAGTTCTTTTTTAGACCTTTCTTCATTTCAGGGCAGCAGGATATTATGGTAGTGGCAGATGATGACCCATAGGGTGGATGAAGAGTGGTGGATTTACTGCTACATCATTTTTAGTTTCAAGCGACATGTAATATGTTTACAATCCATTCTCTCAATAGTAACTAATCTCTCTGTGATTCAAAATTCAGTCACTTTATACTTTTTCTTTTATCAGTTGTTTTTGAAGATGCAATAGTAAGATAACATTCAAAAATAAATTCAAATCTATTTCCATATTAGAAATAGATTTGACAACATGTTTTTAACAAAAATATCTCTAATCTTAATCCCATTTTAAGTAAAAACTTTAATTAAAAATATCTACCCCAGATTAAAACAATAGTGCTTCCAACCCCTTTAATTATTTTTAGACAATTACTGCAGCATCTTCCATATTGGATTCTATAAAAATATACAGTTTAATAGAAAAAGTACTTTAAGAAGAAAAAGTTTAAAAAATGACGTATAATAAAATAATTACAAAAAAATCAATCTTTTGTTAGTAATTTTGCTCCTATATATATATTTGAATCACACCTATAATACTTTAATAAAAAAAAGAATTAATAATTAATACTAGAATTAATAATCATAAATATTGAAAGTTAAACTATAAATTTAGGCACGCATTCCAAATATATACATAAAAAATATATATACGACAAAAGGAGTGGGATGGAATATAGGGGTTTAAATACGAGTTAGTAGGTAAAAACATGAAGCACAATCTTAAGCTAAGATTGACTGCTTCAACATGCATTGACAAAGTATGTTCATGCATCAGTAAATGCAGACAAAGTTGCAGCATTTGGATACTATATAAAGCCTCTGCTAACTGACAAAACTGGATTTACTGAAATGTATACTAGGAGCTATTAGCATTTATTTTTCTACTATTTACAGCTGCATGATTGAATGGAAAAGGCTTTTTTTTAAATATATAAGATTATATCGCTAAAGTAAAAAAGCTAAAAGTACTTTCATAAATTCAGAAGGCTTGAGATAATAGATAGTTTAGGTAAGTAATAATCATTTAATCAGAATAGTAAGAAATGAAGTACAAATTCTTACAAAGTGTTAACGTATAATTCGTTATTAATTAAAAAATTTAAATGATAATTTATTAAATATATTGCTTTAAAAGATTATTAATTAATATATATTGTTGTGGGGATAACATGAGTAAATTTGAATTAGCCACATTTGAGTTAACAAATATGCTGGATTTACTCTTTACTGATTCAATTATAGATTGCTGATGAGTACACTATAGGATTTTAATGATTTATAAGGCTATTTCTGGTCATGTTAGTCCACCACAGTAATATTTTCTTATCATGCATATATGTGTCTTTAATACATATTATCCAGGTTATATCTATTGTGGATATGCTTTATGAGACCTCATCCCACTAGTACATTTATTTGCTTAGGCTGATTATACTATTCAATACACATAAAGGGGCCACAATGATATAGGTTTGAATCCATATCCATTTAGTGATCATCCCATTATCTTTCAATCATAGTTTGGGGATACACAAAACTCAACCATGATATGCACTATTTATTTTAAACCTCTGGTAAGATTGATGAAATGCACAAATGAGAAATGAATAAAGCACAACAAAATTCAACATCAGATTTTATTCCGTGTAATAACAATCTCGCAATGTACCAACACATCCCTCAAATAATGGATTCTTCCACAAATGGAGGATACAACCATTGCTAAGACATGGGAGATTATTTTTTTAGATAATGAACTTTTAATAAATTACATTAACCTCTGTTATTAATTTAAACAAATCATTGCATTGATTTATATGCCTGATCAAAGTTTGAATCATGTAAGTGATTGAATAAATAAATAAATAAGAAAAATAATTTCCTAATGGATTAAACTGAAAAATACATAAATTAAAAATGTAATTATTATTTTGAGCAAGCAAACATATAATATTTTAGAATAACGAGATTAGTATTAACTCTAATGGGTGAATAATTAAATAAGTACTAGTTATTAATAAAATTTTGGTCACACATGACATATAAATAATAATAATAACAATAGAATGGTTTTGCTTATTATTTTAATCAGTGATAAACGATTCAGCCTGTTTATTTTAAGTTCTTAGTTAAAGTCTGCAAAAGCACACACACATCTTATAAATACTATTAATATTCCTGTGATTGTCCCAATTTAACTTTCCATGACAAAAATGTGACAATCCTTTAGATTCATTATTTTTTTTTCTATCCACGAAATAATTTTAATTGTAATCCATTAATAAATTCTGTACTCCTGTTCTTGGTTGACAAATGCATTCTATTCATCTTTAAATTCGTTTGTTAAATGATGTGGTTTAATTAAGCTATTTCCTGAAATAATCCTAAGTATTTATTCATTTGGTTGATAGATTAATTGACTGTCATCTATTTGTTTTTTCTCTTGATAGACAGATAAAATTATGGAGGAAGGTGGTAACTGTGTTTCTAATTCATAAACTCAATAAAATAAACGTGAGTTTTCAAAATTCTATGATTGTCATTTTCTTTCATGCAGGTATTGTAGTTTCAAATAACGCTGGATCATTTCAACTTATTCTTTATGGAATTAGTATGCTAGGTGAGAGATGGATCACTGGAAATCTAGTCATCCATAAAAGTTTAAACTCTAAGCGTGTCTGGCCATTACATATTTTTTACTAATAATAATATTAGCAGTACTATTACATTTTCATAATTATAATTGCAAAATGGAATTCACAAAAGAAAACTGCAGTGAATGATACACTGCTCAATGATGATTTCCATAATAAACTGTTTTAATATCGACGACTCCACTAGCGAAGTATGTTCTGATAATTTAATTATTACATCCCCTTTTTATAGATGTAATTCGTGTTTACTGAAAAATATTTGTCAATAAATATTTTTATCATACTTACAGCCACCACACCCCTCAAAACTTTATCCCATCCATCTCAACCAACATCTCTGGTATATTTCTGCTCAAAACCTTATCCCATCCATCTATACCAACCTCTCTGGTATATTTATCAATATCACATGATTACCATTTCTTATGCTTGCTTATAACTGTTATTAAAACAGGCAAAACTTACTATACATATTGCCACTCATGGCAAGCTAGGGTAATCAATGGATGCCAGAAGGTTTGTGCATAAAATCCCCATTTAGTGTCTACTCATCCAATATCCCCAAACTAGTTTCTGGCTTGTGACCTTTGTCAGTGAGGGGCCTTGGATCTGAGAGCACTGCGCCATCTCTAAGATCTAAGTGCAGTGCTCTCAGATCCAAGGCTCCTCACTGAAGGCTGCAAACCAGAAACTAGTCTGGGGATATTGGATGAGTAGGCACTAAATGGGGATTTTATGCACAAGGCTTCTGGAATCCATTGATTACTCTAGCTTGCAGTGAGTGGCAATACGTATAGTGAGTTTTGCCTGTTTTAATATTTATCAATAAACAACAACAATAAACATCACATGATCACAATTTCTTATGCTTGCTCTTAACTTTTGTTAAATACCAACAATAATACAAAAAATATAAAAAGAAAAGGAAACAGATAAAAAAAGATATTTATTGTGAATCTGAATTTGTTTTGAAGTAAGTCATGTTTATACTAATAATTTTTATTAGTCATTAAATTAGATTAAAGATTATCCAATAATGAATAATATTTCAGTAGCTTAATTTTTACTACACTGCTCTCATATAGGGTTAGGAACTGGTTTTTAATCTACTTTTAATACCTTGTGGAGAGATATATATGAACCAAGACATGTGAAAAGGATGAAAGGTGCATCTTGGGGATTATACAGACCTTTTTGCATGTCTTTGGTCATATATTTATGATTACATTCCTCCAGAAGGTGTTAAAAGAGGATAGAAACCAGTCCCTACCATGCATGAGAGTGGTATAGTGAAAATTACACTATGGAAATATTATTCATTATTGGATAATTTTTAGTCTAATGTATGACTAACAAAAATTATGAATGCACTTCTATTAAATGGTTTGTGTCAATTTGTGAAGCAGAAAGTTTAATATTTATCAATTAAATTGCGTAGTAAATTGCTATGATAAAGATATGTGTATGAGATTATCATCTAGTCCAACTGATGAGTGCTGGTTCAGCATGAAATGTGCATCTTGGGGATCATAGGTCATTTTCATATGTGTTTGGTCATATCTTTATGAATACATCTCTCCACAAGATGTTAAAAGTAGATAGAAACCAGTCCCTACCTTGCATGAGAGCGGTGTAGGCAAAATTATTCTATAGAAATATTATTCATTATTGGATAATCTCTAATCTAATAAATGACTAATAAAAATTATTACTATTAACAACTATTTGCCTATTTTATTGGTCTTTTAAAGTGACTAAAATGATATACTACATGCCATTCAAGTGTTGAGAATGTTATTTTATTAATATTAAAATAAACTTTCGATCAGTAATAGACATTTTTTATCTTTCAAAATAAATTTTCATCATTTTTTTTATTTAAAAATGGTTTTATAAAGAACACTTCCTATTTTAATAGGTAATAACGAAAAGAAAGTAAAATTGTCATGCATAATAAATAGTTAATAATTATTTAATCTTTTTTTTTAAAATTAAAATTGAAAAACTTCTTTTTATAATCAATGAAATCTTAATAAATTATTTTTTTTTATATATAAAAATTATTTATTGTTAAATTTATTACATTTTGTTACACTTTTCAAAGAAGAAAAACGGAACAATTAATCATCTAAGAATGAAATGAGTTGTTGTAATGAAAAAGGGAAATGTGACATTTAGAAACAATTTTTATGTTTGTTAAATAAAAAAAGAATTATGGATTTCTGGGCTAAGCAATGAATTAATCTAAAACAAAGATAGAATTCACTTGAAGAATATATATATATATTTTTCTATATGTCAAAGCGTTAACGAGTAAGCGAATCCGGGCCAGTTACTTGGAAAGCAGCTATGTTAACCACTAGGCCACCAACGCTTGACTCGAAGAATATTTACAAGACGTTTAGAATTGATAGTAAATTATAAGTGAAACATGGGGCACAAATAAAAAGCTCTGAATTAATAGCAATTTGATCAGTACAATGATAAAGGGAATAAAATGAAAAAATATAAATAATCATATGGGAAAATTAAACAATGAAATAATATATAAAATAGACAAATCTAGGCAAGTAAAGTTAGAAAGGGAATGTGATGAGATAGAGCAATTATATATTATAATAGAATAAAAATAAAAATAAGCACTTATTTAATAATCCCACAGATTTGGGTGGCATTTGTAACGAAATAAAAATGAACCGTGAAAGAATGGTCCTGGTCTAATAACACCCCATGAATTGTAATGACATTTGTACCAGAATAAAACTGGAGCCCATCTGTTGATCATTATTTGCAATGGATTGGAAATTAAAACAGTAGTAATGGAACAATACTGTCTTATAAATAATAATATGTTTCTGTTGAACAAACTATTTGTCACAGAATAAAAATGATAACAAAGGATAAGGAAGATACATTTTAGTATTTCTCATGAATTGACACCGTTTATTATGATATAAGCTTATCCTAAACATTACTCACTATTTATAACTGAATAAAATGATTCATGAATGGATAAAAATAATGGCCTTAATATAACTTACAAATTTTGAAGCTATTTGTAATTAAAATAAAAATTAAAAATAAGAAATGAAAATTTTAGTATAATCTGCAAACTTAAAACACAAATTGTAATTAAGTAAAGTATAATCCAATGTTTGATCATTAATTATAACTAATTAAAATGAAAATAATACTAAAAAAAATGAAAATGAAGACAACCCTAACAATGCAATATCTCAAAACAGTAATATGCTCTTATTAGATATATCAATTGTAATGGAATGAAAGACTTAATGATGATAAAAAGCTTTATATATATAAAATTTTCTCTTTTAAAATTTTATAAATTCATAACATCAAATCATCATAAAAAATAAAATATCTCAATACTAAATTGTAATAAAATACAATACACAGAAGTGATTAATCTAGCATATCTCACTTTCTCTACCAATTTATAGTAATATAGATCAAAGACAATACTCTAAATAACCTTAAAGTTTAAAATGTCCAATCACGACAACATGAACTAAATGAAACATTCTTAATTTGACACTTATACAAATACAATTAACAAATCATACTGGATTATTCTTCAAACCAATAAAGCTGAAGTTACTTAACTTTAAATTATAATTATCCTAATATGTCTAATATTATTAATAGTCTATTATAATTAAATGTCAATATCATAGCTTAGTATTTAAATTAAATTTATGATCTATACTGATATGCTTTAAATTTAATCAAAGTAAATCATTCTATTTAATGGGGTTCAAATATAAATTTCCATATATTCTATTATCAGTTTTATATTATAATAAGATTATTATCTTTATACCTAAATACATGCAAGCATTTAATTATAATCGTCTTTATTTATCCTAAATAATTAATATATTTGTGTTTTATAAACTGTTGAACTAGCTTTTTTTAAAAATATCTTTTGCATATAATTAACAAAAATAATTATGATAATCTACTAATTACTTATTAAATATCTAGTAATACTGAACCAACCAATTTGTTACTATATAAAATGTATACCAGGTCCAAATGATAATATTGGATTTATCATAAAGAAAATAATATGTAATTGTACAAATACTTACCAACCAGATGCTTAATTCCTGGACTATCTTATGAATATTTATTATAAAGTATATGGTGTAAGTCAATACATGTTTATTACCTGTCAAAATATTATTAGCCAATAGGTTTTTTTTATTATTTTTAAATTCAAGACCTTAGAACCACATGGATTGAATTTGAACACTGGAACTATTACATCTCTGGGTTACCTGGTCTCCTAAATGATTTCTATATGTGAGTTTTTTATGTGAAAATTTTCTTGTATGAGGTTTTTTACGTAAAGATTGGTTATATGGATGTTTAATATCTGTGTTTAATTGGTTTATAGATAAATAATTAGTTATTATAAATTATTGTACTTTGCACTAACTATAATTTTTGATTAAAATGTATAAGTATTTTAGTTTTTAGGAATATTATTGTGAGCACAGCTATTTTTTGTATGTGAGCATAGTCTAATTTTTCTATGTATGCACATATGTATATTTTAATTTTTAATTTTGGATTTTTTATTTTTATATTTATTTTAATTTAAATAGAATTTAAGCTTGATTAGGAGGGAATGTAGTTTTTTTTGTTTGAATTTTGTCATTGATTGGGTAGATATTCTGTGTTAGATTTTGTGACCAATCAGGGGGATTTAGTTAAAATTTTTAATCTTTTACCAAATCTGTAATTTTTGATTATCGCCATTTTACTGTGTATTTTTTTTTCTTTCTGATGAAAACCAGTCCTCTGGTTGAAATATTATATTATTTATTGGATTTATAAGTCTTTTTTTTTGTTTTTATATGTATTTCCTTTGGTTAGTTTGTTATTTATTAATATTTTGATATATATATAAAAGACAAATAGACAATAGATGTTTGAAACATATACTATAATTAAATATTATGAAATACATTCTCCATTAAAATTAATATTAATAAAATAGGTGTTTATACATAAAAATTCACCTAAATAATGTTCATTTATAATATATATGTGAAATGAAAAAATGTTGTACATATGCACTCTTGAAATGCAAGAAATTTTTAATGACATTTTTTCTAATCTTCATAATAAAATTATTAATTGAAATGAAATATAATCATAAGTTTATTTTTTCATTCATTTTACTTTTTAAATAAAATAACAATGACTAATTATTATGATAGAGTTTGTTTAGATTTTCAATACTTATAAGATGCTTATTTAAAAATAATTTGTACTTAACAAATAAGAAAATAAAATTTTAAATCAAAATTTTACTTGCTAAAATTTAAGATGTACATTTAAATTTTAAATTAACTTTAACTTACTTTTATTTCACATATATAAAACAATCAATTGTGTAACTTAAGATATACCAGTCAATTATATTTATAAGTATTATACAATTAAATACATAAATAATATTACAAAAAAAAAAAAAAAATCAAGTCAGATGTCACATGACCTAATTTTAATAAGCTTGTATTTAGATAGCTAGATTCGAAGACATATGAATGTCTGAAAATTTCAGATTTTCTACTTAATACATTAGATAAAGTTATATATTAGATAAAGTGCTGGGCTTGTCCTGTTATTTTTAATCCAATTATTGAATATCCTAGCACCTCACTGAGGACACCAGTAGCAGAAACCAGTCTGAGGTTGGGGATATTCTACAAAGCTTGTTAAGAGTTTGTTTTTGCGAGCTCTATATATAACATAAATAATATACATATATATATTATACAAATAAAATGTCCATTAATTAAAAAACTATTGTAATAACAATAAAAATAATAAATATAATGATAATTAACTATTATAAACAGTCTTTCAGTTTGCAGAATACTTACGGTTAATTTTTTAACTTGCCTCAATTGTCATTAAATTCAAATAACAAAATGAAAGCAACATCAACTCAAATTCCATGAATTTGGAAGTACTTTTTCAGATTGAAAGACTGTTTATAATAGTTTATTACTGCTATATTTATTATTTTTATTGTTATATATATATATATATTAACATACAATCTGATTCTAATCATGATCTTCCTATATACTATTTAAAAGTAACACAATAGTTCCATCTATTCCATGAGCTATGATATAATATTTATTAATCTAATCCAAATAAAAATATCAAAAACAGTTATCCCAATAATGCATATTTTATTAATTCCAATATTTTCCAAGTATTAAATTTTATGCTTCATTTTCTAGGTATTTATGATTATAATGGCATTATGAATAAACAGATGCCAATCTCCATTTCTGATGGAACACCATATAAATAAACTGATTAAAACCCTGAATTTGAACAATTCACCAACATTATAAAATTATATCTGTAGATGAAAACCATTCTCATATTCAGTATTACAATGTTAGCTTTTATATTTCATTACTGAAACATTTTGTTTAGATGCGATATCCATTTTTAGTACGGAATTATTAAGATGACTTTGAACACTATAAATTACTTTTTCATTCCTTTAACAAATTTTCAGTAATCCTGTCCAGTTTTTTTGGGGCAAATATAACCTTTGTTACCTCACCATTTTTATAGTTAAAAAGTAAATACTTTTAAAATAAAAAAAAATGTAAAAGAACTTAGGTTTGCATCTATGAATGTCAAAACTACAAAGAGTGAATTTGAATTGTTCAGTTTCTTTTATAACTTTGTATAATTGACATCATTAAATCTAAGAATATGCTCTTTTTTATTCTCATACTAAATTCAATCAGTGTTCCATGCTTAAAATCTCTTTTACAACAACAACAATAATAAAATATTTTATAATCTTTATATATAAATCACAATCTAATAATACGACTATTGTATAAAACAGAGAAACATTAAAATAACATGAAGCACTATTGCCATGCACTCTCAACTTGTTTATGTCTTTATCAAGGCTATATAAAAATTGTTACACTTTATGAAGGTTTGCAGAACTGGAATGGGTTGGTATGGACCATGGAAGAGGATGATAATGCTACAAGTATCTGCATTTGCAAATATCATATGTGGATGATAAATTTATATATATATATAATGATGTTAAAATATATGAATAATAGAGGCTTTACTCATACAGTATCTAACAGTCCTATAACTCACACATTTGCTGCTTTTAAGATTTGTTTAATGCACAATCAGTGGCTATGTTCAAATAAAGTATTTTAAAAGATAATATAGATTGCTATATGAAGGATTTGATAAAAGTTGGATATAATAAGCAAAGATTGTTATCAATCATGTTAAAACATTATAAAAGATGTAATAGTACTATATAATTGTGAATAATAAACCATGGATGTTATTGGTTTTTATTCTTATATTAACAAATATATAATACAATTTTTAAGTCATTTTAGGTTGGCATGGAAGACTCCACCTAACCTTAATAGATTAATAAATAATTCTAAGATGATAACTAGCATAGAAGATAAAAGTAGTGTTGTAATGTAAAATATATATTAATGAAAAGGAAAAAAAAATCATCATTGCTACCAACCATCTAAGCAGTATCACTTGAGAATGGTGGAAGGCCATGGACTATAGCTTACAAACTTTCCAAAAATATAAAACAGTGATACTTAGTGGACTTTGGAGCATGGAGAAACAGGAGTCCATTTGCTTTTATAACTCCCATGAAACTATGCAAAAACCAGTGGTGAAAGTTATAATCAGTTTTCCAGAGACAGGCCACTAAATTGAGAGGGCTAGAAGCATATTCTATGGATCCATACCAATATGTAATGATGATTCAGTATAACTTACCAATTGGAATCCAATGCAAGCCGGAAAGAACCAGAGACTGTCTATTGAAGAAGCAATAGAAATTTTAATAGACAGGGATTATAATGATCCAAACAGAGGGAGAAAATGAATCAAAAATTAGATAAGGGAATTATAATGAACATCCAGCATGTTTTAACCATTAGATAATATCTCTTCACAAACAATGCACAGTGGGTTCAGACAGTCTTCATCTTTCATGAATGAAAATCTATATCTCAAATATTCAACAGAAAATTTTCTCTTCTTTAGTGGACCTCTGATATTTTGAGTTTTTTAAGTGTTAAATATTTCTTGCAAGAACAGGCTTATCAGTCATTATACCCTAATTCCTTAGTGCTTGTGAATCAGACTGCTTTAAAATACCTGCAGCTGTTGGTTCACCAGGTTGAATTTCAATACTAACTGCAGATCTCTTAAGAGTTCCAGTTTTCGACCACATCCATGTTGAGGCACAAAACAATATCAATAAAAAGTCACTCAAATCAATAAATAGTAGCTAAAGACTTCAAATTAAGCACTCATAGAAAAGAAACAATCTACACCTATTAATACACTTTATTCACTTGATGTTCAACCAAACACTAAAATGGTGAACTACTTTCAATCACAGTGATGGTTTTTTGATGAAGAGGAAAAAGGGTGCATGCAATTACATGGTCTAGTGACAACTAGTTTCTCTTTATAAACCAAAATGTTACAACTTGTCTTTGTGCTCTTATTTTAACTCCTTTTTTGATGTTTTTCACCATTGTCAATATTATTTTTGCTTATCCTCAACTAGTCCACCACATAACTCTGTAGGAACACCTACCACAGGTTGGAAAAAGCTAAATTAAAGGACAATAATTATTCAGCAAATCTTCTAAAAGATGATATAAAATTAACAGATACATATAAAAAAGATATAACTTAAAACAAAAATAAGTATCTAATAATAAAAACTTATAATAATATAGCTAAATAGAAATTTAATAAAATAATACATTTTAAAGTAATAAATAAAAAAAGGAAAAATATATTTGAATTTATTAGCTAATAAATATATATAAAATATTATAATGAAATATTAACAAATGCACAAATTGGGTATATGAGATCAATTTAAAAAATGCTAGGGAAATAATATTAAAAATAATTATCATAAGTAAAATAAAAAATTCAATTAATATAATATTGATGCAACATATATGGAATAAAATATTTCTTATATACATGCATACAATTAAACAAAACATATGTTTGAAAAATAATAAAAAAAGAAAATATAAAGAAATTATATTAATTAAAAATAATAATACAAGTTTAACTAAAGTTTAGGTATAAAAACTTTACTAACATAATAAAATATAAAAAATAATAATATAATATAAAAAGAATAACCAAATTAGAAAGTATTAGTTACAAAATTAAACACAGAGAGAGTTATAATATAGAGTAGAAATATATAACGTTCGAAAAACG
>JAQFVV010013237.1:0-191222 GCA_028023455.1 Epiperipatus broadwayi
TGCTGAATATGTAGAATTGGGTTATAGTCATGATTTTATTAAAAAGTGGTATTTAATAATAATGTTTATAGTCATGATTTGGATGATAAGAATTTTGTTGGTAAGGATAATGATTATATGTCTTTACCATTTAAAGCATCAATTTATAATTTGGTTTATAGGAATAGTCATTTGTTAAGTGGAAAGAAGGTTGCATGGAGGAAAGGTTCTGATTTGAATTCATTACTTAATGGTTCAAAGCAGTCTATTGATAGTAGGTCTATTCCTGGTATTGTTTATAAAATTCCATGTAGTTGTGGTAAATTTTATGTAGGCCAGAGTAAATTTAGCCTTAATGAAAGGGTTAAGATTCATATAAGTAGAGTTAAACATAGGTATCTTAACTTAGCTTTATATATTCATGAATTGAATACAGGTCATAGAATATTGTTTGACAATGCTTCGGTTATTTTTTATGAAAAGAATGAGTTAAAAAGAAGAATAAAGGAGACTTTGATGATAAAACTCCTTGATTCTGAGGCTATCAATCTTATGAAGACTTCTTTTGATATTAAGGGAAGGTGGAGTTTGAAATAAATTATGGGAAGGTTTGTTTGTTTTTTTTTTTTTTTATATATATATATATATATATATATATATATATATATATATATATATGTTTTCCTTTTAGGTTGATTTTCACTTGAGAAGATCTATTTGTAGTAGATGAAACCATGGTTGTGTAAGGATTTTGGTAAAATTTTGAATTTAATCTAGTACTGTATTGTTTTATGATTTTGCATTTTTATTTTTTGCTAGTATAGTGTTAGACAGTTTTGGTGTTATATATATATATATATATATATATATATATATATATATATATATATATATATATATATGGATTGACCTTGTAACCACAGCAATACAAGTTATGAAAACCATATAACTAATTCACAGCATGTAAAAATTTCTGTAATCCTGTGTAAAACAATAAATCCATTTTTATATATGTAAAACTATAACTACAGATTGCCCATGTAAACACAGCAATCCAAGCTATGTAAACTCTTGTAACCCTTTAAGACAAATAAATCTTATCATTGAAACATAATAATAATAACAACAACAACAACAGCAACAACAATAACAACAACAACAACAGCAACAACAGCAACAACAACAACAACAAACAATAACAACAACAACAACAACAAAAACAACAACAACAACAACAACAGCAAGAATAATAATAATAATAATAATAATAATAATAATAATAATAATAATAATAATAATAATAATAATAATAATAATAATAATAATAATAATAATAATAATAATAATAATAATAATAATAATAATAATAATAATAATAATAATAATAATAATAATAATAATAATAATAATAATAATAATAATAATAATAATAATAATAATAATAATAATAATAATAATAATTTATAAATGGGTAAATATTCAAAGAAGCAGGAATTTTTAATAACATTTTCAAATGAGACAAGTAATTGTGTGGAATAAAATATATTTTAAGGAAAACTGACAATCTGTTATTTTTATAAATGAAAAATAAAAATAACAAATTAACACTAAAAAATGTAACTGTAAATTAGCAGGAAAGTTATTATTGAAACAAATAAAAGCAATTTCATTTAATGTATAAAGGCACAATCACTAAAATATTCCAAAAATATATTGAAATGTGTTAAACGTTCTTAAAATGCTATATATTAACAAATAAAAATTAAGCAAAATATTTATTACAGTTAATAAGTTTTTTGATATGTCAAGTTGGGTTAATGAATAAATGAGATACTAAATTAAAACTTTAAAGAACAAAAAAGCCCTATGAAATAATAAATTTATTATTGATAACAGATAAATAAATAGATAACTGTTGGCAAAGTCTAAACGATAATGATGCACGTTACAATTGAAAGAAGGGACTAATAATGCTGAGATTTGATAAAGTGAAAATGAAGGTACTAGAAAAAACAAACTATAAAACTTTTATCAGTTTTATAAATACTAGAAATATACTATTACAAATTATCTGCAGAAAAATTTTGACTCAATCCAAGCAAAAAATAATTTATGTTTAAGTGTTTTTTTTTTTTTTTTCGATATTAAAACATCTTTAAGTATTAAGAGAAGTATAGGTCAGAATTAATGAATAAGAGTTGCTATTGCGTATTGGATTTTTAGATATTAAAAATACACTTTATTGTAAGATTTTTGATTTTAATTAAACATTAGAACGTTATGGTATACTATGACTTAGGATATAATAAAATTTTTAAGAATATCTGGTATAAAATTTAATAGTTCTTTATTAGATAGCATGGTTACTAAAGTAAAATTAGTATAGATAGATGTGAGAAAAAAATCGATTTGTACCACCAAAACTTTTTATAGTAATTTTATGGAAGATATTTTGTAGATTAAAATTAAAAGGTAAAAGAACAACAAATGCAGATTACAAAATATATCTAAATTTTGCATTGAAATTGTGATATTTGGAAAAATGCTTAAAGGTCCGGAAATGTTACAAAAGCTAACACATAAAAAGAATAAAACATGGATAAAGATAAGTTCTACAACTATTAAAATAATTTTTAATAGTTTTTCGTAAAGAAACAATCAATAACAAATATTGGTAGTAACGAATTTTGAAAGTTATTAACTACAAATATTGTGATTAGTTAGTTAAAAAAAAAGAAACGTATTAGATAAATTTAATCATAGATTTAAAGATGGATGGATTTATTATGGTAGAAATAACTTAATATTATCATAAGTATGACTATGTTTGAAAAGAATAAATTATAACAAATGTTCTTTTTAGTTCATACAAACACATTATAGGTTTGGAACTTAACAAAAGTGCAACATACTACACAAGGAAATATAGAGAGTTCAAAGTTTTACTTAGCAAAAACAAAGTTAAAAATAGTGTAAATAAGTACATATAACTAAATACAAAAATATTAAAAAAAACATGTGTGATGCCTAAATAAGACAAGAAAGTGTAGTTGCAAAACAGAGAACTTAAACTTGGAGAGACATTCATTCCGCAACAAAAGAATAATCATTAAAATTGACATGTAGATACAATTCCTCATTATATATATATATATATAAGAACGTTAAAAGTTAGAAAACAATAATTTAATTGATAAATAAAAAAAACAGATTATTAAAGTTAAACAACAACTTTTTTATAAATCAATTAATTTCAATTTATAGTTAATTAAACACAAATTGAATTCTCAAAAAATATATAATAAAATTGTTATTATATTAAAAGAAATACGAAGAAATTAAAGTGCAAGTTACAACATTAAGTACATTATTGCGAGATAATTGATTCTAAGTGAATTATTTAAAACTAGGCAAGATAAAAGTTTAAAACCAATCAGATATATAATACTTTATACTGAAGTATCCTCGTAAAGACAAAAATAGTTGACAGTGACATGTAATATGTGTCTGTATGATTAATTTCATTTAACAAATCATATCAATATCAAGATAAAAATTGAGCACAAAACGAAGTAGAACAAATGATATCAAGTCATGACTATGTCATGAGAACAAATGTAGCATAAACATAAATAAAATGTCAACAATTTAAAACAAAATCAATTTTTAACACAAAAAAACATAATATAGACATTTTCAAATGTATACACACTCTAGATTTAAAAAAAAAATATAGTAATTAAATTCATGATATCATGACAACCATATTTTATTTTGAGATGGCTTTATAATATTTAATGTATTACATAAATTTACAAGTTTTATTTAAAAAATACTTTTTAATAACTATTTAACTGTTTGATAAAAATCTACTTTTTAAAGTTATTTTCTGTATATTAAAAATTGATATATATATATATTGAACCGGATGTTTTATCTTTTTCAAAAGTTCTGACACAAAATTATAAGTAACTTTTGTTGTTATAATTTTTTTTTTTTTTAAAAAAAACTATTTGAAAGTTTTATATGTTATAGCGCACATATGCAACTATAGTATATAATTCTCTAATTTTACTTTTTAGTTTAACAATAAGCTTCTTTTGACACTTATTTTTTTCAATCAAACTGTAAAAACATTCAAATTTGAAAAGTTTTAATTTTTTGAGAAAGCTTTTAGTTTTGGAAAGTTTTTATTGCATTACTGTTTCTTTTATTTTTAATTGTAATTGACTTTTAGTTAATTTTTTTTTAAAAAAGCTGAGACTTAATTTTCCATTTATTTTTTTTAATAATTTTATATAAGTTGAAACCTTGGTCAGATGTTTAATTAAATTTGAGATAGAAATTTTCCCTGAACAAAAACTTCTAAATACAGATACTTGGGAGATAATATTGCACATAAATAGCTCTGGGACTTTGGATTAGTTATTATTCAGCTATTCACTTTTATTGTATTTGTGATAGTCAACTTTATAACATAAATATATATAAGTACAACTTTAAAACTTTTATTCACCTAGATGCATTTTCAACTAGCTTCATAGTCTTTGTCAACTAGATAATTTTTTAATGTATCTTCAAACAACTTTCAAAGTTGAGCCTTCCCAAAATTCGTTAATTTTACCAATTGATGTCTGTCTATTTAAGTCATACTTACATTTATATATGAACACAGCTTTTTTTATTTTTCTTTTATTGTTATTTCTTTCAATTTGTAATATTTTCACATTATTATAGTCAAAATTAAAACCATATATACATAACCTATTAAAATCATAAAATATTCATAATGAAAAGTGGACATTTCCATTACAATTTGTAATAATTTGAACTTTTTTAAATAACTGTTAGTATTTATATATTTAATTTACATCTTGTTTTCCCTATATATCCACTATCACTTTTACATCTCCATATGTTTATGCTCTAATTTTGATTTAAGAATGAGGTTTTAGCTTTTGAATTATTTATTATTTTATTTAATCCAGGAGGTACATAAAATGAATTTTCTCATATATCTATATATAATTCCTTGTTCATTTGAAATATATGACATTGATATCCATATTTTTTATTCCTAGGACAATCAACCTTATAATGTGCCAGTCAAAATCATGTATTCATTCAACAAGACCAATAATACAAGCAAAAGTACCTTGAATCCAACCATGCACAAGATACAGATGTCAGGGCAAGGGTGAATCATAACCTATTTGCCTGAACTATTGCCTCTCTGACTAATGGATAATGTTTTGTGATGACACAAGCAGTGCTTGATTTTATTCCATCCCATCTGGAGGTCATGGTTCACAAAGAGAATCAAAATAATAACAGGTTTATATTTGAAATTAATGATTTATAGAATTCTGACAATTGCAGGATGGTACAGATATGATTTGATATTGATTGCTAATAGTTTGAACTGTAAAAATTGTAATTCTTTCTGGCAACATTACAAAAAAGGTAATTTAAATCAAAGAAATATTACAAATAAATAGAGTAATTAACCTTAGAGATTTGGAGTGATGACAAACTAAGCCAATTTAAAATAATAATATTATAGGAATTTATTAAGAAATTGAGTTACAAAATAAGTTAAGTTTTTGTTTATACAACTTGGTTATTCTCTTGAATTCATTTTAATGTGGCTTTGATAACAATGTAAAATTTGTTAATTGGTCTGCCAAGAACCAATCAGCAATAAAATATTATTAGCCCTCTTTAAAAGATTACAAGTCAATCTATTTTATATATAAATATCGATAGATAGGTAACAAGATATGAAAGATGTTCATTTATAACACTATTACATTTAAATCAGTTGTCTCTACTGAGTGTGGAAAGCAAGATAGTTCATTTTAAATAACTTAGACAATCATATTTAACTAATTAATGGGGTTGGTTTGTGAAGGACATGCCATCATGGCAGAGACCATTTCAGGTTTGATATATATATATATATATATATATATATATATATATATATATATATATATATATATATATATATATATATATATAATGATAGAGGCAATATGATATTATAGATTACAACAAAAAACTAAATGAGGTCTGTTACAAACTTCTGGGTAGCTTTGCTAAAAGAAATTCCTAGAAAATGCAGATAGTTGATGAGAAATTCTGGTTCTCCAGCCAAAACATGTCTCTAAAAATCATAATAATAGATTTGATATGCTGGACTTCCCATACACATTATAATGGCAATGCCTGGAAAAGGATCCCTCGGTATGAACTACATCCACTTTGAGAGAAAGTGAAAGATTGGAACTTCATATTTAAACTTCTGAAGTTCTGGGAGGTATGCAGCAAAGCAATAATAACAATAATAAAGATATGGTTGTAACTATAAATACATAATGCCTTAGATTTGTATAGATAGATAGTGTATCACTAACGAAAATAATAACTTAAATTCTGATTAAAGTAATCGGCTCCCTGACATAATAGAAAGTCCACAGAAAACTTAGGCCATTAATAAATGAATCATAAAACAATATAAAAAGGGAAGGCAAGAATTAAATTTTAAAATATAAATTGTTTTCCACACTTTCCAAATGTTTCATTTATGAAGTTATTAAATAGTTTATCATCGGTAATTACAAATAAGACTGTCTTTTAATTAACATAGATAGAGCATTGGATATCAAACTCACTTCTGGTGAAGTTTAACAATATACAGCATAATAAATTATACATCAAATTTTACTATTTTCTGATAAGTAAAATATATATATGTATGAAACATATACTAACAAAATGCTTTCAATGATTTTCTTACAAGGCATTTGTTTTACAGAAATCGGAATATATTTTACTTAACTGATTTAATAAAATTCATTATCCTTTCAGAAATAATTACGAGGGCTATTTTAAATTGGAGGTAACAATAAGATACTTTTAAAATTATTTCAATCATTTAAAAATAAATTTATAATATGAGGTACAAAACTAAACACACTTTTCTATTAATTAATTTAAGGAAAATAAGTCTTCTGTAATGATTTTTAACTGGAGAAAATAAAAGGGAGAGAATTTAAAGTTAGTTTCTCATTGAGTTTTATACTTGACAATTTCGGTAAGTCAAATATTCTAAATAAACCAACAAAAATTCATTTAATTTGCTGCATCAAAATAATGTAAAATTTTTATAAGAATTGATATTTTAAATTTAAAAGAAATTTTAAAAGACACATTTTAATATTAAATTGTATAAACATTACAGATATATATAATATAAATTAGTATTCATTTAGAAAACAGGTAAAATAGAATCAATGGCTTGTGGCAAATTGAACATTACCTCAGAATAAATTGGTAGACATTCCATGGCTTGAAACAGACAGTTATACAGTCAGATCATTTAGCAGGCTTCCTTGTCACAATACAGTCTCCATCTGGGTGTTGAGAGCACCAGAAAGGCATTGATGAGCTGGTGGAAACAGAGCTCCAGAAAGCAATGGCCAATCTTTTCACCCCATCATTTCTTTAGTCATGATGTACTGTAAATATAAACTACTTTCTTCAGTGAACTGTTCTTCAAATAATAATCTCCTTCACATCCTTCTTATCAAATTTTCCACTATTTATGTGATCTGGCCTTACCTATAGGATTCAATCTTTTAGTAACAACTGCCAAATGCAATTGCTCTAAGTGGTTCTCTGAGGTTGATGCCTGCTTGGGAGGGAAATCTATAATCCTGCATTAAACATGTACCAAGGGTTCATTTGCTAATTAAAAAAACAGCAACAAGCATGATTAAGTTTATAAGTCATTATATTAACAAAGCCTATTTAATTAATGTTTAAATTAACAAAAATGTAAATTTTATTCAGAAAAATTTTAGGAATTTGGTACAATGACTTTCAAATTTAATATTTGATATATTTACAAAATATTTTTTACAAATATTAGATTGTTTATATAATTTATCCTTTAATGTACATTTATCAAAACATAAATATAAAATGTTACCAATTGATTAATTGAAGAAAAATGAACTTTAATAAAAGAATTTAAAATATTTGTAACATTTTATAGATATCTAGGATTCAATTCATTTTAATAAAATAAACACTATACATTTTTCAAATATAAAATAAATAAACTATTATAAAAATGTTAGTTTTAATTATAAAATAAAATTAATGAAATATAAATAATTATAATATTGATTATAAATATACTACCACCTACTATGAGATGGGTGTCAGTTAATATAAATGGTTGGGTTCAAACCCATACTAGAGCTGATGACATTGGCAGTAGGTGAAGGCAGAAATATGTATGATATTTCCAACTTCAATATATATATATATATATATATTGTACCCTTTTGCTTAGGTCAGGATAAATTGTTTAAATGAATTTACTAAAAAAATTTAAATTTGAAAGCTATTGAAGGGCATGATGTATATAATGTGTTGATGATCTTTTAAAAAAATCTAGTTAAAGCCAATAAGAATATTTACTGTATAATATTGTGTTAATATTTAAAAAACAGTTAACTAAAGATAAATTATAATATTGTATGGTTGGAAAAACTGGCCATAATAAATACTGCATTAATAAGTCTTGTAAATAAATGTTTAAAGTAAATTTTAAAAGTGATAACTTAATGTTAAATAAATAAACTATTTAATAACTATATTTAGTAATTCTACATAAAAAAATCATTTAATTAAAAGTGATAATATGGGAGACAAGTGCATATTCAATTTTATAATATTAAAATAATTATTCTAAATTTTGTTATAATATTATTTTATATAATATTTTGTAAATTAAATTTTATTTTCAGTTAAATTTATAAGCGTTTCATTTATTTTGAAAATCATGTGATGTGTAGATATTCATATGTGTGCTTGTGGAATTTTTCTAGTAAAGTTGCAAAACTGTTTTAAAATTCTAATGTAAAATTTAAAAATATTATATTTGTCTATCCCAGAATAAAAATAATATTAGCTGTTATAAATATTAAGGTGGGTTTTTAAAACAAATTTAATAAGTAAAAAATAGATTTTTATTGTGTTTTAAAAAATAACTACGTTTTAAAAGAAAGCTAAAGTAATAATAAAAATATGATATGATTTTAAAAGTTATTTTAAAGTGTTTGGTAGGTGTAAATAAAATATGAAAATTAACTAAAAATTAAATAATATAATAAATGATAAATATTTAGTAAATCATTATTTATTTTTAATTTTAATAATGTGTTGCTGGCCAGAGTATAAATAAGCTAAGCATTGTTTAGTTAACCAATCAAATGTGTGATTTGAGCAGGTATAAAACAGGTGCACAATTATTTCTTGAGGTACAACTACTATTGTTGTTATTATTACTACAACTTTGGTTAACTAAGTGTACCAGTAATAGTCAATTTTATTTATTTTTAAATTCTAAAAGAAAGTACAGTAATTCATTATTAAAAGATTGTAAAATACTGAGATGCGAGGCTAAAAGCTAAGTAATTCTTTACCAACCAATTTATTAAACCTAATTTTAATGTCATGCTAAATATGAATAAATCATCATTAAATTTAAATTTATGTATAGAAATGTCGAATTATTATTTTTTTATTAGGCACATAATTTTGCCTATATTAATTGGTCATATTAATTTACTATTGAATTTAGCAAATTGGACTTCACAGAGGAGGTTTATAAAAATCCACTGGAAATTAAATTTAAAAAAATATGAAAATACTTTTATTCAAAGGATTTATTCTAAAACAATTTAGTAAACTTTTAAAAAACCTTTAAATTTGATCAAAGAATTATTTTAAGATGCTGAAATATTTCTTTGTGAAGAAATATTGATAATCGATTTTAAAATTATCATAATAATTTCAAAGATTGTCTTAAGAAGAAATCTTTAAAAATAAGTTAATTATTATATGCTGGTCATATAAAAGATTTCAAAAATTATTTATTGAAATATTTTAAACTACATAGTAAATACCGATGAACGCTAAGTTTTGTTGCTGTATCAAGGGATATAAACTGATGGGAAATCTGAGTGAAAGTGGTAGAACTTTGGAAATTTATTTTGTTATATAATATTGAAAATACATTTAATAATTACTGGTTTAAATAAGAAGAACCATGAACTATTTGTATAAACTTTAAGGGCAGATTCATGGTAATTTATAAAGCAATCCGGATATTTTACAAGTCGACTTACCTTTGTTTTTTTATTTTTAAAAAAGTTGTTGTACATTTTGTTAAAGTGAAACCATCAGAGTATGCGTGTCAGTAAAAGTTTTGTCACCAAGTGCTGTACCAGAGGGAAGGAAAAAGAACATTTTCTTTAATGAACTTTTAATCGATGGAGTTTCTTTTTGTAAATATGGTCTTAAATTTATTTTGTTACTAACTTTAGTAATTTATTTATAAGTTAGAGATAGGAAAAGAACATAAAAATATTAAACTATTTATTAACATAGTATTTAGATTTTTAATATTAAAAATATTTAACAATTAAAAAAAAATAAAATGTAATATTTTAAGCATGAAAGTATTGAATAAATGAAATACTATGCAAGTTTTAATATCTAGTTCAGGAACCAGGAATGTCAATAAAGTGGTTAACTAGTGAAGATCACTTATGGTAAGAATTGTAAAAATGTTAATGATTTTATAATGTATTTTTTTTTTTAAAAAATGATCAAAATATGTCATTTTGTGTGTGGAAGTGTGAGAACGTTTATTAAAACACGATTCATACACATAGATTATAGGAGTTTATTTATTTTTAAAAATAGGCATACTTTTATTTTTATTATAAGTATATTTTAATGTAATGGGAATATAAGTATATGATTCTATCTTAATTGAACTTAGTATTTATTTTAAGTGATTAAAGTGTTATATCGATACTGATTATTTATATTTTGGTTTAAGAGTTATCAAAGAAATGAAGTAATCTTTTCTTATCGAGCAGTTAGGTTGTTATTTATACATGAATTTATTTATTGTTATAGCAATGTGGGAATAATTTTAGTGGTGTAGAGTGATAAATTTCTAAGAAAGTTATAAGGATAGTGGCTTGGTAGTAAGTTAAATGAAACCAAAGTAATATTTTATGTAGGATTTATTTATATGGGAATAAGGGTAATTAATAATGATGATTATGCAAGTATAGATAAATTAGCCCTATAGCTTGTATATTTTCCATGGCAGTGTTTTCTGTGTGTTTTAGTTAAATGTTCCATAGAGCTGAATAAATAGCCTGGACATTATATTTAGTAGTGGAGATTATTAGACAAAGAAATCATACCTCATTTCTTATACACTGTTAGCATGATGATTATTTGATAGAGGTACCATTGAGTTAAAACTCTAGTTTATTCCATATACCTACCCATTTATTCACTATCAAAATTCCTCATAGTACATCATGTAGGATTCTATTTAAAACATGAAATGATGAATAAGTTTGAAAGTGCGGTATTGTTATTGAAAAGGATAAGATAGGTTGTCTTAATTGGAGTCAAGATCGAAAGAAATGCAAAGATGATAAAAATATGATTTATCAGTAAAAGAATAATAAAACTTTTGATATTTGAAATTAATTATTTTTTATGAAGATAAATAAATGATAATTAAAGTGAGTTTATAAAGATATTGATTAATTATTAAGTACTTTTAAAAGACTTATTTATGATACATATTTTTGATAAGTAAAATAATAAAACTAAATTGTTTTAAAAGCATATAGATAATCAGAAGTTTTTTAAAAGTTATTCTGTAATAATGATACACTAGCACATACATTGTATTTGATATTAAATTAATAATTAGTAAGCAGTCTAATTTAATCGCTATGTTATTAATTAAAATTATCCATGTTGTCTTAAGTTGGGAAGGACTACATGATGTACTAAATTATTTTAAAAGAATTAAGTACTAGTAATAAATGAATAGTAGACTGATTAATTTTATCTTATATTTTAAATTTACTAATTTAATGAAAATGCAATAGAGATGTACTATGATAATATTTTAATAATAGATTTTTTTTTATATAAAACAATGTTCCATATCCCATATTTGATTTTGGTTAATTTATTTTGAAAAGTACAGAAGATGTGATTAGATAAAGTTAATTAATGTTGTAAATAATGTATATAATTTATTGTTGAAGTTGTTAATAAAATTTGTTAAGTTTGTTTTTATAAATTTTGGTATTGATTCAATTTCTCCACATCACAGTTACATAATCACTGATAACTTGAATTAAGATATAATATTTGCACAACCTAAATAAAACTATTATTTAAGAAATATAATATTTTCTTGATATGATTTTCTTTAAGAAACTTCATTTATTATATCATTATTATGATCATAGAATAACTATAAAGTATTTACACAGAATTATAGTATTTCAGTTGCCACATATTCTCAGATTATAAGATTATGCCACATATTTATTTAATATGCCATATTGATAATAAAAGATTACATTATATTATTATTTATTATTATACATGATTAGTATTACAATGAGAAAATAGATGAGATTAAAGTATACATTGAAGATTATTTTTATTATTTAGTTATTATTAGTATTAGGCAGATGTAGTTAGGAATGATATTAAATCCCCTATCATGCTTGATTACAAAGATTATAATTGCATAGAATTATTTTAAAAGAACCTGAGATTATTTGAGCTAGATTATTTAGATAAAGAGATGAGGATTATTTTATTGAAATAATTTTAATTAAGTAAGTAATTATTGAAGATGTAGGAATGCTATAGATTTATTGTTTGAGATAACAGGAGGATAGTATTCTTACCCCATTGAGGTAATATCCTGTGGGATATTGGCTCAATGTATTCATCTTGCCACTTGTAACTCACTTTATAGTCTCATGATTTTATTACATTTTTAATTTATGAAACTGAACCATATTACTATTTATTAATTTGAGCTAATTTAATAACTTATAGTATTGGAGAATATAGTTATTATTGATTAAATACATTTTAAATGATGATAATTATTTATCTGAGCTAGACCAATTTATTATTATTACATATTTCCTGAAAAGTGAGGGTACTATATATATATATATATATATATATATATATATATATATATATATATATATATATATGTGTGTGTGTGTGTGTGTGTGAGTGTGTGTAAGTGTGTGTGTGTGTACCAACACTATGAAGGATTTTGAAAGTCTTATCAAAGTGCTAGTTGACAAAGACTATCGAAAGTGCTCCTAAGTGGATAAAATTATTAAAGTTATACTTTACATAAATCTAATTAATGTATTTATAAATATTAAATTGCAAGATTACCTATATTGATTTGATATTCAAAATAACAGTAACATATTGTTGTAGCTTTTAAATTCCTATAATAAATACCTATGTGGCTACTGGTAAATTTACAGCTGGTCAATATTAAAACTTTTTTCCACATGAGGGTTTACTCTGATCTCAATATTACCTATTGTTTTATAGGTAAGACTTTGTTATATCCAAGGCTAAAATTTTTTCTTTGATAATGAACAGACTTGTATTCCATATCCATTTTTTACTGTATTCTCTCAATTATCTGTTGTGCAGCTTTGTAGCACGAGGGAGCCTCTTATATTTTAACTCCATTTATTAACTGTTAACAATAAAGATATGTAATTTTGCAACCAATTTCTCAGAAGTTTGTCCCATTTTTCTTTTTTCTATCCTAATTTTAGCCTATTATATTAGCATGTGTATCAAACTCCAATTTATGTTTTAAATTGTTTTTAAATTCTATTAATTAAATTTCTCACACTAATTTTAAAATAATGTTAAGCCTATTCAAAAGCAGTTTTGTTGATGTTTTTACTACTACTACTACTACTACTAATACTACTACTACTACTACCACAACCACTACCACCATCACCACCAAAAACAATAACACCACCATCACCACCACCACCACTACTACCACTAATACTACTACTATTACCACTCCTCTTCCTCCTCCTCCTTCTACAACTATTACTAGTATTAGTATTAATTATTATTATTACTGTAACAATGCAACGTTCTTGTAATTCAAGTCTAAATTCTAAGCAAGACATTGAATTTCCTTGTTGTTATTATAAATTGTATATTTATAATAATCTGAATAGTTTTTTTAAAAAAATAAATAAATAAATATAACAGTTCAATACGTTTACAAATTATATTGATAGTTTTTTCATTAATCGAATGACTTTGTTCAATCTGCACATTTTTCTTAAAAGTGGTCTTTTATATGAGTATATGCAACTTATTGATTCTTAGAAATATTATTATCGAATGCTGAATGTTTTTATGAAAGATTAATTCTCTACAAAAATGATCATCATTGTAAAAAAAAATATATAAAATATTCACTTACGAAAGTATATTACTATAGACTTATCTCAAAAAATTCGTGTCAATACCGGTAGGTTTTTCATAGAAAGCTCTCAATACAATATTAAATTTTAATATACAGAAAAATATTTGCTTTTATTACATTTCAGAAATCTCATAAAAACGAACCCACTATACACACATTGCGAGAAAGCGTAATCTAGGAATGGACATTAAATATATTCCCAAATAACTTATTTAAATCTTCACTTATTGTAATTTAATTTTTATCTTTAATTTGGGTTTAATAAAGGGTATTGCAATATGAATCTGAATTTTTTAAACTTGTTTTTTTTTTTAGTTTTAATGTTTTTTTATATTATATCATAACTAACATTTTATTTAGATTATTACATGGAGAAACAAACTTTTATTTTACAATGTTTACATATATATATATATATTGAAGATTTTTAATGGTCAATAGATATAAATGAAATATTATCTGAGTGAATCTATTTGTCATTAATAGTAAAATTTGATCCCACCTGGTTTTCTTCTAAATAAATAACGCTTTTTTATTAAAAACAATAAACATTGATTCACTGTAAATAATACGTGGAAGAACTTTGAAGGCCCATCTAAAAGAACAAAATATTGTTTAAAAAAAACTACAGGAAAAGAGAACAGTAGACGAATAATTTGCATAAAATAAATATTTGTTTTGATTGATGAGCTTTAATAGTTTTTTTTTTTTTTTTTCAAATAGGAAAAAAAATTATATATGACTAAATTTATTAATACAGCCCAAACTTTTAAGGATGGATACATTATTTTCTCTTGGATTTTTTTTCTAGCTATTACATCTAGATACAATCATTGATTTTGTAAATTCAATATTAAACCATGTAACATCACATGATCACCATTTCTTATGCTTGCTCATAACTGTTATCAAACAGTTATGAGCAAGCATAAGAAATGGTGATCGTATGAAGTTTAGTGATTTAATAGCAATACTGCCTAATAGAATAATGAGGGATATGGTTATAAAAGAGCCAGAGACACTAAAATGTATGAGTACTGAACTGAGTTCAGATCCATGTGAATATATAAGCTAATGAGCTTAGATTTAAAATATTATTGTGTTTTCAATTTGATTCTCATAGATTTGTGGTTAAGTAGTGATAAAAGGTGGCTGCTAGAGGGATGAATTAGATTCTAAGATCAAGGTGCAGTCCTCTCAGATCCAAGGCTCTTCACTGATGAAAGACACAAGCTAGAAACTAGTCTGGTGATATTTGATGAGTAGGCTCTAGATAGGGATTTCATGCACAAGTCTTCTGACATTCATTGATTACTCTGGCTTGCACTGAGTGGCACTACTGCATGGAGAGTTTTGCCTGTTAAATAAATTCAGTATTGTGAGAATAATAGTAATGATGAATTTTCTTTTATATGCATTCTCTTCTATCCTAAAATTTGTATGCCATAATTTCTCCCCAGAAATCCATGCGACTATTGGTGTTGATATTTCACAAAATCCAGTGAATAGCCTGAACTAACCTTTATTCTGAGATGAGTAACTATCACATCAGTTGCAAGAGAGGTAAAGATGCTTATCCAATAAAGAAACATTCATTTTTATTAAATCCCTTAACTAATGTTATGGATAATGATCACAACTTATTTTTAACATCAAGACTTACCCAAAAATTGCATCCATCACAAAAGCAAAAAAAAAATACAATCTTAATTTTTTAGAGATCATTATGTACTAAGAATTGTTATGATGCATCTAAGTTATCTCCTATTTACATATATTTTTAAAAATTTCATTAATCAAAACAAGTATTAACTTCAGATATTGTAATGCTCAGCTTTTGCAATAAATCTAAATGTCCAGTTTTTTGATGAAATATTAAAAAAAAATAGTAACTTAATTTTCCAGTAAAGGAATTTTATTGTTAAATAATAATTAAATTGCTTATGTAACTAAATAATCATTTCAGAATGGATAGTATAAGATGGTAGTACCTTAAAAAAGTTTTATAAGTGTACTTTTATTGTGTTTAAGCTTCATAATTAACTCTCCATAATTTTAAGTATTTAGTCATAGAATTGTTACTGATTTAACTAGTTTAAGAAACTTGGCACCATATTGAATTTTTTAAAAAAAACACTGACTTGAGTCAGAATTTTACACAATAATTTCAGTTTTTATAATGTTATAGAAAAAAGGTTTACCTTGATAGCAAACTAGAAAAAACTAAAGAAAACAATAAGACTACACTCAAATATTGATTATCATTAAAAATATTAAAATAAAAAGAAATTTCAACATCCAAAATAATTAATACTTTATTGTTCATACATAATTTCTGATTTATCATTAATTAAATTAAAATTACATCTTAATTGATAATTTCTTTGTATTCCTCACAAAATTATCATTCAAACCATATATAATACTTCTTATCTAAGGTAATTCATAGCTTCGGAACTTATAAAAGTAGTAGGATAAGATTTTTACATTTTTTTATTACACCCTGAAGTTGAAAAATCTCAAGGTGTCTGGAAAGAAAAACGTTCTTCCTAATAAAAGATAAAAAAAAAAATAAAAGTCTATCAGAATGAAAAAATAATGGAGTGAGTGTGGATATTATTATTTACCACTATAAATACAATAAAAAAGTAAAATATCATATAATTGAAATTCTAAACAAGATAATCATGGTAGATATATCTGTATTTTATAAAACTGGTGTATATGTGTGCATCAAGCATGTTGTTCTGCTCAAAGTTATAAAAACTCAATGGCTTGATAAACAAAATGCCCTATAATTTTGAGTTCTAAATTTTACATTATTTACTCAAAACTATTTTGATTTAGACTTTTAATAAACCAACTCTGTTAATAACATCATTATACTGAATAATCATTTCCAATGCAGAAAAAAAATTTACAAATTTAAAATATGAAAAAAATTATCATTTTAAGAGGCAATCAAAGATTACTAAAAAAGGTTCTAAGCCACATATTTATATAAAAAATATTTCTACTCTACTTTTTTCAACATATGTCTTCCAGAGAAGCATATCTGTTCATATTATCTAATATAAATATGCAAAATATTAAATATTTCATATTATTCAATATTGTTATTAATAAAAGCTAAATCATTCCAGAAGTTGTTTACCCATTGGAAAAAAGTAATCAGTAATGAAGTTGTCACAAAATTCTAGTAAGAAAGGCAACCAGACAGCTGTATGGATCTCAAATGTAAAACGAAGTTAATAAAAACCAACTTAGTAAAACAAAAAAAAACTAATGAAAACCAAGTTAATAAAACAACATCAAATGAAACCAAATTAGTAAAATAAAACCATGAAAACCAAGTTATTAAAACAAAAAGAATGAAAAAACTAAGTTACAAAAACAATAACTATTAAAAACAAAATAATAAAAAATATTGAATTATATACAACCAAATATCTAGATAAGAATAAATTGTAAATAGATTTGGATCAGGGTATCAATCATTAGTCCACTGAACTGGTAGCTAAAACATGCCAACAAAAAAACAGAACAATAAAAACAATACCTTTTATTATCTGTGCTACCTGTTACTGTGTAGAAAATGAGTTTTTTAGACTGAATCCACATAAAATTAAAACCAAAACATTACCAAAGATTGATTCAATATCTTACAAGTAATATTCCAAGTGAAAAGTTATTGATCATGTTGAAAAACAATAAACAAAAAATTCAAATTCAAATATAATATAACCATTCATATCCCTCATCTTTTGCATAAATAGAGACATCTGCATTTGGAGACCTTTTGATTACACATGTTAATTACAATCCCAGCAAGTCCATTTGTGATGATACTGGAGATGATGTTTGCGGTAAAACTGGTACTAACAGGATTAAAATCACTTGTCACACTTTGAGTGTGATAAAAATAAAACATGCTCTTGGTGAGATATCACAAATAGATACCAATCCTAATTCAAAACAGCCAGAGTGAGTTTAAGGTCTTCATTTTTTAGATATACAATACAATGCTTAAACATGGAAATGTTATGATAATGAAGACCGACATGTGTATGGTGATAGTATGATCACTGTTCCACATGTGGAAATACATGTGTTTTGTGGCAATATTTCAACATTGAATAAAATCCATGAATTAACATATGAATTGTAAATGACACAAGGCAGTCAAATGTTTAGATACCATATAAATGGAATATAAAATGTTTGCATTAGAAATTGCAGTGTCAAAACAATGCCAGAATAGTTGCAATGGCTATCACAGGGATTTCCTGTCCCAACAATTACTGGTCAAATCAACACCACCCTTATACTTGTTATGCTTTTTTATTGCAGGTAGACATGCAATAGTTTGTCACATTCCATTTTTATTTTGTTGGCTAACAACATCATTTTCAGAAGGTACACACACATTTGTGATCATAGCTACTAGCTTTTTGTCCATATTAAAAATTGAAAGCCAGTATTTTTATCAATGAGAAAATGAGAATCTCCTCTTTTCATTTTCTTTTTTTTGTGCACTTGGATAATGCTCTTTGGATACATTTTCTTCTTACATTTACTGTCCCACAGAGTTATAATTTATTTTCATAAAATACCTTTACTAGCTCTATACTCAAAAAATATGTCATAGAAAATAATGTTCTGCAAGGTGTGGCAGAACTATTGACTTCACAGCATGAGTACCACAACATAGACAAGCATATGAATTTGATTCTTTGTCTGGATACATTTCTGTGTGATACCCATAACCATTTTGGATATCTACACACATCCACTATTACTTCATGGTTTTACAACTTATAAATTGTGTGATTGCCTCATCAACTAAATCTCTCTGTGCATCTGGTATGCAGCTTTGAAATTAATATTGCATTTTTCTATCACTAGTATAATTTTATAGATATAGACATAATTTTTATTTTTGTTACTTGACATTAAAATAAGTTTAAAATTTAATATAGATCTTAGATGTTTAAGATAGTTCTCAATAAAAAGTAGCACTTGATTTAATAGTATTGTAGTTAAGTGTTAATTAGAAAATTCTAGGGTTTAGCTGATCTAAAAATGTATTATCATAAAACCAGTAATTAGCTGATTTATTTAAGTTAATATTCTTAACTAAGAAATTTAATAGTGGGATGTGAGGTTGCTTGCTTGCATGAAAGCTAATAATTATTAAAATACTTTTTAGTTGTAATTTAACATTCAATGTTATTATAAATTTGATTATTTTAATGATACAATAATAAAAAATGTATTCTAAGACTTTATAAATAATAAAAATGCTTAATGTATTTTAAGAAGAGATTTTTTTTTATTACAGTAATAGATTTCGGCAGGAAATAACTTTTAAAAATTATTAAAAAATAATGTAATCTTTAATTAATTATTTTGTTTTGAGTAAAAGTCTAGATGTTTGCCACTAGTGTATTCTAGAATTATCCTATCTGCAGTTATTTTTAGAACTTAACAACAGACACCAGTGAAATTTTAATCTTTTGTTAACTTAGTCAATTGGAAATGGACTTTTTTTGTCAATTATGTCAACCAAATTCAGCCACACCTCATGCCTTATGTAAGTTGGATATGGCAAGAAAAACACACACACACACCTCTATTCACTTATCCATGACAATTGTTTCTAGACTATATTAAATTTGTGCTAATTACATTTATTTTTAAACTTTGTAACAGATACAAGAGAAATTGTAACCTTTTGTTAATTGAGTCAATTGGAAATGACTTCAATTGTCAATTGTATAAATCAAATTCAATCACATGACTTAACTTAAATAGGTGAGGATGTGGTGCTACTCACACAAACACACATCTCTATAAACCTATCTGTTTTTTTTTCTTCTTGACACATCTAATGATTACAGTTGTATTTTTTGACTGATTTTATTTTAATAAGTTATTAACATGCATTGTTAATGAGAAATATTTATTCAAATCATTTCTATAACTAAAAGCTTCTCAACACTTTAAGCTTCAACACAAATTGTATTATGAAAAATGTGAAAGCAAATACTTCATGAATGGAATTGTTTTCTCAGAAATCTATTGCAGTAATAATGGTTAACAAATGGTATTATCCCTGCTTTGTAAAAACTTTGTTAATTTTACATTATTTACTCTAAATAAACAACATTTTAGAAATAACAAAACTTCATTTTAGAAAAAATCGTTTCTAGGATATATGGAAATACTTTCAACATATTTGATATTGATATTAACAATATTTTAATCTACAATTTAAAGAACTTTACACAGTCATTATATTACAGTATGCTAAATATTTTATCATATTTTAAGTACATTCTCTTTTGGTGTAATTCCATTTTTATATAGACTAAAGTCTATTTAACCAAAATTGCAGAACTCTTTTAAATGGTAAAATACTTTTTTAAAATGCTAGATTTTAAAACTATTACATTTGTTGCTATGAAATAGTTAAATAATTGAGATATTTTATCATGCATTTGTTAGATTTTTTTAAATAAAAAAGTTATGTGATTGAATGCCATAATAGAACATCTGCTAATTTGAACTAAATTATATTTGAATAGAAAATAAATCTCACTTCGATATTATACATATGAATTAGCATACTTCCAACTAAAATCTTATATTTATTGTGTATGTCAAATTGTATTAAATGCTTTATTAAAAATATGGAATATAATTTATTCTTTGCTAATATTTGGAAGAAGCTAATTTCATTCATTGACAGGTATTATAAATGTATTTTACAAGTGATTTCTTGATCACTTTAAATTTAAAAGAATGGGATATATTTTAATATATTGATTCATCATCATCATCAAACCATTATGAATCCACTTCAGGATAAAGATCTCTCCAGGTTCAAACCATCTTCTCTGATATCTAGCATCTCTTATACACATCACCCCTGTCCATTTTACATGTTGTGTTTTGTGGATCTTTTACAATCTCTTGGAATCAAGTTTAAGATTTCAGTTGTCCATCTATTATCATTTTTTTCTAACAATATATCCAGCCCAACTATACTTCAGTCTTTTATTTTTTTCAATGAGGTCAGTAACACCTGTTTGTTCTTTTACCCATATATATATATATATATATATATATATATATATATATATATATATATCTATATATATTGTAACCTCAACTTTCTCAGCACAATCTTTCATTTATTTAACCTCAATAAACTCTCATTTATTTCAAGTAGCTAGTCAATTGAATTTTATACTAACTTTAGGATCAAATATACTGGGGGGGCCAAATTGCAGCTATAAACTGTAATGCCCACCAGAGATCATCATCATTAGCCAATTTAGGACTATATAAGATACTGGAGAAAGTAATTAAATTGTCTCTCAAAAAAATAATAGTAGCAATAATATTGATAAAACCATTCAATCTATGTGATCTTAATTTCAAACCTAGCATTAGTCATGCAAATATTTCATGATAAATTTATTATAAATTTCATAATAATGAGACAACTTTCTCCCCACAACTTTATTATAAATATCTGATCTTGAGTGATAACTACAGAAAATACTATATACAGTTCTCATTTATATCTGACTAGAAATAAATCAGTAATTAATGCAGAGAACTCATAATCCATGTTCATAATATAAAATTATTACTTTATTTAATATTAGATAAAAATTATCACAAACACATCCTCCCCATTTAATTCCATTACTTTATTTTTCGTTCTCAACATCTATCACTTTCAATAGCTACAATTACATAACACGGAATGTCTGTGTTATGTTCTCTAATCTGAGAATCCATAATCTTATTTCTCTAACACACATATATCTTTCAATCAACTATCAATTCATGATCCCTATCTTAAAAATAGTATACTAATTTTATTATAATATGCTACTTGACTTCCAAACTAGCTCTTAGATTAATAATTGAACTGCTCTTTCTCAAGGTCTAGATCTGTCAAGAGGTGCACTTATAAGCGATTACATTGCAATGGATATGATTCCAAATAACTTAAGTCAAATTTTGATACAAGTTTACTAGTGGGAATCACATGAAACACTGAGATCAGAAAAGGGATTTTATGTCTGCTCCCAATATTCCCAACATTACAATGAACCAAAAGATTAAATTTATTAAACTTAACCGAACTATTCCCTGTCATTTTATTCTATTATATTTAATCTATTGACCAAATTTTAATTACTAACTTTAAACCTATCATATTTTCTAGAGTAAACTATGGAAGTAAACCATGGACATCAATCAGATAAATCAATCAAAATTTACTTATGAAAGTAAAGTATGGAAATAAATCATAAAATCAGATTATGCAAATTAATTATGACAATAAATTATGTGAAAATGAAGTTTATAAAAGTGACTTATATAAAATAATTTATGTTAATCAAACATAGAAATAACCAAGATAAAATCAATACTGTAAATCAATCATGGAAATAAATTATCAATATAAAATTAACTATGTGAATCGAATATGGAAACAATATAATAACGACTACTGCAAATCGATCTTGGAAATAAATCATCAATAGAAAAATGAATAATTAAATTTGACTATGAACTAATATTAATTTAAATATAGTTGCTGGCTATAGATTCTGGAGATATTTGAAACATCAAAACACAAGACACAATGTAATCTTATAACAATAGTAAAATTTTATTACATTAACAATAATGATAAAAATTCAAAATAAAAACACACTAAATTATAATATTGTTACACTCAATATATGATTCAGATCTACCAAAGACTATGGTTCAAATACATGTTTAAATTTACTAATTTTCTGGATGACTTATTTATTGGTTTGAGCCATTTATTTATCAAATAAATAATTAATAATAATAATAAACACAAATGCTCACACACAGAATCAGGATTCCATATATTTTAGCTTTAAGAAAACTTATATCTTGAAAGAGAAGAAAACCTATAAATTTCTACTTCCCTCTTTTTATTGTAAACATTGTCCTTTGGAATATTCCAAAATAATATATTTGTTTCAATTATTCTAACTAGCAATGTTAAATAATCATAAATTTTTAAATAATTTTATCAAGCAATAATTTTCACATTTCTAATAAAGAAGATGATATGCCATAAAATCCCCTACTGGTTTTGCAAATGGGTTTAAATTCAAAACCCACCCTTTTACATTCATACCTGTCAGATCATTACGTTTTTGACTGTACATATCTTTAGGTCAGTATGTATCTTCTTAATTGATGTGAGGAAAATAAATATCCACCACTTATATATGAATTAGAAATTCATATTTTGGTATACTGTAAAACTTAAACACATTAATAAATTCTGAGAAAGAAAATTCAAAATAAACCTGGAGAAAAAAAAAACCTTCAGAGATCGATTAGTTTTAGTAGTTGTTCTCAATTAGCAAAAGTTCCCCTCATTCACTTTCTCCAGTCCCTTTTATAGGGTGAAGGAGAGAAAAAAAATTGTTAACTCCTTCTCCCACAGGTGGCTTTTTTTTCAAATCTAATTAAAAAAATGAACAATCGACTCTTTACCACTTGCTAATTTTGACAACTTTTTTTTACCATCTTAAAGCATATCTCTTTATTTAACATATTAGCGATTAATTTGTGGAAAAGTAGTCAAAGAAGATCTAATCAAAAACATAAGCTTAATAACACTTTTTTGGTCAAACAAAGGTTACCTTCATTCTTTTCTTTTTCCTTACCCAAATAATTTCTTATTTAGATTTACATTTTTAAATAATATAGAAAATTATGTCAATTTCTATAAAGGAAAGAAAAAAAATCAAACCCATATATCTGTATCACACACACACATGTGCAGACCATTAAATAGAAAACTGATTATTCAGATTATATGAACATAAATATCCATCATAATTTCTTATAATTACAAGCACAAAACCAATTATAATTTCTGATACTCATAAACACAAATATCCATTATAATCTCATATAACTTTAAACTTATTCTCCTAAAAAAACAAACTGTTAAACAAAACCAATGACAACCAATTCAATTTTAATTCTCATCAACTTTTTAAGTAATAAATATCAAAATTCATAAGACTTTATCTCAGTCATATAAATATTTATTTCTCAATTATTATATTGGGAAATTATTATAGCCGCGTACAAACAACAACAAAAAAACCAATCATCCCCCTGTATTAAATAATGCTAACTACATTTTATACAAACACAAACTGTCTCTATATATGTTACTTTTGAGATATATAGCCATTAATTTCTCAAACAAAACTTTTAACTTGTCTTATATTAAAAAAAAAAAAAAAATTTCCCACAATTATTTCATTTTATTACATTTGGTTTATAGATGAAATAAACCAAAAGGCTACAATATATATATATATATATATATATATATATATATATATATATATATATATATATATATTGCATTTTCAATCTCTTCTTGTTACTCCCAAAATGCATCTCTTCAAATATCGTTGAGTGGTCTGAAGTCACTGTATTGTGAAAAGACAATTGATTTAAAAGATGGGCATGTACTCTACTATAAAGGCACAAATATGTGAAATACAACTAGAGTAACATTCATTATAAATAAAAAATGGAAGAATAACATTGTGGAGGTTGATGGTGTATCAGACAGAGTGGCAAGAGTAGTTATAAAATTTAATAGAAGATACCAAATGTATATAATTCAGGTTTATGCCCCAACAAGTTCTCTTAGTGATGAAGTAGTAGAAGATTTTAATATGGATGTACAAAATGCTTTTGATCAGAATAAACAACATTTTAAAATTGTTATGGAAGACTTTAATGCTAGAATTGGTAAAAAAATGAAAGATGAAAGTCCTGTAGGTAATTTTGGTTATGGTAATAGAAATTGAATAAGACATAGACTTGTGGAGTTTGCAGAAAAATAAAAACTTTATATTATGAATTCTTTTTTTGAGAAAAATGCTAAACGAAAATGGACATGGAAGCATCCAAATGATGTACAGCAGAATTGCATTATATTTTGACTAACAAAACATACATATTTCAAAATTGTAATGTTCTTAATAAATATAACACAGGTAATGATCATTGATTAGTAAGATGTAAGATATATTTTAATGCAAAACTATAGAGACAAAAATTATTAAGACAAAGCAATATTTACAGTTGATATTCCTAATCTTCAGAAACATTGTAATAAATTCAAATTAGAACTTGTAAATTGGTTTCAAGTATTAGTAGATTTTGAACATGATTCAGATTTGAATGATATTAATATGAAAATAACTGATACACTTTTAAAAACTGCAAAAAACATAGCTGGTAGAAAAAAGCAGCAATTGACCAATAATTTTTTTAACCAAAGTAGAGAATGATGAAGTAAAAAAAGAAATTTGAAGATATACAGAAATGATGCATTAAAATGGATTGAATATCTCAAATTTTGTAAAATGGAGTGGAAAAGAGTTGAAAATGATATAAGAAAGTATAACTGTGAACTAGCAAAGAAAATTGTAGAAGAGAATAAAAATCTTAAGAATGTAAAACAACATTTTGGTATTGGTAGGAAATTTATATCTACAAAAAGAAAAAAAAAAGATGGAATTATTACTAAAAAGAGAGATGACATCATGAAATGGATAGAAGACTTCTATCAAGATTTATGTAGTAAAAAAGAACAAGTACCTCTGGCCTGCCTACTTGCAAGACTGAATGCCTATCTATCTATCTATCTATCTATCTATCTATCTATCTATCTATCTATCTATCTATCTATCTATCTGTCTGTCTGTCTGTCTGTCTGTCTGTCTGTCTGTCTGTCTGTCTGTCTGTCTGTCTGTCTGTCTGTCTGTCTGTCTGTCTGTCTATCTATCTATCTATCTATCTATCTATCTATCTATCTATCTATCTATCTATCTATCTATCTATCTATCTATCTATCTATCTATCTATCTATCTATCTATCTATCTATCTATCTATCTATCTATCTATCTATCTATCTATCTATCTATCTATCTATCTATCTATCTATCTATCTATCTATCTATCTATCTATCTATCTATCTATCTATCTATCTATCTATCTATCTATCTATCTATCTATCTATCTATCTATCTATCTATCTATCTATCTATCTATCTATCTATCTATAATAAGAATATATATATATAAACAAGAAATAGAAAGAATGCATGCTGCTAGCTAAAATCTAAATAAAATATTTGAAATGTTCCATAGTTATACTATATTGGTCATACTTCCTCATTAAATAAAGTAAACTCTAATTTTAGCACTATAGTGAAACCGAAAGCAAAACGTTTTTTTATATTTGCAGCTGAAATTTTTTTATTTACTTTTTAGATACAAATAAGCTATGATTATGGCGTCTCGTACCAAAAATGAGCTCACCTTTATCTAAAAAGTAAATAATAAACCTTTTTCAGTTGTGAGGTGTAAAAAAAAAAAAAAAAAAACATTTTCTAATTTATGACAAATTTATATAATATATTAATCTATTATACATTTCTTATTTTAATCTCATTTTTTCCAATATTCCATTTTCATTTAATATAGGCATCTTTCAATCATGTCCACCCAAATAACAATAATTTGCTAAATCAGAATTAAAATGTAAATTCAATTTCAAATCATTATATTACAAATGACACTGCTTGTGACACATCACAAATAAGATTTTCCAATATGTTTAAGACTATATTAGGTAAATTTAGCTCTAACATATGCAAAAGAAAATAGTTGAACAAATATTGTTGCACGTGTACTTAACAGGGAAAAAATTAATGTACAAACACAAACTTAAATCACCATATATTTATTAGGAAAATTTATCGATTGATTAAAAAAAAGATAATTATCAAAAGTTTTTTTTTTTGTTACTATATTATTCTCTTTAAGTTCTGTTTTTTTTTCTTTGAATTTTGAAAGATGTAAATAGATCTCTCGCTTTTTGATCAAAGTATAGTTCAGTGACTTTCTTTGTCTACAAATTTGTTTAAATCATTGAAAGATTGTAGCTTTAAGATTAAATGTCTCAAATAAAAAGAAAGTCTTATAATTTAATTATAACTAAACTTAAAACAATTCTAAAATAAAAATAATTATAAAATGGTTATTTATTTAAAGTTTTATATAGATATTATCGAATAGATGACGTCAACAGAGTATTTGAAATTTATGATTACATGTGGTATAAATTGGATTTTAGAGAGTAAAAATACATATTCTCTAAAATAAAAATAAAAAAAACGACACTTTATTACTAGTTATTTATGATTTTCGTTATTTTTAAATTAGTAAAGCTATTTTTTGTTCTAGGAAACAAAACATTCTATTAATTATGCTACATGGCGAGAGGGTTTTAACAGAACAACTCAAATTATCTTGCAGAAAGCGCAGGTTCTTGTTAGGAATATTCAATTTTACTCATATTAACACATTACATAGTATTTTAATGAAAGCAAGTCTTATATCTAAAAATATTTCAAACCGCTCTAAATTTCTAATTCTGTTTTTATTTTATTCATACAATGATTCCCAAATCAACATATTAACTATTATTATTCGTCTTGCATTAGTGGTTGTGAGGTCAGCGCAACTGCCTTACAAGCAGTTGCCCCAGGTTACGGGTTCGCGTGCCGGCCGATGCTATGACACTTGAAAAAAAAAACTATTCCTATTCTTCAAACTATAAATACTCTCCTTTTATAAATTCAAAAATGTTTGATTGTGCACCTATTATGTTCATAAATTAAGATGATTCTAAACTAAGAAGAACATGAATGAATTTAAACAAGTTACACATACACATATATTTGTTTTTAATTAGTTACCTCCCCCAAAAAAAAGTTTGTGTGAAAAAACAATAATTTGTCATCTAGCTATTGTTTTTTAGATTATAAAATCAGGACTGAAAGTTATAATTTTTTTATGCACAGTATTTGACTGCCTATGAAATAATCTCATATAATGCCTAAAAAATATTTTCATGCAGTCGGCTATTTAGAGTCAGCTTTGCATTTTTAAACGATAATTTTAAACATAATTATTTATAAAAAGGAAATGTTACAGTAAATTATACTCCCACCTCAACACTTGGTTACAGTGTAATAAAAAAATTAAATCCTTTTCCTATTGGTTCTCTTTACACATGATGAAGATTATCCTGAATAATTAAAACAAAACACAAAAATATCACATACTCCTATTATTCTATTGGTTTTATGTTGGTCAAACATAATTATTTTTATTTAACAAAGTAAGGAAATTTCTTTTAAATTATTGAGGGCAAATTTCTTTATATCCAAAGAGAAACAATAGGAAAATGATTTCATTTTCTTATTACAGTATTACTGAATATTAAGGAAGATATATTTATTATTTACTGTAAAAGCATTTCCTCTTTAAAAACAATCGTGTTTAACATTGTATATATATATCAATGTAGTGAATTACTTTGTTACATTTCAATGTTTATTTCAAAGTTAAAATAAAAATGAAAGAATTTTTTATTAATTAAATTAAAAGCAATCTAACAATATAAAAACAAACAATTGGATCAATCAATTAATATCTATGCTCTCTGCCTTAATTATTCAGGATAGTCTTTTTATGTAAAGATAACTAATAGGAAACTTATTTCATTTTCTGATTACAGAATATTGAGGTGGGACAGTATACTGTTTACTGTGCCCATATTAAAAAAAAATTGTGTTTATATATATATATATTCAGGTTGTCGATAACATTATTATATTTAATAACAGAAATACAGGCTTATTGTATACATGTATTATATATATTACTTTAATAAAATTATAATAAAAAGAATGAATTATAATGGTGATTTTTCTTAATAAATAATATACTGCAGAAGTACTTTCAATTAACTTCTTAACCCTATTCAACAGAAAATCATTTAAAGCCAATTTTAGCAGAACACAACATGATGTTAAATACCATACAATATTTTTTTACTTTAACACAGCATATATTAATAAAGCTGACATATTTCTATTTATCAAAATTGTTTATTTAATTTTTCTTTTATTATGCTTTTACACTTCATAAAACATCTTAGTAATTTCCTAATCAAAATTGGAAATAAATTGACATGTTTTTCCATTATCAACATTTGCAATTATTTTAATAATTATTATTCATATTTTTCATAAGTTATTATAACAATCAATGGTTTTTTTAACATACTTCCAGGACTATACCTTGAGTCATCCATGTACAAAGCATTGCTCTTACATAAAATTGTATACACACTATTTCTTTTCATTTAAAAAGTACAATATTTTTTAATTTATTAACTAAAGTTTTAACATTAAGTGGAACACACAAAGAAACATTGTATAAATCTTTAGATATATATTTACAAATATTAGTTGGGAGGATTTAAAGCATGAGTTATAGATTTCGATTTTTTATCATTACCTTTCTGCTCATTTAAAACAGATTTTTTAATGACATAAAGTATAATAAATTTGTTTACTATAATATCCACTTTAAATCAACTGTTCTGTAAGTAAAAGAAATTATATATTTCTTTCATAGTCACATAATTTCTCATGGCAAAATAAGAGACACTGGACTTGCAATATTATGCATAAATGATACTTTTTTTTTAAGTGTCATAGCATCGGTCGGGACATGAACCTGCAACCCGAGCAACTGCCTGCAAGTGCAAGGCAGTCATGCTGACCTCTCGACCACCAATGCAAGAAGTAATAAATGATACTTTTGATTTACAATATATAATCACATTATTGCAATGCTTTAATTATATAATTATAACTTAATATCCTACCGTCTTTTAATTTGTATGTTACAAGGGATGATGGTTTACTAAGTTAAGTTATAATTAATAATAGAAGAGGACTGCAAGAAAGAGTATATACCGTATGCATAATTTGCAATGAAAATGTATATCATAATGAAAGTGATAAACCATAAAATATTGATACAATGACAAAAGTGTTGATTGAAGTTCAATATAATAATAAACAATTTTATTATACTTTACATCAATTTAAAATATATATATATATATTACTTTAAAGGGGCAGAAATTAAATGATAAAAAATAATATGTATTTTAGAATGTTTCAGATGTTCTACTATTTTAAATATTTATATATAATGTTTCATTTTGTATTTCATTAAATGTTAATAGATTTGTATTTAATTCAAAAACTGTTATACATTTTAAATTAAAAAAAACTAATAATGTGTAATTTTTATATAAATACAAGGCTTTAGTGTAGTTTTAAGTTAAAATTAAAAAAAAAAAAAAACATCAATTGTTATATAAATAATAATCTTCAAAATGTTTCATGACAAGACAGTTTAGTGTTGTTATTAATAGTTATGTGTACAGGGAAAGTATAAATAAAGATTGTTTTTTTTTTTAAATATAAAATTAAAATTACTTAATAGCAAATATATATATCATTAATAAATTACGTACACTATAGATTATATGATAAAACAAACTCTATTCTTCATGCAAGTATTATTATATTTTAAGAAATCAGTGATAAACAGGAGATAATGCATTTAAATCCATATCACCAGATGCTTCTAGTTTTTGCCTTTAATAACGAAGTTTTGAACTCAAAACGAAGTTATATATCAGTAATCATTTAAAATTTATTATTATTATTCTTCATTCTAAAAGTTTAAAATTTTGAAACAACCAAACATTTTCAATTTAAGCAACATTCTTGTATAGAACCTGGCTCTTATTTGATGGTATATTATATAAATTAAATACTTAAGTGATTTGTTATTATTAACAATTACAGGCAAAGGATATAACTATCTTCAATTAATAAAAAAATGTATGTACTAAAATATATAACTACTAATCTGGAATCATATCTACATAACTGTTAAACAGACAATCTGAGATTGGGTTCAAAATCTTATGATGTTTTCAATTTTCTGGCTTTTAGCATGAATGGTAAAAATTAAACATGGATGCAAATGCATATCTACCTTAAGTTTAGTTTCGAATCTCAAGCTTTAGCGGTAAAGATTAAAAATAGAAACCAGTTTGATGTTTGGGATTTAAATGCAATATCATCTGGTAATTATTGATTATTCAAATTTTTTGTATAAAGAAAAACCTTTTTTTAATTATTATGTTAGTTATAACAAGATGTGAATCAAGCTGTAAATAATTTTATAAATATATTGTATTGGTCAAAGCAAGAACAAACATATCAATAACTAACTACAATTATGGAAAAGAGAGCACATCCCTGCACTACTTAAAAGTTGGATTGACTTCAGTACTGACATTTTTTTAAATTTCAGCATTTTATCTTAAAAGTAGACAAGATGGTTTCTAGATAATTTTTATATTGGTTCAAGTTTGTATTTAATCTTTTTATAAATAATGGCAAAAGCAGAAACAGATATGTGGCGGGGATTTGATTACATACCATCTACTGATCACTACTAACTCAATTTTACTAAAGATGAATTGAAAACATAAAGATACACTTGTTTATATTATTTTATGCAAGCTATATCATAAAGGGATAGCATGCTGGTATATTCATCTTTCTGCAAGAAAGAAAAAAAAAAAGATTCTTAAAGTCACGATGAGAAAATAGAAAAAAAATAAAAAAATATTATTATTTTATCCCTTGAAATCATTGTAATATTTTCACTTACTCATACATGCACTCATAGGAAAGTATATATGTATACAACTAAAATAAAATTGGTAATGTTTCTAATATAAAATTCGCGGTCTCATAAGCTAAAGACCAAGAGAAAGGATGTTTGAATGACATCTCTCGCGATATATATTCATTTCTTAGAACCGACCACTGTTCATTAAGTAAACTTAAAATCTAAATACCTGAATTTTTCCATGAGAATATGGACCAACATTCCGTTTGAATATAGTAATTACGAAGGCGTTGAATTAAAATAATTGCTGCTAATCATTAATTTAATGATTTGCATTGTAAAATTCACGTATCTTAAGGTAATCAACATAATTTTCTAAATTTTAAGAATGTTTTAATATTAGTTTTATTTTTTAAATAATAGAATTCATTCATTATACAATGAAGTATCGCTGTCTGTATATATAAACAGAGAGAGAGAGAGTGCAAACATACATAGCATGTTTGAATATATTTTTTTAAAATTTAAAATCCAAATTAGTAATTACCCTTTCTAAATTATTACATTAAAATAATTCCTGATTAGAATTTCTTAAAGCTTTTTTTTTTTCTAATCGAAACATGATACGTTTTTTTGTCTTCATTCGTCGCTCTAAGAAAATTAATTTGTTATTCATGTATGTCAAATTATTAACATCCTTCTAAAGTCCATAAATAGAAATAGAGTTATTCTAACTTTTAAGCCTTTGAGATAATAAAATTTCAACAAGTATAAAAGAAAAATTAATTTTAAAACTTTAATAAAGTAAAAGGAAAATAATCTGAGAATGTTTAAATATACATAAGAAAACAAGATTGAAAACAATAGGTGGTACGTTTGCCAAGTTAAAAAAAAAACCTTGGAATAATATAAACGTTATTATTATTTTTCAAGTCAGGAGAGACATATTAGTAAAAAAATAAGCCTCTGAGGAATATAAGAGGAAATATTTTGTAAACTACTACATGAATATAGAAATGCCCTGCACAATAAAATTATGGGACAAAACAAAATTTTAGGTAAGACATACTTTATCAAATAATTTAAAATTTAAAATAAAAATTTTAATAAGCGATAGTAAGTATTTTAAAGCAAGTGTAATAAATCTAAAATGTTATAATTTATTTAGTAAATTATTAAGTGTCTAATGAATTAAAATATTATTGCGGCATTCACTTTTTTAAATAATCAATTCATATTAAAAAAAATACTCCGACATTTCTATCAAAATAATAATCAGATAAGAAAAAAATATTTTAATCACAAAATAATGGTGTATTAAAACATAAAGTCGTAAGTAAATAATGACTAATATCATTCCAACATTTGTTTTAAGAGAAAACGATTTAGAATAATATTCATCATATTAATTACCTACTATTTAATAACAGGATATTTATTTGTTTCTTAGTTTAGTATTTAGATATAAAGATCAATCAATTTCGCCAGAAGAGGGAAAGAGTCTTTATATATATATATATGTTAAGCTTACTTGAAAATCCTTGAATTAAAATTAATATAACACTTTCCAGTTTCATTTAGATTCAACACTATATAATTTATAATAAAATTTTAATTCAGCGTGTCAATTATACATTTTTTAAAATGTACTCTAAACTGTTAATTATTCACTGAGAAATAAATGATATTTCCTAAAAGTAATGGTTTGTTTTATTAATATTGTAATAGCCATACATATTTGCTGGTTAAAAGGATCAACTCTGATGACTAATAACTTATTAATAAAAAATGGATATTATTTTTAACAAGTTTTCCTATTTTCCTATTTGTTAAAGTCATTATTGTATATATATATATATATATATATATATATATATATATATATACACAATAAGAATGAGAATATCATTATATATATATATGAGTTATCATTTTGTATTATATTCATAGCGTGATACAATTTTTATATCTTAAATTTTATTGTCATTAGAACATTGAAACATCAAGGTGAGGATCTATTAAATTAAATATGTATGAAGGCTATCAAAAGTAAATATCATTCTAAAATGTATATGCTGATTAAGATTATATTTATAAATATAATGCTTTCTATACCTTGAAAAGATTTAAAACATTTTAGTAAATGTAATTTTGGATTAAAAATAGTAAACAAAATATAGATTTTGTAGAAGGTTACAAATAATTTTTCAATAAATTGTGATATTACACAACCTATTAAATGAAAAAAAAATATATGGGCAAATAAAAGTAACATTCAATGGTATTAAAAGTAGAAAACTCTCCATAAAGTAGTGCCACACAGTACAAGACAATAATCAATGAATGCAGAATATTTGTGCAATAAATCCCCATCTAGTGCCTACTCATCCAATAACCTCAGACTAGTTCTTAGCTTATAACTTTTATCAATGATGAGATCTGGATCTGAGAATACTGCACCTAGATCTAAGAATATAATGCAACCCCCCAGCAGTTGCCTTTTACCATGGAGCTCAAGATAAAAACACCATAATGTCTTAAATCCAAGCTCATTATCTGATGTAATCATATATATATATTGGCTGCTGGAGAGTTGATATCTATATGTATATATATATATATATATTGGCTGCTGGAGAGTTGACTTAGATCCTTAGATATAGGTGCAGTGATCTCAGATACAAAACTGCTCACATATAAAATCTATGAGCTAAATACTAGTCTAGAAGTATTGGTTAAATAGGCACTAGATGAAGATTTTATTAATAAACATTCCTGCATCCCTTGATTACAAGGGCATGCACTGAGTGGCAGTACTATATGGATTTTTTTCTATAGTTCAAGAAACTTATAAAGGAAGCTTGGGTTTTAAATTGCAGTGTTATCAGAAAGAAGAGGAATGGATGGGATGTAAGAAATAAACAAATGGTAGCTAATTTAGATACAAATGTGTATGTGAAGAGGTAATGGGTCTTTACAATTAATGGTAAGCAAGTTATTTATAAATGTAATGGAGAAGAAAGAGTCAAAAGAATTTATCAAAAAGTAGTTAGGAAAAAAAATTGTTAAAATTAGGTATTTGAATATGCAAGGCCATAGGAAAAGAGCATGAGGTATTAGAAAGAGTGGAAACACATTTAAAAGAATAAAAAGAACTTATTTTGGAAGACTTGGTATGGCCTGGTATAAATAATAAAGAAAAAGAAAAAAAGGGTGGTGGTATAGGAGTTATGCCAAAAAATATTTAAATACCACTAAATGTCAAGAACATTTGTTGTTGGAGATAATGTTAGGAAGACAAGAAATGGAAGGTGGCTATAGTGTATATAGCTACTGGAGATAGTCAATATATAATGGAGTGAAATAGTAGCATATATGAATGCCTAGTTAAGGATATACAGAGTTTCAAAATAAAGGGGAAGAGTATAATTGTTATAGGGGATATTAATGGGCATCTTGAAAAAATTGATGATGCAGGTATTAATAATGGACAGCTTTTGAAGAATTTTTGTCAAAGACTGAATTTGAGCATTGGAAATTTATCAAATATTTATGAGAGACATTACACATAGTCTAGAAATTATATAGTCCACACAATAGATTATGTATTGGTAGAGAAAGAGGGAATGAATAAAATATGGAAATTTAAGGTGTTTTTTAATGATGACGGAGTATGTAATAGTGATCAGAATTTCTTTATAATGGAAATGGTTAGTAAGGTGTTGGAAAATATAAATATAAATAGAAATGATAGTGAAACATGTGGATGGAGAGTGACTGATAAGAGTAAGTTAGAAGAGTATACAATAAAAGTTGAAAAAACCATGGAAAAAAGTTGGTTAGGGGTAAGTATAAGGATTGGTATAGTAAAATAGAGAAAGTGGCAAATGGGGTTTTAGGAGGGAATATTCTGAAGAATAAAAGTGATAAAAATGAGAGTTAGTAAAAGTATAAAAGAGAGGAAAAAGCATGCAGAGAATATAAGTGTGGTATTAAAAACAAAGAAAGTGAAAAAAATGATAATGTTAAATGAAAAAAGTACTTAGAAAAAGAAGTTGGCTAAAATAGATAATTATATAGAGAAAATGAAATTGAATAATAAATTGTTGGAGGATATTAATAAAAGTGGAAGAGATGGAAGTAAAAAGTTTTGGAAATACATTAAAAGAAGGAAAGTAGGGGGGAGAGAGATAGTATTACTAGATGATGTGGGAGTAGAAAGTAGTTCTAGAGAAGAATTAGAGATAATATTAAATAAGTATGTAATGGATATAGATAAAATGTTAGTTGTGGACAGAATGATACAAATATGAAAGCATGTAGCAATGGATATATTAAGTTTCCAAAAAATGAACTGAATGAGGCAGGGAAGAAATTGTAAAGTGGTATGGCAAGAGGTTTACATGGATGGGAAGCAGAAGTGATAATGAATTTAGGGTGTAGGGCAAAAGCAAAACTATTTTCATGTATTAATAAGATGGCACAGAAAAGAGATTTTACAGGTAGTTGTAGTAATACAAGAATAATACTACTACTTAAAGAAAAAGGCAAGGATTATAGAAAGTTAAACAATTATAGACGCATAATGATAACTTCAGTTTTATTTAATGTTTTTTCATGTATGGTGGCTGGAAGGGTTGAAAAATGAATGGAAGAAAATAATATAATGACAGAAATGCAAGGAGGTTTTCAATCAGATAGGCCTATAGGAGATAGTTTATTTGTAGTTACACAAAACTTATGAATATGAGTAGGTATACAGGTAGACAGTTATATATGTTTTTATACATATAGGAAAGGGGTATGATAAAGTAAATAGATATAGATTATATGTAAGTTTAATAAATTTGGGAATGAATGGTGCTTTACTGGATATTATTAAAAAAATTATATGAAAATAATTACATATCATTTAGGGAATATAGAATCAGTTAAAGTTAAACTGGGGTGGGACTAAGGCAAGAAACCCTTAGTCACATATTTTGTTTTGTTGTATTTGGGAAAAATGCAGATAGAAAGATTAGGAAGAGGGATAGAGATACCATTAATATGTGGCAAGGAAATATATACATTATAGGGGCTTTTATTTGCAGATAATGTCTTTTTGTGTGCAGAAGAATGGAAGATATGGAAGTTATACTGAGGACATGCACAAAGGGATAGGGATTACGTTTAGTAAAGAAAAATCAAAAGTAACAGTTATTAATAATGGGAAAAGAGACAAAGAATTTTTATTGGGGGATATAAAGTTAAGTGTGACAAATAAATATAACTATTTGGGAATCATATTAAGTAGTCAGAGAAAATATGATAATAATGCTTTATGGGTTAGGAAAGAAGTATTAGATTACTTGGAAAAAGTACAAAGAGAAGTATGCAGAGGTATGGATGGCAAAAAAGGCAATTAAAGGAGAAATGGGATGGTCAAGTTTTTATATGAGGGATGCAAAATGAAAAATGAAAATGTCTGTAGATTTCAGTTTATGGATAATAAAAGAATAGCTAAAATAATATTTAATCAGGTTACAAATAAAGGGTGAGAAAGGTTATGTGGTATGTAGATGATTTTGATAAAAAAATTATATCAGTATACTTGTACATAAGGGGGTATGATTGTGTTAGGAGAATTGTTGAGTATTATAGTGGTAAGGAATGTGATAGAAGAATAGATGCATTAATAAAAAATAAGAGTTGGAGAGATGGAGAACTAGTATGAATAATATATAGAAGTAAATGGAATATTGGATGTGACTTAATTTATGATAATAACAAGCAACATAATTTATTGTTTAAGGCTTGAATGGGATCTTTAGCAATAGGGGATTATACATATAAATAAAAAAAATGTGAGTGATTTTAACCTGCAAGTTGTGTATGAAAGTTATAGAAAATATTAGGCATCTGTTAAGTGAATGTAAATGCCTGAAAGTGGAAAGTATACAAATAATTAAGTTGTGGAAGAATATATACAAGGAAAGTGATTATACAGAAAGTTGGTTTTTGATTTTTATACTGGGTTTTGGAAAAGATGAGGAGAATTTAGATATAAAAGCCATGGAGTTGACAAAGATTATGTTGTGGAAATGGAATGGAGTAGGATATGGGAAAAAATAGGGTGGGAATGGAAATGTAAGATAAAGTGGCTAACAGATTTCTCTTGGCATAGTTGCTGAGGGTTTTGACTTCCTATAAGGATAAGTCACAGTGCATCACATCACATAAAATAATGATAATAACAGCTTGAGTAAGTGTATGAAATGATGATCATTCCATGCTTTGTTGGATTTATAACATTCAAGGGTAATGTAAAATATAAAAAAATAAAAAGTCACAAACAAAGATTGCCAGTAAATAATGATATTAATAACAATAAATAACTTTGGCCAAATTATTTATTTCGATCCTAAAACAATGTGTTAAAATTAATCAAGAATTGAAGTGACAGAGATATTTATTTTTTATATATAATAAATTTAATGATTTATATACTCAAAATAAAAATATATAATATGTTATATAAAATAAGGAATATTAATGTAATATCAATTTATCAGACATTATTCCACATAGTATATCACATGTTATCATGAAGAGTATAATATCAAACGTGAAACATATAGGCTATATAATAATTAGATATATCTGGCATTATTGCTTAAATGATAATAGATAAATAAAAGTAAATCACTAAACTTAAACATAATATGAAATAATTTCAAAGATCTAGTTAAAATCCGATTTATCATTAAAATAACTAAAACTACTAATAAAATGTTAGTAATAAATTACCAGTATTTGGATAGTCAAATTTGCATGGAAGTCGAGAGAGAGAGCTGTTCCACTGTTAAAGAATGTTTATCTGAATCGTCCTATTAGTAGATTTTGAAAATAGTATTATTCGTAATTTCTACACATTTCTTAGAAGGAGAAATAAATATCTTAATAAAATGGTGAGTTAGTTATATAATATTTAGTGTGGAGTAAAGTTTTTTTAAGTTAATGTAAGTGCAAATTAATGCTGAAAATAGATACTAATTGACCTTTTACTTTAATAAGTATTAAACAATTCACATATTTAATTTTTATTTTTTTTATATAACATCCGCGTTTTTTTTAATATAAAGGCAATTAATTTCTTTTTTAGTTTAAACGCATTATTGGTCCATTATATATTTAAATTGTTTATTATTCTGAATACTATTTCAATTATTATTATTATTATTATTATTATTATTATTATTATTATTATTATTATTATTATTCTATTGGTCAGTTTGTTTCTTATTAATACGTTAACTTTTAAAAAAAATATATCTACAGTTTTTATATGTATATTGTTTATAATATGTATTGGAATGTTGAAAATTGTGAAGCTAATATCAATATTTTTTATTATATATTATTTTGTCTGATACATATATTATTCTATTATAAAAACAATGTAATTACTTTTTTCATTAAAATTAAAAACTTCAAATTGTATTTTTTTCGTACCACATTTACGATTTTTAAGAAATTACAAATTTTTATTATTTTTTTATTAAAATTAAATACTTTAAAGTAAGCATTATTGTTTAAATTATTATATTTTTGTACAAAAATAAAACTTATTTATCTGTGATATCTCTGAGAAATAAAATTTTCATTCATAACAACCAAAATATTTTAAATATTTAAATTTTTCTTTAGAAACATTCATACATAATTTTCGCATCCTCTCTTCATTGAGAAATCCAATATCAATTAATTGAATATTTCTACACAAATATATATAATCAGTTATTATATTTTTAAAGAGTTGTACAATAATACTTGTGAAATGATGCTTTCATTTTTTTGGTTACAAAATATTAACTAGTTTTAATTCTAATCAATATCTCTCAGAGCTAAAATACAATTAGAGATTTCACTAGTGTGTATAGTCAAAATCACATGTAAATTACTACCTGACTTAGTGGAACTCTTCAAAAAGCAATGTCTATAAATATAAACTCTGAGTTGAAATATGTTTTATCATTTGTCAATTATTATTTAAATGAATAATTAAATATCGTGATTTTTCTCCAAAATAATCTTTATTTGCACAAAAAGTTAAATATACAGTGTAATTCTTATTTACAACCAGGTGTGATCAGTAATGAAGATATGATGATAAATCAAACAGACGTATGTCCATGTTTGAGTATAATAATAACCTGTAAACTACTACTTAAAAACAAATATGAATTTGAGGTGTTAATTTTATTGTCAAAACATAAGATAAAAGTCATTAAACACTGTATTTTCTATGTCTAATCCTGATGTCAATTAATATTCCAACAGAAAAAAATGTTTCGTATGTAAAAGTTGTTGTAATGGAAATATAATAAAATCTTAACATATCTGTCTGAATACAATGTGAAACTAAAAAAAAAAAATCTATACATTATGAGAGACATTCAAAATAGCCAATCTTACACAAACTGTGAGTTGCTATCAATCATTTCTTATTTCCTTAAAGAAATTCTGAAATATATTATTTTAAATGAAAATAAATTTATTTTAATACTGTATTACTTATCTGTTATGTAACTGAAATTTTTTATTAAGAAAATTAATTATTATTATAGTTAGGTTTTAAAAAACAATAAAGATCATTTTAATTTTATATAAAAGTATTAAATTTAATAATTAAATCATTTATTTTATTTATATAATTTATTTTTATATTATTAAAAAAAATTAAAAAAAACATGGTACCTTAACAGCAATAAAAAATTAAACATTAATTTATTTATTCACATTGTAATATAAAATAATAAAAAAATATTTTTTGAAATACTATATTAGAAATAAACATTGCATGTATATAGTACCTAGTACATTTATTTAAAATTTTATTAGCTTATGGTTAATATTTTTTTAATATTATTGAAATGCACATACAAAATATCTAAACAATAATCATATACTAGATGATTGAAATAAGTTGATAAAAATATTACAAATTATAGAAGTAATAAATGTTTTTATCAGTTCTAGTCAAAAGATTTTCCAAGAATCTCATCTATAAGGATCTTTGAATTCAAACCAATTATATCAACAAACTGCATTTAAATTAATAAAGTGTCACACTTCAATATTCACATATCTGATTTTGGCATCTTATTTAGAGTATGAATTTAGATATAGCCTATGCTTGATTTATTCATAGTCAAATTAATAATTTTTATTAGTTAATATGGCTTCTTCTTGCATTACCAGAATTAATTAGTTGTTGTGTGAACACATTATATCTAAATTTTATGTAAATTATAAGAGAATAACTGTTTTATATAATATTCAATAATTTGTAATTTATAGTAATGTCTTGTGATATCTGCTAGTAAAATGTAATTAAAGTTGCATATTAAAAACAAGTGTTTTTTTATGTACAAAATATTTTGCTACTTTAATAACAAATTAGACTTTAAACAATTATGTTTTATTTTACTTTACTAATAAAATGATCATGTTATTCAAACATTCTTTTATGATTGTAGCAACTAATATGTAAGCAGTTTTATACTTTTTAAAACAGTTAAAATAAAAATATAATGTAATGTAATATTTCAAAATTAAGGAATATTATATATTAATACAAATAAGTTATCATTATTCCAAATTTAACTTACTAATTGATCTTTATGCAATTCTGTCATTGGCATTATGGACATGTTTTCAATTAAAATAATCTCTTTGAAAGACTTGGCATTACAGAGTAAATAAAAATAATTTGCTTAATTGAAATTGTAAAATAATTGTTCTTACAAAAAGTATCCAGATACAAGCCATTACTATACATCAAATACATTCAGTAGAAATATTTGAAAACAATAAAGATAATATACTTATTCTGGGGAAAAATGAAATTATCATCAGTACATGCCCAATATAGCATTTTATTCATATTGCAAAAAAAATATCATTTTAATGTGCCATTTTTATTATTTTTATCTGTAAATTTATTAAATATTTGTTTTATAATAAGTAAGTTTTGTTTATAATTATAGTCAACTAAAAATTTATAGTTATCAAAATGAGAATATATCGTAACAATTTTTTTTTAATTTTTTATTAGTATAAGTTGAATTTTAATATTTTAAAACATTGTTCATTACTTGATTTTAAGCTTTAAAAATATGTTTTAATTATACAAATATTTTTGTTACTATTTTTTATATTAAAAAATACAGTTTTTAGTTAGAAAGATGACACAAAAATGTTTTATACATTTCTAAGAATAAAGTATTTTTGTTTTGAAAATTTAATATTGGATTTTTTAAATTTATTTGATTTATTTTAATAAAATTTATAAAAATAAATAAGAAATACATTTTTAAAAAAATATTATTTTTAATGAAGAAATACAACTAAAAATACAGAAAATAATATCATTTATTGTATATGATTGCATTAAACAAAAGTTCAATAACAAAATAAAAATGTTATAATTATTAGTTTGAAATGAGCTAATATCTTTAAAAATAAATGTATTAATTAATTTAAAATAATTTGTATAAGTTATTAGTGGTTAATATATAAATATCATAATTAATAGTTTGATTTTTATTAAAACTATTGTGATTATCAATTCACACACATTGCTAGTTTAATATCCCATAATGTTTTTTACAATTTTTGGACATAGCATGTGCCATTTCTTGGTCAATTTTGGTCACAATTTTTTTATTATGACTTATTTTATAGGAAATTCAAAATTTAACATTTTAGTTTTACAATCATCCATATACAGCATTATAATTTTAAAAAAAATCTCAATTTTCTTTGCTGCCTAGTGATTTATAGATCCATCTCTTTTCTCTGATTGGATGGCTGTCAACTCTGGAAATTGTGCTATATACATTTCTAAATAACAATATCAGAAACAATACCAAAATGTTTATCTATTTGAAGATGCTATAACAATACCAAAATGTTCTACATGTTTGTAATTGATTTTGAAGTAAATAAATATATTTATTGTAATTTTTTACATTTATAAATAATATTTTACATTACTTTATCAAGATATAAAGTTTGATTTGAAAAATTTTAAATTTTACAAAAACAAATAAGCATGAGAAAAATGATTTCTTTTTAATTACAATGATAGTTACATAACTGAATAATGATACACAGATTGGTTGAAATATAATTCTTTTGTTTTACAACTGGCTATTTTTTAAACGTTTTTTCTTATATTTTTCTTCAGTTATTAACATCATTTTTAATTTTTCATTACATTTAACCAATTTGAATTTAAAAATTTTTCAATTTTTCAAAGCTGAATTAAAAAAATTCTGTGTATTTTTAGATTAAGATTTTAACAATAAAAATTGACTGGAAATGAAACTGACGAATAATAAGTAGTGCACCAATATAAAAATTAGACAAAGGTTATATAAGTTGAAGGAATCATTTGAAGGGTTAATGTGTTTCAACATTAGATATTATTGTTATTATTAGTATCATGAAAACATTGTATTTATATTATTTTTAATAAATGGATTGTGTTACATATTGAAATTAATATTTATTATACATAATTTGGATGGTATAAAATGATGTTGAGAAATATATATAAATTTCAAATTGTTTTTTTAAACAAATTATAATTTTTATTTTTAAATAGGTTGATAACAAACTCATTTTTTTTTTTAATAAATTGGAATATGTCTTGTTATTTTAAATACATCTGAAAACTTTGAAAATAAGAAAATAACATTAAAATATCCATTGATTTGGTTTAGCTAACCTATTGTGAATTAATTCATAGTCACTAATATTTTGTTTAAAAATATAGCAGTATTATAATAATATTTGTTGAACTATCACATATTCAATTTTTTATATATTTCAATTGTCAATGATGTATTTAAATAATACATTAAATTTTATTTAAATATTTAAAATTAATTATGTAATATGTATGTCAGATAAAATTTTGTCTTTTCAAATTGTTTTGGTTGTTTTGGTTTTTAAAACCTTTCATATAATTTCTAAGTATTACAATTGCTTTCATTGTGTCATTGTAATTAAATAACTTCCTGTCAACATGAAACATTTTATTAAAATAATATTTTTATGTAGTCCAATTTAAATGTGTTATTTTAATTCTGTTGAATATCATATAAGAAAATTATATATATGATAGATGGCTCAGTATATATATATATAGCTTTCTGAAATCATTATAAACATTCAGAGAGTAAAAGCTACCCTTCATGTTTAACAACTCCTAAATATTAAACAGAACAAAATTTAATAGGTATAAATATTAATAATGAGCTCAAATGTAGATGACATTAAAATAAGTTTAATTGTAAACCCCAGTGTGTGTTACATATAAAGTAATACAAACTATGAATAAATGAAAAAGGACAAAATGGGCCTAATAGATTTAAACTAGGATCATGTTTAACAATGTATTGATATGTTACAAGGCATGTGAAAATTTGTATATTAACATGAATATGAAATTTGCATTCCATATTATGACATCAATCAATTTAATGCTTAAATATGATTGGATTTAAAATGCAGATGGGTCCATTTATAATTTGTTTGTTTATTGAAAGACTTGTTAAGTTTATATACAATTTCTGTAACTCAATAACTTCCAATTTAATTTCATTCACATGAGCTATTAGTAGTAATATTAACAATTCTTATGTGTTGTTTTAATTAATATTCAGTATTTGCTAAAATGAAATGCAGCCATTACTCTCTTTGTTAATGAAAACATGGTTTTATTTAGTAAGTATATAAAATTTATAAAAAAAAGTAAGTAGCTTTAGTTATAATTCTGTTAAATGCAATTTTTATATAATATTTAGAATTATTTTTATAATTTATATATTTAATATGCATTACAAAGTGTGTTGAAAAATCGTAAATATTAAAAAGCAAATAGTTATTGTATATTAGTACATAAATATTATATTTTTATTGAATGACTGTATAAAGATACATCCAAAATATATTGCTATTTCGATTATTATTAATAGTTAAAAAAATCATAAAATGTATTGTTTTTAAAATTATTAACATATTTACTCAAATAATTTGGGTCCATTACTTTTCATTTTTTAAAAAAATATATTTTAAGTAGAGGGTATATATATTGAATTTTTTAAATCCCTTACACTAATTATCATAGAATAATTAAATCCCAAGTAATTACAGCCAAATATTGGCTTGAGTCTTTATTTTTTCCTCAATATATATATATATATATATATATATATATATATATTGCATAAAACTATCAGTTTGTTCTAATTGGTCAAATTTTATAACTATTTTATAATTTTGATATAACATACACTATTTACATTTTTATCATTTATTAGGACATCTTTAAACTAACTTTAAGAAAACTGTTAATTGTTTGTTTTTTTATCAACAAGATAAAAAAAAAAATCATAACATTTTTGTAGCACCCATGATATTACAAAATGGTAAATACATTTTTTCAGATCATGGCAGTAAACGGTCAAAATAGATTATATTCTATCATCAAATATTTCTAAATTATCATTGAAGACAATAATTATCCCTTTTTTTTTCTTTTTTTTTTTAGTCCAAGATTTATTTATACCTTTATTATATGATAGGAAATTTTTATGTAATTACTAAGTGTGATATAGACTTAAAATTAAACTTCCAACCTGATAGAATGCATCCAGTGTTATAACCCATTATCAACGTTTTTTCTCTAGCTCACCTCGACAATTTCATTGTTTTTAACATTCATAAAATGTTATTTCATTCAAAACAGATTTATTTTATATAACACTTGTACCTAGTTTGGTTGTGTCTTTTTAAATAAGTAAATAATGTTATTTATTTGCAAATTAACTGTATGAAATAAATTCTAATGTGTTTTTAATAAATAAAAACAGTTTAGCATCTCATGTAAGACAAAATCCAAGTCCTTATTTTTTCTCTATCTCATAATTAAATTCACCAAAACCATTTGATTCCCTTTAGAAACCTCACTTTTAAATTGCAAAACCAGTTGCTTTTTTTTAGATATCCCATTCTCTTTGAAATTTTTATCAATTAAATGAGACATGAACAAAAAAAGACAATTTCAATTTTAATAAAACTAGTCTGATTGAGCCTTTAATATACTTAACAATTAAGAAGCACCTTCATTTTTTTACTGCAGAGGGAGGGTGTTGATATTACTTATTTTACTTACCAACAGAAAAATCCAGAATTACTAACCCCATCCAATCTTTATATACACATCCTTACAATTCTTCTTAAATGTATTATTTTTTGCAGTTTCCTTTTACTCTTTGTCTTTTGAAATACAAAGGAAATTGCCCAGTAAATATGCACTTCTTATTAAAAAGTCCGCTAGTTTTGTAAATTGTTTAAGTGATTGATAATCTTTTCTCTTCTAAGAAAGATCTTTCTCAATTTTTCTCCATATCAGAGACAGAAAATAAAGTATACCCTTTAATATTTGATTTAAAAAATATGTAACATGGATAATAATTATTTATAAGCACAAGTCCTTTTTATACGTATTTTTCTCAATGTTCTTGTTCATTCCAATTTTTTTCATATTCTAAATTAATTAATACTAGTAATACAAAAATAGATTAATAGGCTCTAGAGTAAACATTTTAAACCTGTCCACTAAGATTTACGTTATTTTCTATGCAAAATTATTTGCTTAAAATATATAATAATTTTCACATTTATAACTATTCTCCTTTTATCTTATTTAGAAATACTTCATAAAGAAGACTAACTTATTTTGCTCCAAATTAACGTGGAAGCAAAAATCGAAATATCAGTGACAGAAGAAAAAATACTTGCAAAGCTTAAACATCTTTTGTTATCTGCTACATCTATTTTTTTGCTGAGATTAATCAATGTTATAACCAAATTTATTATTTCTTTTCCTGAAATAAAATTACATATTGCGGTCGCACTTCTGATAAAAAATATTTTATATCTCTACTTAAATTCGGTTCAATATAACATTTTCAAAAGACCTTAATATCTGGATGAGTACGGTTCAATAGCACAAACACTGAAAAATAAAAAAAAATAAAAATATTTTCTTATTTTTTTTAAACAATAACTTCATTATTTAGGTTTTAGTTTTTGGTATAAAAAACCTAAATATTTTCATAAAAAATAATGCTTAATGTTGATAAAATGCAGATGCAATATTAATTCAGTTTGTTTTAAAGTGTTTTTATAGCAGTTAGTAAATAATGATTTCACAGAAATAATTATTCTTACAATTATGCCAGTGATAAAAATTTCCATATTATCGTTTTCTTAGGATAATAGATAATAAACTGAAAAAGGCAAAGAAAAGAGGATTAAAGCAATAGAAAGAACTAGTAAAATATGATATTGCTCTACTACATAACTTCAGAAATTACTGTAAAATACCTACTCTTGCTTTACAATGGCTAATATTAAATATACAATAAAAAATAGATATTCTGGCAGTGGGTATTATATTATGATTAAAGAAAACACTGATTGAGAGATGTTATATTATTACTATTGCCTAATGGAATGTTTTATTTATGACATATATAACATAATCCATATTATGTAAAGCCATTTTGTAAAGCCTGTTTTCATTTGTATAAAACTGTTTCTCCTATGATATTTGAAGTTACTATAAATGTCCAAAAATGATAAATCTAAAACAAGAATAGTTTACAATTAGCATGAAATAATTTTTAAACTATTGATAAATAATGATTTCAATATTATTCATCCTTAAATGAATCATTTAAACTATTTTCAATAAAAATCATTTTTTCAATTGCTTAAAAGTATATTAATTGTACTATGTTTAGTAGATTTTTAATTTTTTTTTTAAAATACAAACATCTATTTAAAAAAATAATGGAGTACTAATGAATCTAATGAGGAACAAGTAGAAAATTTTGCTAAATTTGATATATTGGTATTTTGATAATATTCCTACTATGTTGTATTACTCCAATGACATATTATTTTAAGTTTGCAATATGTTTAACATAATGCATCCAAGGGATATGCACACAAACATATCGATAGAATTTGTCTGCAGATCATGTGTATGTGTTAGTTTAAAAATATCACAAACTTAGAATAATACATCACTGGATAATACATCATGTAGTAACAAACTTCAAATCTAAAAAAGAGGAGAAATATATTTATTATAGAAAAAAAAATACATTTTGAAGGTTTAATATTTTTCGGACTATTTATTATGGCTATTCGTGCCATCAAAGACATTCGTACCAATCCTGGCATATATGATTTCTTTGTCCCATCATAAACACCCAGAAAATGTAATACCACATTTTCAATCTAATAAAAAATATTATTTCTGATGATGAAAAAGTATATTCATTGTGGCTGAAGAAAAAAATATAAAAAATAACCCTGAAACGTTTTTTTGAATGGCATGTTGTAACAAAGTTTTAGCTTTATGGGGATTTTTTTAACTTAAAAAAAAGCCAAGATAAAGTTTTACCTGTATCTAAAAATGGTGAATTTTAAATTTAACCTTATATTTTATTTTATTTTTTTTTATAAAAGAAACATATACAAAATTTTAGCAAATAAAAAAAATCACAAGTATATAAATTTTAGCTGTAAATATATTTTTCAATATAAAGCCATATTATTTAAAAATGATGCGTTTTTATGATGGCACAAACTCTCTTATTATTCTGGCAGGAGGGAGGATGTTTTAAAAAATGTTTAAACAAAAACGTACAAAAAGTATCATATTAAAAACTCACACTTACCACTTTTTATTTATTATGGTAATGTATTTTTCCCCTTTTCCATAATGAATATATATATATATATATATATATATATATATATATATATATATTGTACATATACATACAGTATTCAATTATTTAAAAAAAAAAAAAAATTTTTATTCTTTCATACATACAGAGATTTATATGTATAGATTTATTATTATGAATAAGCAGTTCTTTTTGTGATTTATTATATAATATTTTTTATTATTAAATAATATGTTAAATTTATTTAACTTTCATTTTGTTAAAAGAGAGTAAATCATAAAGGTGTAAAATTGTTAGATTAGGAGATAAAAATTGTACACGTGTGAAACAATGAATAGATCTGTACAAACACAAAGATGCTTTTACACTTATTTCTGATGGCTATAGATGGCCAGCTTTGTTGTTATCTGTATCTTAAAATTATTTTTACAAAAGAGGTGCTTTGATGTAGATAACGATAACATCAATTTTAAGTCAAACTTGTGAAGCTTTGATTTTTTTTTTAAGATAAAGATTTCCAGATGTTTTTTTTTCTTTGGTTGAAATTCGCGATATAAATGATTAAAACAATTTTTTTAATCAGTCAGTTATAAATTTTTTTAGAGAGATGATCAGTCAGTCTTAAATTTCTTTAGAGAGATGATGAGTTAGTCATTAATTTTTTTAGAGTGAAAGTCACTCAAATTATGATTATTTTTGAGACTCAACTCAGTCGGTCCTTCCTTGTTATTATTCTTAAGCAGAAATGTAAGCGAACGCTTTAATTTTTTTTTCCTCACTCTTTGAAAGTTGAAAAAAAAGAGCAAATGGAATGTGCGTTTACATAAAGCAATTTACAGCAATATTAAAGAAGAGGAGAGAAATAGAACAAGATTGAATTTATTATAAGTTAGTAATAATTATAAAAATGGTATTAACATATTTGGTTAGGCATAATACAATGCCTCTGCATTGCTAGACCATTTTTTCTGCTTCCTGATTAATACAGAATGAGTCAAAATCGCTGATCTGTCTATGAAGTCATGTATCCAGTAATAACCAACAAAATGATAAATTTTGAAGCCAACCACGCAAGCTATATGGAATGCTTTGTTCCTAGTTCCTGTCTTATTAAAAGCTCACTGTCTTCCAATGAATGGAGAAGAGGAAATAGAAGAAAAAGAAAATTTATAACATCCATGTAGAACCAAGTTTGAAGCCATAAATCAGATTTTGTTGATTTACCTCAATCATCTAAAGTGTCAACAGCAATTATTTTTTTTAAAGGAGAGAGACAAGCAAATCCACCGGTACCTACTTATTCAAAGTACTTATAATAACTTTTTTTTTAAATGGTAGAAGGAAGCCAATCAACAGTAAATAATAATGGAATTGAAGAAACAAGCAAAGTCAATTGATTCAGCATTATCTTAAAAGTATCTGCAATAACTTTCTTTTTTTTTGTTGTTGTTGGTGTTGGTGAGCAAAGAAAAGCAGTCTGATAATTCAAACTCAGGACATTAATAAGAAGTAAAAAGTAGACGGGTAAATATGAACTTTCTTTAACCGATTTTATTCTTTTACTTATTAAAAGTAAACCTTAATTTACTGGTCAAAGCAATTTTCTTTTTTTGATACAGAAACATTAAAGACTTGTTTATCTATAGTTATTTGCAATATCTCACAACATAGCACAAACATAGTTTAAATCTTTAAACTTAAATTTTTCATTATTTTTTTATTATATATTGTAATGTTGAAATGTTTTTTTTTTAATTGTTCTTCAGTTGTTAATGATGATGAGCAACCTATAGATATATGCATTTATAATGTTTTTTTTTATTTTTATTTTATCTTGTTGCATGTTAAAAAATTAATATATGTATTTTATTTTCTTTCGCTATAAGGTTGCAAAAGAAAAAGATATTTTTATATATGTGATTTTTGGGTATACATTTTAAACATATATGTTAACATTACCGAATGCGTGAATGTGTAACTGCTTACCCAAACACATCAAAGAATAGGTTATATATGATTAGTTTAAAATGGTAAATTAAAAAGTAGGGCATTACATTTGAATGGAAATGAAATAACACATTCAAGTTTCACCTGAAATTTATTTTATAATATGATGAGTAAGAAAAGTCTTAAATAAGCATTTATAGATTATGTATTTTTTTTAATATTGATTTAAGTCAGCTTATTTTGAGATATCAAGAAAGATGACAAACCTATATATTAAGTTTATTTGCTTATACTTATATAAATTTTTATATTAATCAGCCATTTATTTAATTGTCGATTTGACTTTAAAGAAGGAAAGAAAGAGTAGTAGTGTTAATAAAATATAATTATATATCTTAATTGGTTTCCGAGTTATTATTAAGAATATTGTGTTTTGTTTTGTTTTTTTCTTTTTTCTTAATTCTATCATTTTAAATCAGCATCATTGCTCGCAGTTATTAAGTATTACTATTCGTATATAATGAGCAATCACTTGCAAATATTAAGCGTCCGCAAAATAATAGGTAAACTAGAATGTTGATATTTAAGTATTTAAGGATTATGCTTTAGAATAACCAAATTTTGATAATTATAGTTCAACATAGAAAGCTAAAATTGTGTTGTGTCCATGAATTAAGATCATCCTCATCAAAGATGGATATCATGTTAGTATTTAAAAATGTTTCAAATAATACTATATAAAAGTTATGATCGCCATCAATCATCATTAATAAATTATAGTCATTAAATTTAATGTTTAGCGTAATGAATATATTTTAGTAAATAGGGGTTTATAGAAAATTGAATATTATGCAAAGTGATTCATGGTGATCAATCATCACCATTAGTATTATTAAATCCCAGTATGAAATAGGATAATTTTAATAGATGCCTATAAGTTTATAAAGATGAATTTATTGTTGTGAGTTTATTAATAAGCCATGGCTGGTATCATCATCACTATTATAATCATTATTATGATATTATTATCATCATCATCATTATTACCTTTATTGTGATAAATAATTTAGTTAAATGGCCATCAATATCAATAATGGTCTTCACATGCTTGTTTGGAAGCCATTAATAGGATTATACATGTCTGTTCATCAATATACGCTAATGAGCTAGCAATGTCTATAAGAATCTTTGATCTATAGTATAAACTTTGGTAATATTGGGATCTTGTAATTTTATCAATATAGATAAAATGTAAGAATGTCATTTTGTTCAATAGTCATCCAAGTCATGTGTAATAAGTATGTACTGAATGAGTTTGAACTCAAGTACACTATAAATAGATACTTATCTAGATTGAAAACAATCTAGTGGCGCTCATAGGAAAACACATGTACTTAGCTAAACTGAATAAAGAGTGATATCATCCCTTTCCAACTTCATAATATTAGTTTTATAAAATATATTTTTTTATAAGTTGTCATGAATAGCACCAGTGTGTGCATATGACCATGAATGGTCTTATATATTTGGAAAGAAGGATAGGAAGGATTCTTTGTTAGAAGAACCTAGTATTGGAGATAAGCATAAGGCACTCCAGGAATCTCACAGTGGGTACTTTTATTCAGTTGCTATATTTAATATATTTTTATTAGATGACAATGTCCAGTATGTTTTACTGTTCAAATGACTGCCCCAATATATAAATAAATACCAAGAATCTTTAATGCTGATATTTTCTTTGTCTATGCTATGATGAATTGATATAGTTACAAATTATAGTTACAAATACATATCTTTTATATTAATTTAATAATTACAAATACATATTGATATTAATTGATAAATATTGTTACAAATGGCAATTGATTTATTTAAATTGTTACAATATATATATATATATATATATATATATATATATATATATATATATATATATATATATATATATATATATATATATATATATATATAAACAAAAAAGACTTATAAATCCAATAAATAATATTATATTTCAACCAGAGGACTGGTTTTCATCAGAAAGAAAAAAAATACACAGTAAAATGGCGATAATCAAAAATTACAGATTTGGTAAAAGATTAAAAATTTAACAAAACCCCCCTTATTGGTCACAAAATCTAACACAGAATATCTACCCAATCAATGACAAAATTCAAACAAAAAAACTACATTCCCTCCTAATCAAGCTTAAATTCTATTTAAATTAAAATAAATATAAAAATAAAAAATCCAAAATTAAAAATTAAAATATACATATGTGCATACATAGAAAAATTAGACTATGCTCACATACAAAAAATAGCTGTGCTCACATTAATATTCATTAAAAACTAAAATACTTATACATTTTAATCAAAAATTATAGTTAGTGCAAAGTACAATAATTTATAATAACTAATTATTTATGTGAAAATTTTCTTATATGAGGTTTTTTATGTAAAGATTGGTTATATGGATGCTTAATATCTGTGTTTAATTGGTTTATAGATAAATAATTAGTTATTATAAATTATTGTACTTTGCACTAACTATAATTTTTGATTAAAATGTATAAGTATTTTAGTTTTTAATGAATATTAATGTGAACACAGCTATTTTTTGTATGTGAGCATAGTCTAATTTTTCTATGTATGCACATATGTATATTTTAATTTTTAATTTTGGATTTTTTATTTTTATATTTATTTTAATTTAAATAGAATTTAAGCTTGATTAGGAGGGAATGTAGTTTTTTTTTTGTTTGAATTTTGTCATTGATTGGGTAGATATTCTGTGTTAGATTTTGTGACCAATCAGGGGGGTTTTGTTAAATTTTTAATCTTTTACCAAATCTGTAATTTTTGATTATCACCATTTTACTGTGTATTTTTTTCTTTCTGATGAAAAGCAGTCCTCTGGTTGAAATATAATATTATTTATTGGATTTTTAAGTCTTTTTTGTTTTTATATGTATTTCCTTTGGTTAGTTTGTTATATATTAATATTTTGATATATATATAGCTATTTTGATAGCACAAATTCACTAAAAGTAAAAAATCACAAAATCACACTGGTCAGCACATTTTCCAATTTGATAATGTGTTTATATGTGAAAAGTTGGTAATGTTGTATATATTTGACATGGAATAGTCGTGACAGGATTCTAGGATGGCATTACATAGTAAAATATTTAAACATGGTTTACGAGATGGCGGTTATCAGCATCATGTATTTTTTTTTTTTTTGTTAAAATTTATTTCAAACTTCTTTGATTATTTTCTTTACAATATTAGAATTGTTATTTTATCTACTGGAGTTCTTTGAGAATTATATTTTGTTTTATATTTTACGGTATTCTGTTTATCAAACAATATTTCAACATAGAAATATTGTTTATACATAGAAATACATGAATCACATGAATATTTATTTATGTTACTTTAGAATAAAACGATAATTATTTATTTTCATCTAAATCTTATTAAGACTGTTATAGAACCGAAACTAACTTTTACAATTAGACAAAGATACAAACAAAATGTTATTTTTTTAAGATATAAGAAATATTTTTTTATTATAAATAGTTGCTTTACTAGTACTATGTATATGATTTTTGACAATGGGCATAGACTCAATAATTATCTATAACGACTCATTAAAATTTATCTATAAGCACACTACCTATTGTTTTATTATAAAACAATTGTGAACGAATTCAGTTTTGTTCGTTATCAAATAAATTGGTGATGAATAGAGAAATATAAGTAATATATTGTGCGTCATTTATATTTTTACTTTTCCCTAACAGTTATAGTTTACTTTACAATACTTTAAAATCGTAATAAGATAGCCAACACCAAAAACCCATACTATCAAAAATTTAATTATACGTAAATTTCGATAAGCAGTTCCCAATTTGTTAACTAATTAGGCAGATTGATATACAAGACCAAAAAAATCATTCATTCGATATTTTTTTATAATTTGTTATTTTGACTGAAGTTCAGCGAGAATTAAGTTTAAGGTTGTTAAATTTTGTCAGAATATTATATATAGGCATAACTGTCCATACAGTAGAGCTTGGGTTGAAAATATTAAGTTTTCAATTTTAGACTCATAGTTTTGTAGTTAAGTAGATATAAAAGGTGGTTGCTGGAATGTTGCATTTAGATCCTAATATCTAGGTGCAGTGCTCTCAGATTCAAGGCTCCTCATTGAAGAAAGTTACAAGCTAGAGACTAGTCTGAGGATATTGCATGAGTAGGCACTAGATATGTATTTTATGCACAAACCTTCTTGCATCCACTGACTATTCTGGTTTGCACTGAGTTGCACTACTGTATGGATAGTTTTTTCCTATTTTAGCAGCTTGAACATACATAAGAAATGATGATCAAGTGATGCTTAGTGGTTTAATATTATATATAGTCATCTCATTGAAAAGTTACTATAGAAACATAATATAATGCTATCAGGCTATGGATAGATTTATGGATTAATCTCTAACACTGAAAGATTTATTTAATTTTTGACATATAATGCATTTTTAAGTAGAATATATATATATATATATATATTAGATAAATAAAACAAAAATGATTATTTATTTGTAGTTTTTATTAGAAGATTAGTAATATAAATTATTCTAGAAAAAATATGTGTGTGTAGTAATGAAAACCTTGATAAAAATACCTATGAATATTTAGTAATTCAATATGGATTGTAAGTCCTTTTCCAATAATATATCCAATAGAAAACATCCAGTTACATTTGTATTGATACTCAAAACAACATTATAATATTTTATTATATTTTCATCTAGTGTAATATCGAATAAGCAGTGTATAGTAGTCAATGGTTTCAACTTGTAACTTCAAACAGTTTTTGATATCATAGTCTACAACATGGACAAACTTTTGAATACTTGTACTTTTATACCCTGTCGTTTTTTTAACTATTTAATATTATCTTTGTATCATATTAAGCTTTTTATCAGCAATATAAATATCTAACGTTGATTCCAGCATTTGTATAAAAAAACATACTTAAGGAAAATCAAAGACTAAGATTGTAGACAATTATTGTCTTATTCTTAGGTTTTCTAATAAAGAATTTCGATGTATATATTTGTACCTCATGAATGTTTGTCTATTTTTTTTAAAGTATTAACAATATATTTCAGTCACCTCATTATTATATTTAATTATTATATACTACAATAACTGAAATATGCTATACTGATCTAATATTTTTTATATAAAATATATAAGAAAACTGTCTTGGCTTTAATTTTTTACAATACTGTATTTATGAATTTTTGGATGTGCACTGAAATAAGTCCAAATCTTGATGGTGATGTCATATGTTAGTATGGGGTGGAAGTCAAAGCATTATCATTTGGTATTCAGTTATTACTTGAGCATAAATTAAGCAATTACAAAGTAAAATTAATATAGGAAATTTCAGTTTGTTAAAGCAAATTTCTTTCAAGTTATCATTTTCAACGTTTTAGTTTTTGCAAAGTTTTTCACAAACAATATGATTTATTTTATTCATACATTAATACTAGTTATATACATTTAACATTATTTATAAATATAAAATTATTTTTTTAGAATCATTTCTTAATGTAATCCAGTCATTTTTAATGTTATGTAAATCTGATTAGCTAACCTAAACACTTTTTCTAAAAAAAACAAGCTTACTTTATTGAACACTATATAATGATATTTTTTGAAGACAAATATATTTTAACTGGAGATAATTTTTAAATCATTCTAATTAGATAATTTTTTTAGAAATTAAAACAAGATAAAATAATTGAAACTTTATATAGATTGATTTTTACAGTTTATGTATTGTTAAGTATTTAATAAAAGATTTTTATAAATGACATAACATGCATTGTGTACAGTTTTTTTAAAGTTAATTTTAGAATTCCGATAACATCTACTAAATGTTATCCAAAATATTATATAATTCTGTCTTATATAGATTATCTTCACTTCAAAATAAAATATCAATTTATTGATTTTCAACAAATTACATATTTTTAATCAAGTTGTATATTTAAACATATGATATCAAACATGCCATTTTCAACATTAAGGTAGCTTAAACATGAAACTGATAAGAGTTGGATGTGAATGTTAAATTATTATTGTAAAAATATAATATATATATATATATATATACACACACAAATTAGGGAAGCTATGTTAATAAAATATGAAAAGTGGCATTTAATAAATAGACAAGCTGGTAATCTAAAAATTAATGAATTGTGGGAAAATTGATTTATGATGTAATTGTTCTTGTATACATTTATAATGATATTTGTAATAGAATTTGAATATAGTTGATAACGACATATTAGATTGTTGAAAGTACTTCTATTTAAATTATAGATGATATTTTTTAAAAAATTTTTGTTTACTGTATTATATTATATATATATATATATATATATATATATATATATATATATATATATATATATATATATATATATATATATATATATATATATATATATATATTAAGTTAATTGATTGACCATGGGTGGGGGACATACAATATAATTCTTACACTCAAGCCTACCATGTTGGTTGTTGAAAACCAAATAACCATGTACTAAAGATCAGAAAGATCACAGGTGAATGATACAGTTAGGAATTTCATGCACAGGCACCATATGACATGGATTTTGAAAACAATCCAAAGTAGAAGTCCTCTTGTAGACAATACTAAGGCTAAATATAATTATTAAAATACAAGTTTCTTTTTTATAATTGAAAATATTTTACCTTAATTCTTAAGTTATCTTGATCCAAAATAAAGATTCTTTTAACTGTTAAATATCTTATCTAATGTTTTAGAAATATAAGTCCTTTTGCAAGTTTGAAATATCACATCTTATGCTTTAAAATATTTTAATCTCTAATATGAGTATTTTTACAAGTTTAAATTATCTTAATCTCAGATTTTAAAAGCATATTTATCTCAAATATAGATTATTTTACAAATTCAGGATATATTGATCTCACAGTTTTATTTCAGAATAAAATACACTTGGAACAAAATGTTAATGGGAATATTTTATCTTCTGAAGAAAAATATGATGATTATTATTTAAGGTAAACTTGGGACATTTGATATTTCTTTTAGATTATTTTGGAATCTTAATATTTTAAGATAGTAGAATTGAAATTACATGATAAGAAAATAATCAAATGTTTAATATTTAATTGATAACTTAAAAAATACATGTAAATGCTTTGAAATTATTAGAATATAATGCTTTCCCTTCGACTTACCATAAAACATAACAATTTTAAATTTTTGGATGCAAATTTGAATAAGCAATACCAAAATAATGTAAAAAACAGTAAGGTCATCTTCTATGCTGCTCACTACGTAATGAGTTCATTTGAAATGAAATAAATAATATAACATTTATCTTTTATGAATGCAGGTAAAATAATTATTAAGCAAAGTAAATGTATAAACACTATGGATTATTGAAATATACTCTTGAAATAATTATTAATGCAAATCTTTTAATGTAGATTTTCTGATAAATTGATGTACTTTTTATGGCAATGACCCAAGAACATATTTGATTAATTATAAAATATTAATTTACAACATTTACTAAACCATATAATAAAGATATTTAATTACAATAATTATTATTATTTTGTTTAATTTACTATTTATAAATTACACATATTATTAACTGATACATTGGTGTACCTTCTTTAAAACCATTTCTACAATTTTATTATATGTGTTATATTTACTACCCAATAGTTCTTTTATTCCTCAAATACAATTTCTTATTTCTAAATCAAGTACCCATAATATAAAACAATATGTCTGTATGCCTTTGTCTAGACTATTAGTAGATATTATACAGTTTAATTAACCACAAATAATATTTAAAATAATCTGTTTAGAGATGCTTAATAAATATTAATACAATATCAATAAATATTATGGAATATTTAAAAAAAACATTATCAATACTATGATGAAAAAAATCAATAATGATGCTTGACACTGATAATATACTCAAAGTTAAAAAAATATAGTGGAACTAATAGTAAACTGTAAAGCTGAGCATGCCTATGAATATATATCAAAATATACTCTAATATTAAAATTCTAGGCACAGAGAACAAGAGAAATATGAGATAGCAAACACAATCAAACACCCACTACTATGTGCAGGTGGTGCTGATAAATAAATGGCCACACTCTCTCACATGGAGAGACTAAATACTAAAAAATAATTGCATCCACCTATTGTTACCTCAAAAATAAACCTAATAATATAAAAGGCATGGAGCTAATAATAATATTGAATATATAAATAATTGTTCATCTCATATTCACTTATAAAAGGCACATAATCCATTCACTCAGTTTAAGATTATACGTATACTGACAGAATCGATTGTTAAATAATGTGACAACACTTTATATTTAAACTATTTGAAATTCTCATAAGCATGTTGATATCTATAATATTTTTATTCATAAAATACATTTCATAATATACAAAAATGGCTGTTATCTGTCTGGATATAATCATTTGTAATTTAAAATACTCATTCAGTAAAACTCTGGAATAATAGAATCAACACATAAAATAAAAACATGTACTGTATATATTACCATTTTCAAATCTGGGACACCATTCCTATAGACATATTTAAAATATAATAAATAATAATAATCATAATATTATACCTATAAGCTGTAGCTATAATAATTCTAAAATATAATAGAAAATATTTTATTATATATATATATATATATATTATATATATATATATATATATATATATATATATATATATATATATATATACATGATAACTATAATATCACTTTAGGGATTAATAGTTCAGTTCCGTTTTATAAAAAAAAAAAAACCCACTATCTCTTTCAAAACTTTTATTCTTTTCTTGAAATAAATATATAGACATTTTATCCTTTACTCATGTAAAGCAGGCACCCATATATTCATAAATATTTTAGAGAAAAAGTTTGCAATAATTTCACAAATGTACTATAACAGGAGCTGATGACAAATAGTTTTAATGGCAAACAGTTTTTTTTTCAAGACACACTTTAACCGCAATAATAATCAGAGGAGTGATGAACAGAATGATAATTCTTTATTTAAAATTGCTCTTTATGAAAATGTAACATTATAAGTCAACTGTGGTTCACTTAAATTATATTTATTCCTCTTCTAAAGATAATAACATTATGCTTGAAGCAATCAAAAATTTGAAAAGAATATTCAAATAAATAGATGAATAGGTAAACATGATATAAATAGTTACATTATTTATTTTAATATGAAATAATCTAGATATAGTCCTTTTATGACAATAATTAAAAATGTAGTTTTTATAAATTTATCTTTTATGATAATTTTATAAGTTAATTTTAAATAATTGTCAATGCTTTTTTACAAGCTTTAATAAATGTATAGAAATCATCAATCTATATACAAGATTGTCATAAATAGGTTAATTATTTTAATAGTAAGTAATTAGTATTAATAACTAATCAAAAATTTGTTCAAGTATGCTGAAGATTGTCTTATAACATAGTTCAGGATTTAGCTAATGTTATATAAAAATAAACAATATAATTTACCTTGCATGACTTTTTGTTTCGCTTCTTTGAAAAAAAAAATTAAAACTTTCTTTAGTATCATTTAGAATTATTGTTTGATAAATCAGTTGAACCAATGCTTTTAGGAGAATCACTGTATGGATAACCTTCTAGTACTTTACTTTATCATGAAGATGATAAATAATAAACTTTAAATTTTAACATTGATTTAAAGATAAATAAATAAAACACAAAACAATTTACTTCAAAACTAAAGTAACATTAAATTTTAAAGTGAAGATTAGATGGAATGTGAATAAAGGTTTATTTTTAAGTGTGTCTATTATTACATTAGTGCTTGTGTGTTTTTTGTCTCTCCACTGATGTACCAAGGATTTACAGGTCTGCATTATAATATTTAAATTAATAGTCATTATTGACTTTTAATTGATCTAACATTGATCTTGCAATTTAAATCCAGACAACCTAGTCATGTGATCATCTAGATAATTTATGAACCTGTTAATTAATGATTTTTATTACCATTAAATAATTATCAAATCAATTATTTAATAAAGTTATTAAATGATTTTAAATTAAACAAATGTTTTATTATATATGTCATTCTCAATTTATTTAAATCTTGTTATTTTATCTTAACTAAAATATTTTATCATTATAATAGATTCACCTAATTTTAAATTACACTTATTTTCAATAATTTTTCTTTAAACTTTTATTATTTCACATGCATGATCTAAACACTCACACACATACTTGCTATTTTTAATGCAATGAAAATCAACAGACATTTAAAATCAATTAAAAATTAATGTTCATCTCAGACATTTATATTTACTGATTTAAAGTCTAATTTTAAAAACTTTCATATAAATTAATATTTAATAAATCATAACAATGAATAATTGCTAAAAAACTTAACTAATCATTTCAGGTAGCACAGAACAACTTTATATATTATATCAACTTGAAACATATTAACCTCTAGATTAACACTTCTTTATTTTAAAAATTAATTTTATTCTTTCAAGTAAATATTAAACAACTTAAGATAATCTTTTATATAAATGCTAACTACTTAGGCTAAGTGAATTACTTTAACTCATACTATTGAAACATATAATTTAAGGAATTTTTATTGTAATAGTACAAATAAAAAAAATAATTATTATAATTTTATATAAAAAATGTAATAATTTAACACATATATGTAACCCAAAGGGTTATATATATATAAACAAAAAAATAAAGACTTATAAATCCAATAAATAATATAATATTTCAACCAGAGGACTGGTTTTCATCAGAAAGAAAAAAAAATACACAGTAAAATGGCGATTATAATAAAAATAATAAATTGAATGGTAACAAACTATTATAAACAATCCTTAAATCTGCAGAAATACTTTTGGTTAATTTCTTAAACCTGCCTCAATGGCCATTAAAGTATCATTTTTACATGAGTGCACTTTACAAAAAAATAATCTTTTCAATAAATAAATAATTTTTTTTTTTGGTAGTTTTTTTAATATTTTAGTACAGAATTTAAATTTCCATTGATCTAGAGAATGTCTACTGTTTTAATATAGATGTCCGAGACAACTTTTAACTTTTAATTTGTACCTATATTGTCATGATTGTACAAAATAGACTTAATTAATCTTACATTAGACTTTCACATATATTGTACTGGTTGAAAATGTATGTCCATTGAAGCAATGAATCTGGAAGTCCGATTCATGCTTCACAGCCTCCTATAAACTTGATTAGTATTGTAGGCCTGAATTAAGTTTATAGCCCAATATCAGCAGGGTTTTGCATTAAAGCTAAAATTAATTACATTTATTAAATTTGTATTCACATTTAAATATTTTGTTTTAAATAAATTCCGTTCCAAGATTAAATTGCTGTTAATAAAATTACTTGTAAAACCTTTTAATCAAACATATATATATATATATATATGTTTGATTAATATATGTTTGATTAAAAATAATATATCTATCATTGCATTAACTCATATATATATATATATATATATATATATATGAGTTAATGCAAAATTCTGCTGAAATAAAATGCTTATTTTATTAAAAGAAATAAGAATATATTTTTCTTTTTAAAATCTTGTTAAAATATGGTGTATGATTTTATTTTGAGATAAGCCTGCCAACATATTCTAAAGGAATGTATGTTTTTAATTAGTTAGCCCATTCAAGGCAAATTAAAGATGGCCTTCTCTTCTTTTTTTTAATTAATAAAAATTCAATGTTTAAAGAAAGAAATTTAAAATAAAAAAGTAAAAGTTATTTTTAGTAAATGTTACCTTGAAACAAAGGAGCATGGGGGGGGGTTATCAAGACCTAAGATCATATGCAAAACAATAGAAGGTAGCTTACAAAAAAGGTATAAATAGGAGAGAGAACAAAAGACTTGGCTTTCCTTTTGAGATTTCTCTTTAGAGAGAATTCATTCAGATTTTTCTTGTGCATGCTTTTGAGATTTCTCTTTACAGAATTCATTCAAATTTCTCTTGCTTGCTTTCAGTCAAATTTCTCTTTTGAGAATTCATTCAGATTTCCACTTCATTTGTTATCATGCTGCCAATTTTTTATTAGTAGGATTGGCTATTGATTAGCTCAGTGGATCCTGTGCTGTGAACTTTCGGATTTTGCTTCTCGTTTAGATTTTGCTCCAAAAAGTTAGTCAACTGTTGTCCTCGAAATCACTGAGAAGTTTTAACATGCAACAAGTTAAAAGTCATCATATTTTGATGGAAATGAACATGATTAGCAGTTAGGCAAATAGCTTTGCCTGCCACCGAGATCCTAAAACCATCAAAATGCCGTAGTATCCAATCAATATTAATCTGAACTCTGTGCCATGTCTGTGGGACTTTTTGTGAAAGAATGCTACGCATTTCCATTTTTCTTGTCTGGACAAATACCTATCAATGGACGGATCATGCCATGAACATAGCAGGAACAGGACCAAGGAACCAGGATGGTAATCGTATCTCTCCTCATGAACTATTTACTATTCTACCCTTTTTGATCATACCTTTCTTAATTGCATTTTTGTAGTATATTTCTGAATTGTTTTATTTAATTTTATTTGTAATGTAATTATTTCTATCAGCCTAATCTTATATATATATATATATATATAGATATAGGCTGATAGGAAATATATATCACACATATATATATATATATATATATATATATATATATTGTGTGAATCATCTATCTATTTATATTTAACCCTTTTCCTGCACTATTCCTCTCTGCTAACATGTTTTCAATATTTTGTATTCCATTGCGGTGTAAACTAAAGGTTAATTTAACTAAAAAGCTTGAGTTTTCTAATTTTATTTTAATGCTTTATTTTACTTTTCCAATGATCCAGGCATGCAAAACACATTTTTCATAGTACTTTTATGCACATTTAACTATTTAGTCCATAAGTATTCTTGTCCATTTCTCTCCCCTGATGCTAAGCTTGGGCCGGGTGAGCAAATAATTTATGTATGTCTCAGATAATGTTGGTTCGTAATTAGACTCAGTAATAGGCAAAGAAAGCAGAGGTCATAGTATTCTTGATCTAATATCTCATGTATGGGTGGCCTCGAGGTACTTTTGCTTAGTATTCAAACTGAGTCAAACCAACATACATCATCTGACCGGCACACCATACAACAAAATTTGCAAAAGTACCTCAAATTCAATCATGCCTGAGATACACATGTCAGGCACAATCATGAATTCTAACCTATTTGTTCATTCCTCAAATCTATAACCCTACAGACAACATCTATGGTGATACAACATGAATTCATTCTCTCTCAGCCCAGTTCTACAACATTTTGCATGAGAACTTAACTGATGATGATGATGATGAGAGATTTAGTGAACCTGAGATATAAGTTAAAACATACATAAATGTATTAATGAGATTCAAACACATTGGATTATGTTTAAAAATATGAATATTTATTTTGACAAAATTGAAGATGATTTTATAGATATATAATCAACTTCATGCATTGTAACATTTATTTTGGTTACAAATATTTGACAATCTTGAGTCAATTATTTTTATTTTAACAGATATCAATTTAGTGCAGCATTGCAATACTGAACATCTCTTTAGAAATTTGAGTTTATTTAATGTTACAAAAACAGATTTAGCTGGGTGATTGGTGGATGTTTTATACATTTAGAAAACACATATAAAGATGTACTAATAGGATTTCCCTGTTTATACGAATTAGTTGATGCTCTTGGCCTTTGATATATAACTTTGTTTTCATTTATAGAATTTATTTATGACAATTAAATAAGGATACATGAAGATCCGTAAGTATACTAAAAACATTTATTTAATTTACATTTTTGACATTTTACAATCAAATATTGTGAAACTCTATAAATATTGGAATGGCTTATTTCAATAAGGGGGGGGGGGGCTTTGAGAGATTGGATCTAAAACTCCAACAAAAATATTTAAAGAGAAGAACATTGCATTATTACACATCATTATGATTTATTGTGTTAAACATGTTATGAAACAAAGTATAAGAAATTGCAGTACTAGCATTATGTCAGTGAAGAAGAAAATGGCAACTTCGGCTGAGAAAACACCATTCTTCAATTTTAAGGTGATACACCAGCTTTATGGTTGAGCAGTACTGAAAGGAAGGTAGATAGGAAGTTATTATGGGTCTGGATCATGGTAAAGCCATACAGAGCTTCAATTACACTAACCTGCTTGTTGCAGGGGGTAGACTTATATCCTTGTTATGAATAAGAACACAAATATGGAAGACTTTGAGTCTTCTGGAATGAAGTACAGACAGATACGAGCAGTATAGAAATATATACTTTGAGGAGAAGAATGACAAATGAAGATAGTCAGGACTCTATGGAAAGATGTATGGGTGAGTTAGATGAAGCCCTTATGTGTCTCATTAATAATGTATGACATATTTTAGCAACACTATTATAAAAATATAAAATCATTAGATTTAAATACTAAAATAAAACTCTAAGTGATTTAACAAACATATAATGATATGTTAAAATATCACCCATGCATGATAAAGTCATTTATAGGAAGTTAAAACTATAATTAATGAAGCATGTATTGTTACCTCTTCTTGAATCAATACTATTTTGTTTAACATATAAAAAAAAACTAAAATTCACACATTTAAAAGCGCAAATAACAAAATAGTATTTGGTTGCCAGCCTTATGGCAATGATGATCAATAAAAAAATTAATAAAATTAACAGACACCAATATCCACCGAATATTGCAAAGTATTTATACATTTTGTATAAATTTACGGTAAAATATTTTGTTAAAAAGCATATATTCATTTTAAAAAAGAAACTCAATCTTACGAGCTATTTAGAAATAAACAACAAGAAATAATTAATGCTATTCCACAGCAGGATTTAAAAGAATTTTGTAAGACTGGGTTTTTAGGCATTTACAGATAAAAATTAAGTGAAAATATAAAGATATCATTAAAATTAAATTATAACTGCACTAAATTATAAGAATAGTAAGAAGCATTAGTTGGATGAAAGCTTTTACAATGAGAATTATTTAGGTATTAGAGAATCGATATAAAGAAAATAATTATTAATTTAACATACTCACCGATTAGTGAGTTAAAAAGAGATTAAACATAAAGAAAACATTAATTTTAAAGAGTTAGGAGTTAGAACTTAGGTAATACAATTATAATGACTTTGGGCTTGTTACCCCATGATTCTATGGAAGAAAGTACAAATGAATCTTCTGTGGAAGGTGACATTCTTTATTTTGTGGCAGGCAGATTCTACTTAATTCTAACAAACATTTATTGGCCTCAGTGGTTCTATGAGAGCATGGACACTCTTGATTGATATGAGTTACATCTCTGAATGGTGATCAGTCAGGATTAAGACAGAAGGAAAGGCAGCTTCGGACTCTCTACCTGAAAATCATTTCACAAATCAACAGGACATGTAGTAGGATAGCTGCAATTGACCAAACTCTAACACAATAGATTTTTAGCTCTATTTATACAAGTTTTGAGTTATTTAAAGAATGTTTTAATTAAACTTCTTAACTCAAATGTAATCTTGAATCTACCGAAATATTTTGTCTATTGTTATTGGAGATGCAATCGCTAGATAACTGTCCAAAAATAAATTCAAATCAATTTTCAGATTGGAAATAGGTTTGATAAAAATGTTAACAGCTAACTTAACATGAATTAGTTTTGTTTTAAATTTTACTTTCATTAACTTTGATTTAAAAATTCCTTTAAAACCATGAAACAAACTAATGTTCTCACCCTTTAATTACTCTAGGATAGTTAAAGATTGCATCTTTCATCTTGAATTTTTGTGTAATTATATGAAGAAAAATAATTAGTAAGTATTAAAAATAAAAGTAAAAAAATATATAATTTTAAAAGATACAAAATTATTTACAGTATTTTGTATTTTTAATTATATATATACACTCCTGTAATATATATGTATATAGCCGAGTCGCATCTATTGCAGTTAATACTTAAAATAATTAAAGAAAATTATTATTTAAAATTTGTATTTATAAATTTTATAGACTCTTCTTAGAAATACACATATAACTTATATACTGTACATGACAAAAATGAGCGGGGTGAAATACGGATTAAGTGATAAAATAGTGAAACTAGATTTTGAACTAAGATCGACTGTTTCAATATATATATATATGTGTGTGTGTGTTCATCAGATAAATTTATACCATTACTGCATATTTATTTTATTAAACACTTATTCGTAACAATCATATTTTGATAATCACGTATATGATGTTTAAATGTACTCTATTAAGTTAAAAGTTATTAGGCTTTGATGTCAATATCTGTAATTTGCAAAAACATATGAATGTAAGTTGGAGATTTGAATGAAATTTTAAAAACATGTCAATAGTTAAGAATCATAGGATTTTTTTTATAAAAAAATATCATGCAATTATATAAAAAAAATGTTTTAATTAGATATGTGTATTACTGAATTTAAGTTCCCTCTATAATTAAAGAAAATGTAATGAACTATTTTTTAATCTATGGATTTTTTTTTATAAAATTACATATCTATAAATATTATATATATTTCTGTAGAAATTTCAACCAGTTGATATATTATTTAGTGATTGTAATAATTTTTTTCAAGTTTCCTATTATTTGTTTACAATATACAGTTATCAATTATAGGTGTAATTTTATATTTATGTGTAAATAAATAAGTCAGATGTTATAAGATGACACTTTTGAAACAGATATTCATAATAACTTTGACAAATTCTGGCTTTGGAAATAATATTATTATGATGTCTCACAAAATTGAATCCAATTATATTTATGGTAGATTGAGAAGGATATTGAGGTTTTGAAAGAAGTTAATTTCTTATGCTATAATTTTTGAGAAGTAAGTCGACCCTTTTTTATTGAAAAATACATCAAGATTTGATTTTTTTTCTTATATTTACAAACTGATATACTTAATATTTTTTTTATACATTTAATGTGGTAACATGTTTTATTATATCTGATTTGAGGAATTTGCAAATCATGACAGAACAGTATTCATAGTGGACCTATGTGTACTTCCTGATGTTTTTGTAATAAACATTAATTGCAGACACCCTCAATTATAATGCAAACACTTTTTAAACATTAGCATACTTAAAAATGTAATAAAAGGTGTACTTTTAAATATTTGATCTCTACAGCAAGCAATGTCAACAAGAACTGACAAGCATAGGTAGCCAAGTGGTCAGCACAGCTGCCATAGAAGCAATTGTCCCGGGTTTGTGGGTTTGCTTCCTGGCTGGACGCTTTAACACATGAAAAAAAAAAAGCTTATGAAATACATTATTTAAAAAAACACAGTGAACTATCATTTTATAATAAAAAGAAATTAGATTTTAATACAGTATTGTTTCTGATTAGGCTTAAATTCAATTGAATTAAAAAACATCACATTCCGTTCATGAAATGCAATTTGTTTGTTCATTTGTTTTCTTTATTCGATTATTTAGAAAAAAAAAAAGAACAAATTATGTTTGTGAGTCATTGGGGAATATCTATATCCTGAAAAAGTCTTTAAACACTTCATTTATTTATTCATAACATTTTAAATTCCATGATTCAAATCTGTATCTTCAGCATAGACAAATTGTCTGTATTCCTTTTTATTAAAATTCACTGATGAATATATTAAATGAAAAATGTGAAAATCAAAATCTAAAAGTGGATTTGTTTTTAAAAAGTGCAATTGCTCTTTGTTAGAGAGCAGTTAACAAGTTAAAAGGTTACTGAAATTTAAATCTTTAAGATATGAAAATTTTTATAGGGTTTTAAAATGGTACTATATGAATTAAGATAGATTTCTACTTTATTTTGAACGGTTTTAAATATATGTAAGTTGCTTATTCAGAACAGCTATGTTTCGGTAGAAATCCCAACAAATAGTGTTGGAAAATAATTTCATCACCATCGGTTTGCGTTTCTATCATAATTTACTTTGGATGAGGTATGCTCTTCAGATATTTTCTGCTAGGCAATCAATGGCAAATTTAGCTTCATCAATATCTATATATTATACTAAGTATCAATTAGATGATTATTATGAAAGACCAGTTTATACATTTGCTCTAATAATATTGGTTTTACTTTTTGCCACTTTTGACTTAGAATTTTAATTTATAAAACTAACACATTAGTTGGCACATGTAATAGTAATTATTTTAATTATACTCTACAGACTAAAACCCGAAAAAAGGCTAAATTTTCAATGAATGATAAACTATTTATTTTCTTTTGTTATTTGTCTCCATTAAATTTTGCAATATTGTAAAAAAGCATAGAAAATATAAAGAATTTTTGAACTTTGGACTACAAATGTTTATTATATATAACACATTGTTATTTAATTCTAATTTGAAATAAATTATTTACAATATTTTCAGAAAATTACCTTTTGAATACTATAGTTATGATTTTGATAAATTATTATAACAAGATAGAAATGTTGATATTACATTAATATTTTTATGACTACAAGCATGTATTATTTCCAAGCAGATTTTATTTTTAATATCAACTTCAGTAACTGGGCTTTGTGCTATAAAAAATAAACTGTGGTGGAGTGAATCAATATTTTTAGCTCTGCAACTAATAATAACCATTCCTTAAATATATTTATTTCAATGGTGATTATTATATTATTTGAATCTATTTCAATATAATTTATTTGATTTTTTAGATAAAACCAAACAAACAAATAGCAGTTAATAAAAATAATAGATATCGAAGGATTTGAAACGAAATTATATCAAATTTTTAATTGAAAAATACTCTCAATGTTTCACAAGAATTTGTTTTTCTAGTTGAAAAGAATATCACTATGTATATTGGTGAATCTGGCAACGACTTGTTCAGTTATTTTCAAACTATTACTATTAGTTTATAACATTATCTAATCTAATAAAATGACGATAAAAGATCAGTTTTTAAATTTTATGAGTTTTACTTTTTGATTAATATTTTTTATATGACAAACTTCATACTTCTACATAATACGTAAAAACCTTGTCTAAAGATAATTTCTGCGTCTAGCTTCCTTCAAATATTTATGTAGTATTCTGTTTTATTAGCTTTATTTTACTTTTAGCGCAAACTATTGATGAAGACAAAGCTTTGCTATATTTCAATTATCAAAAAATAAAAAAAATAAAAATCACATCTTAATTATAAATTAAAACTAACATTTTTTATAACCAATTGATTTAATATATATATATATATATATATATCGTTTAAAGTCAAATGCTAATGATTACTGAATAATAAAATGTTGATATAGATCACGTGACTTAACGAACCTGTTCTTTAGATTTAAGCAATACCTTCGTCAATATCCCGATACATAATATATATTTATAAGATTATTAAAAAAAAAAATAAACATATATATAAAAAAAAAAAAAATACAGTCACGGAATTTAAATGATTTTGACGCAATGTTCCAGACGTTTTTATATGAATTTCTATTATATGTATATATATATATGTATTGTATAATTTTTATTTATTGCAGTTTTTTAAAACTAAAAATAATTTGGATATGTAATAATTGTTAGGCAATAGATATTCAAATATAGTAAAATAAACATTTTCAAATTATCTATTGGATGTTGATTTTTTTTTCACTAAAATTTGCAATTATTATTTGTTTTTAATTACATAATGAATCAATTATTATTTGTTTTAGTCGGAATTCTTTGTATGGGTATATTATCGTTGTTCTATTTAAACTATAAATACAATTATAACGTGAACATAATTTAAGCTTTCTAAACAAGAATTGCTTTTGTTTGTGCATTTTGACATTTTATTCTTGGATTTTTTAAAATCATCTATTATATATCACTCTTGAATAAAAAAGACAACTAAATCAATAACCCTTGATGAAGTTGATCAAAAGATGATCATGCCGCACGTTGGACTGTATAATATATATATAACGAAGGAAGACAAAACGTGATAAGGTCATTCACTTATCATTTTGATCAAAACATTACACTATAGGTCATTCCATGATTATATCAATCAAACAATAGTCATAAGTCGGTGCACTATTTTAATGTGCATGGATATGTTTGGCATAATTGATAACTGGAATTATAAAATTCAAAAATTAAATGGATATATTTCAATAAATAAAATATGGACAAATGATTAAGGTATCAATTAATTCACTAGCTAGATTACTAAGATTAAGTGACTGATTTATATTTATTCAGACAAGTGCATAGATTGCTCTATGTACCGACGACATTTAGAGTCTTGCATCATGAGTTCCAGGTCACTCTTGATAGTATATTATAATAGTCATATCTTACTCCCCGCAATTTTTCACACATGCCCAAACTAATTTTATAGATATATAGACTTTAATGCTAAATTACATTAATGATGGAATTCAATAAATTAATAATAAAAAAATAATATAAATAAATTCAACATAAAACACTTATATACTTATATTATTTAAATAATAATAGCAATCATGAAGTTTGTAAATTTGGACAAGATTAATTGATCATTACACCTTTTAAAAATTTTTCTTCCTCATGTTTTTTTTTTTTTTTAAAGAGAGGCTGTTTTACAAATTATTAATATATTTATTTCAAAACAGGCTTGCAGAAAGTTAAAAAAGATTTCGAAATATCAGTTAATAAGCTAACGTCCTTCTAAAATGAAAGCATAAGTTAGATTATATATCCCTAATATCACCTTCATGATTATATGTGATAGATACACATAAATTCTTATATAAAAAAGGAAATTACATATTTTATATAAAATTAGAATGACAAATGTAAATGTACTACTTAATGAATTTGTTGGCTGCAGAAATGAGTTTATTGTTAACTGCAAAGAGACCATTTCATTCTTCTTCGATTCATTAAAGAAAATAGGCAAAGCAAATGCATAACACCCATTCCATATTTATTTTTGTTTCAGATGCTATTCAAATATTGATATTATGTGAATAGATGGATGGGCTCTTAATCAGCACATATCAAACGATGTCATAAATTTGACAATTTTCTTTTGCGTTTAAGATCAAAAACACCACAACATTCCTTCTATATAGCCTGATAGTTCTTAACTGAAATATCAGTTGAATTAACTTGATGTAAAGTGTTAATGTATTTTTTTATAAATACTTATAACCATGATAGATAGTACTAATTTTTGGCTTTTATTATCAAAAAGTTGTAAAAAAGCCAGCCAAAACAGTTGATGGGGTAGTAAAACAGAAAATGCTAAGAATTCATACATTAGGATGAATAATGCCATTCAGTAATGTTTTTTACATAGGAAAGAACTGCAGGTCTCCTTAATGTGAAAAAAATATTACACATATTAAAAAATCTATAATATTAAATGAAATATTGTGAAATCAGAAGAAAAGGTGATTAGTTTGCTGATGTAAAAAATGAATATCTACTTTACTAAAAAGTTATAAATATTACATATATAATGGGAGGTTAATTTACTATAAACAAAAGATGAAAGACAGCAGTGTAGTGATTTATAATTTATCAGACAGCATGGAAAAAATAATTATTCAGGTTAATAGAAAATACCAAAAGCAAATGAGCTCAATTTATGTCTGAACAAGTTCACATTGTGATAAAAAAATAAATGATTTGTATATGAATACACAAAATATTTTTCTTCAAACCAAACAACATTTAAATTATTATTGATAGATTAAAGTTAATAGTAAATCACTAAAAAATTAAAGTATTGTGAATAAATTTGATAATAGTGATAAAAATAAGAAAGGACACGGAATTATGAAATTTGCAGAAAACAAAAACCTTTATAATGGATGTTTATTTGAAAAAAAAATGTTTAAAAAAGTAGACATGAATTCATGCAAGAGAAGGTAAAGCAGAATTGCGTTATATTTTCTCTAAAGGAAAATATGCATTTCAAGATTGTAATGTTGTTAATAGAGTCTAATAGTGAGATGTAAGATAGATTTTAATGCAAAATTAAGGAGACAAAAACATTTAGAAAATAGTATTTACAATTGATATTCTTAATTTTCAGAAATACTCCAATGTACTTAAATTAAAATTTGCAATCGTAAACATGGTTCATTTTAGATTGAAATCAATAAGAAAATAACTGATACTAATGAAGAACTGCAACAAAAATAGATGTTAGAAAAAAGCTATAAATTTGCTACTAAATCTCTAATGAGACCTGACAATATATGAAAAAAAAAATAAAAACAGATAAACATGATTCATTTAAAGAATATGAATATCTAGAGTTTTATTAAATGCTATAAAACAGAATTATAATCAATATAAGAAAATAAAATAGTAAATTAGCAAAAAAAAGCTATATAGAAAGATTAAAATATTCAAAAATGTTAAACATCGTCTTGATATTGGAAGAAAATTTACTTCTATAATGCAAATAAAATGTTAAAAATATTACTAAAAGAAAGATAATGTAATGAAATAGAAGATTTATATAAAGAATTATATTGTGATAAGTAGAAAACAAGTTGATATCTATAATTATTATAAGTTTTGAATTCCGAACATGTTGCAAAAAGAAATGATACATGCAATTACATCTATAAAAATAATAAAAGCCCAGAAAATAATCCGATACTAAAATAAGAAGATGCTGAAATATAAAACAAATATAAAAAATATTAGCAATTATTTACCAAAGATTATAATGTTAAAATGAGTCAGAAAATTGAAAGTCGTGCTGAAATATAAAAGAAATAAAAATTGCTGGAAATCATTTAAGATATTAAAATTTTAGACTAAATCCGAAAATTGAAAGGACGCAATAGTTACATTAATATTTGCAAAAGGTGGTAAAGACATATTATATACTAAAAACCAACTGCCTTTTATTAATTCTATATAAAAAAATACAAAGTAATTTTCATGTCATTTACAACAAACATTGGATTTTAATAATTAAAAAAAGACCAAATGGATTTAAAAGTTATTTCAGTGGATTATTATATCAAAATATTATAGAAATTATAGAAGACATTAGTAAATATTTATTATCATTATTCTTTTGGATTTATAGATTATAAAAATGCATTTGCTTCTATAAATATTTCTACAGTGATTAAAAATGGGAATATCCAGCTGAAGATTCAGAATATTGTCATATTCTAAGAATATTTGTCAAAACTTAATAGTATTAATTAGCTTACATAATGATTCTAATATTAACATTGATAAGGTTAAATAACATTATAATTTTATATTTAAAAAAAAAAAATTACATGAATTTAAAAAAAAAAAAATATTGTCTATTAAAATAGAAAGTATGGAGAATAAAGGAAATAAAAATTGTTTAAATCATCATTTAAGATAATGTGATTGTTTTTTTTTTTAATATAATGCTACAGGGTTATCAGATTAAAGTAAATTATTAATGATAAAAATAAATACTAAAGGGATTAAGGTAATGTTCAATATATATTTGCAGAAAAAGATAAAAATTCGTAATAATAAATTAAAGAACGTGAACAATTATAAATAACAAACATCAGATTATAAGTACAGATGAAAGCATAATCGATTAAATTAATCACAGAATTAAACTTGAATGGATTTGTTTTAAAATAAATATGTTAATAGTAAAAGGAAATATAACTGTGGGTGTGTAAAGGAGGGGTTTAATACTTGTGTTTAACCAGGTTTTACTTATAGATCTCATACTTTGACATTTAACAGAATAGTTATTCACAGACATCAGTCATTTCAATTTAGTTTTAATAGATAATAGATGTGTATTTGAATTAGCAAGTAGAGATCAAAAATGAAATGTTGTTTTTGAAAAAAGAAACAAATACTCCTGCAATCATTGAATGGATTAACAAATTGAAATGAAGCTATGTGGTCCTACTATTGAAGATATGATAAGGTATGGGCAGTTAAATTCTCAAACCAAAACCCAAAACATTCAGAACGACATTTACTAAACTACTTGGGTGAACAAAATACAAGTTTTTTTGCTGGTATGTAGTGGTGATGATGTCAAGTCTAGAGATGAAAAATGGATTAAATTAAAAAGACAATATCCTGAAATAGATGATATATTGTTAAAAATGATAGTAATGTTGATAATTTCAATGATTTAATTAGCAATATCTATCCACATTTTTTAAATAATTTTTTAAGTAGTGCTAAATGAATAAATACTCTAGAATTTCAAGCAAGTTAAGGATGAAAGCATAGTTTCAAGGCAATTCATCATATAGATTTGTTAATATTTGATAGAAACGTGATGTAGATAGCTATTGTTTTGTTAATGCTTAAGAAACTAGTCCATTTTTATAATCCCTATCTGTTTAATGTTATAATATAATAATAGATGACAGGTAAAATTAACATTTGTATTTGGTTGAGTTTCTATTTTCTAAGTGATGAGGAGATAATCAATATTTTAATCTATTTTTAGTTAAATATATATAAATATTCAATTACTAATAAATATTGTATAGTTGCGTGAATATCCAAAAGGTTTCTGTCTGAAGAGAATTTCTTCGCCTATATTAATATGCAAAAAATATGTCTTATCTTCAAATAGTTGAATTCAGATCATGGACATGGTAATGTCATATGTTTTTACGAAACTACAATGAACAGTTATATTTCTATTATATGTACGCTGATGCAATCGTTGCACCTTCATATTCGGAAATAACACAAGAAGACATCCAGCTGCCTTTACAAACAAATTGCTACAATTAAGGACACTATATTTTAAAATTACTCCTCCAGATATTGTAGCTGCAACATGGTCACTCATAAAACAATCCTCCAAACAATAATCAGAATATACTAGCTCAAATAGCCAACATACATTCACAAATCCATAAACTTAACTATTTATTTTGCCCGTTCATCAAGCCATCTTCCAAGAAAAAACTTACAAGGAACTTAGTCTGCGCTTTATAAAAATATTATTTACAAGGAACTATGAAAGTACAAGAGAATTCACAAATATAGAATTATACTAATATACAAACAATTCTTGATTGTACTTGTAATGAAGCAATCGAACTTGTAAAACTATTGTAACTTTTTTGAATTATCAATAAAGATGTATATTTGAAACATAATAATAATAGTAATAATAATAATAATAATAATAATAATAATAATAATAATAATAATAATAATAATAATACTGCTACTACTACTACTACTACTACTACTATTACTACTACTACTACTACTACTACTACTACTACTACTACTACTACTACTACTACTACTTTTAAGACAAGTTTTATACTCTATCAAATGCACCTTGAAATTTATAATAGTCAAGCAATATCTTTATTTTGATGATACATAGACCTCTCAAACCATGACACAAGATAGCAACTTTTATAAAGATTGTTGTCACAAGATTTGACAAATGTTAATTTGTATAGGAAATAGTGGACTTAAACTCTGTACAGAATGCAGCTTCTCATACCCAAATCAAGTTACTTCAGATTGGCCTATATAAGTGGAAAATTAAGTTAACGATAAGATGCCGTTCTTGTTTATAAAGGTATTTTCTGTCGTGGTTTGAGAGATTCCTCTATCGGGAAAATAAAGATATTGCTTGACTAATATAAATTTCAAGGCGTATTTGATACAGATTAAAGCCTGTCTTAAATATATTTACAAATACTTCCTGTGTGCATAATAAATAATTATAACTCTACAACAACAACAACAACAACAACAACAACAACAATAATAATAATAATAATAATAATAATAATATTATTATTATTATTATTATTATTATTATTATTATTATTATTATTATTATTATTATTATTATTATTATTATTATTATTATTATTATTATTATTATTTTGGCAAACATTTTTTAGCAATTAATAATATATTTATTTATAAAACATAAATGTATTTTTTTTTGTATTCAGTAATTTAAATAAATATTCTGATATTAATATTAAAGTGACAGATATATAAATATTTGTATCTAGTATAGTGAAAGATTTTTTTTTATATTATAGTTTAATGGGTTTTAGGGAATAAAATACATTAATATGTTAAAAAATCCAACGTTTAAAATATAGTTGACAAAATAAAAATTAAATAAAGCTTATTATTTTATATTCTTCAGTATATTATTAAACAATTTTACACTTTTTAAATATTTTACTAATACATAAATTTACATATTTTAAATAAGTTAAATTGAAAAAGATAAGAAACAAAAAGACATGTTTTACTGAAAAAGACTACATTTATGAGGATACTGCATATGTACATTATACTAAGATATTCTCTTTTTTAAACATCAACGATTAAGAGCATACTTAAGATTAAAAGTTGAGATAAATACCTTTAATTGTCATATTTGTCTTCGTCAGTAATGTATAAATATTTATATTAGCAGTGTAAATAAATAAATTTTCAACTTTACTTGAAAATATTTCAACTACTTCAAAAATAATTATATAATTTTGATCTGTATGGAAATTATTCTATATGCGTGAAGGTCTCTCGAATGTAATCCACTATCTCCTACATTCTATTATCTCATCTACTCTAGTATTATGTGTAACTCTTTTTCCTTTAAAATGTCTTTACTCATGCAATGTTATCAATAACAATCTCTTTTTTCATCATTCCATTGTAATATATTTTTGATCATTTCCATTTGCAATGTACATATCTCCATACATGCATAAGTAGTATGAAGGCTCTGGATTGCTCTTCTGTTAAACCATAAGTAAAACCAATACGAAACACATCTCATTAAAAACTTTTTAACTCATTAGTATATTTCCTTTTAGTAGTAATTTCTAAGGAAAGCATAATATCCAAACGCAATTCTAAGAAGTAATGTCTTTGGCGAAAATCATCTATTGAGGATATATTCTTATTCTACTTTCTTACTTTTATTCGAAAACTTACAGTAAAATTTTGTGAAGCGATGAAGCATTATTAAGCAAACAAAATTACATTCTTTGGAAAAACTACATGACGTTAATAATCTAAATTGATTTTTTCTCCCCGTTTTACTTTTAGTATACAAAATACATTGTGAGGTCCTGACATAAAAAAAGTTTTCGTTATGTAAAATCATCTTCACACATCATTTCATGTTACTTATCTTAGTTTCACAATGTAATTATTCACTACTTCTATTTTTCGTTAAATATTTTGAAGTATCTGACAAGATCTTATGACTATATATCATGGTGACCTTAAGATTTAAATTGTATAGAATTCGTTTTAAAAGTAAATGATTGTTTATAATTTATAAATTCATTGCATAACTCATATCATTGGAAATTTGTATAAATTCACTCATTACTTGAATATGTTCCTCTGTATTAATACTCATTGAAATAAATCCATTCTATCGCATATCCTAATCTAATGTTAATTGCAGAAACATTGTAATTGTATTAGAAAAAAAAATGTCTAGATCTAATTGATATCTGATAGAACTATCATTCTTTCTATCTTTTATTACATGTTTATGTCCAGTTTCTTTTCTAATTTCTTAATTTGCTATTTTTAAGATCTAAAAACAATACTATCATTTTATAAAGCTTTTTCCTTCTTCATTGACATAATTGTGTGCCCTCCTCCATTAATGTTTTTTTTTTTAGAAATCCTCAAAATATTGTAATGTGTTGCTACTTTGATTTCTTATTTTTTGTTATAATTATCTGTAAAATTCTTTTACACGTATAACGATGTATCTTTCTATTTTATTAGTATTTCCACATAATCTTATTGTTAAAACAATTTTCTATTCAATACCACTTGGTGGTGCTGTTATAAGTTTGAAACTTATATTTTCTTCTCTAGTTTTCCAACTAATTCACAGATATATTTATTCTGTTATTGGTAGAATTATTTTGCTATCATTTTAAAAAATACACATTCTCTAATCGATCATTTATAAATATATTAATATCTATTTTTTTTCTTCTTACTTTGCCTTAAGTCAATAGAAAATTTACTGGTTAATTGTTGCTTTTGTGTGTCAACTATTTCATGAGGAAGGACTGACTAACTGCTCTAAGCTACATCACAAAAGCATCATGGGAGAAGGTTGGATCTATCTTGCTCCAAATAGATATGTAATTGGATATAAGTTTTGTATTTGTAACATTCAATATAGTAATAGAACCAAATTTCTCTTAAAATTTTTTTTCCGTTAATGTCCTTAGTAAAGTATATAGTTATATTTTTATTTATTTCCATTAAGAATGAATCTTATTCAAATTCATTTAATATTTTAAAATGATCAACAAGATGTTTTAAGTCCATTGGTTAATTCTAAAAGTTATGAATAACAACTTTTATTATTATCGTTTTAATAGTTTCTGACCCATAGTTTCTAATTAAAAATTACTATATATTTCACTAATAAATTATCACTTTCTGTGATGACTAAATTAAGAACATTGCAATTTTGAAATACAGTTTCTCTTAGTCAAATCATAATCAAATTCTGATATATCTTCATTGTATTGTCTTCATGAAAATTCTATTTAGCATTTTTTTAAAAAATAAGATTTCATAATTTGAATTCCTTTCTTTCAGCAAATTTCAAAAGAGGCTATCTTTTTTTTGCTGTCAATGTAGTCAAATTCTTTTCCAACTTATCGGCTTTCTGTAGTTTTCACTTGTAATCACAAAATTACTTATGACGATATAAAAAAAAATGTTTAGTAAATGAAGATTATTTATGTACATCTATGTAAATAGAAGATTATTTTTATGAAAATAAGAAGTTGGTGAGTTATAAAGATGGATTATCTTGATTTGGTATCTTCCATTAAGTTGAATGCCACTGTTTATATTATATTCTCTACAACCACAATGTTGCTCATACATTTTTATTTATGTCTAATGAATTATATTCCATGTGAGTGCTACCTGTGTTTAAATCTATTGTTTCTCCATATTTTCTTATATCTTGACAAAAATTAAATATATTCCATTTAATAGTAGACAATTCTATAAATTATTGCGAATGTCTTTCACATGAAAATGATATGCAGTTGTTTTTACTCGTATCATTAAATGGCAATATGATTCACATATAAAATATTCTTCCTACCTAATGCTTTATCCCAAAATGACATATTTACAACTTCATAAAAATAAGAGTCAAAATTTACTGTATTCTATCATAATTATGATTATTTACCATTATTTAGAGATAACTCATCTGGTATTTTACTTAAAGCTTTTTGAAAAGTTGAGAAGAAATATCTTGTCATTTCATAAACATAAATCAAAGATAAAATCCTAATGACCTTCCTGCTTGCTAATGTATTTTCTTATATTTGTTTGTCATGGGACTAACCATAATGAAAAAAAACAAAAAAACAGTTGCAATTGTGGAAAAAATTGAGTGATATTTGACATTTATACTGATTAGTTCAATTAAAGGATCAAAGAGGAATCAAATAGTATTTTTTTCATTTAATAGAAATCTCATTTCTGTAGGCAATAACATATATGAGAATGAAATAACAGTAAAAAAATGCAGAGTAGATGATTAGTTTTTAGACTTTGACACAATGTGAAAATAAATTCCACAAATATCTTAGAACTGTAAAATAATTTTATATGGCTTTAGACCCTTTTTTATAAAATTTATATATCTTTATATGTTTCTTTAAAAAAATAATTAGAGCACAATAAAACGTTTTATTGCTAAAATATTTTGCTTTTAAAAAAATCCAGACTAATCATGATAAATTCAGTAGTGCCACGGAAATTATTTACTCCTATATTATTGATTTATTGTTGTTTAAATTAAAATATATGTATTCAGCAATAATGTTTTCCAAGCGCATGTCCTACAACCAAAGTTATTATTCAAAAATTCATTCAAGCAAATAAAAAAATGATACAATATCCAAACTGTAACTGTTAATGTAGATGTAAATTTAATTATTATACATACAATTAGTCAAAGTTTAATAAAAACTAAAATTTATTATTAAATACATACATACTAATAATCCTACATTAATAACAATTATCTGTTTGTTGATTATAGATGTGCATTCCTTATTGAAGATATTTTTAATTTTTTTTTAAAAATAATAGTCAGATTTTCTTTTATCTTCACTAGAAGATTCTTTATGCTTTGCATTGCTACCCTATATAGTTATTTTCTTCAGTCCAGGGAATTATCATTTGCATGGAAATAAATTCTGCTGCACAAATGGCTGCCATATCAAAAGACTTATTAAAATGTTGGTCAAACAATTGATTTGCCTTTTCTCATGTATTAACTTCCGTGATACTATCATTTGCCATATGTTTTAATTAATCTAAATAAGTGTTTTTTTTTTTTTTACCATATGTGTTACAAACATAACAAAAATCAAGATTTACATCGTTTTTTTTATCCACTTATATTTTAAATTAATCTGAGTTTGTTTAGTTACGTCATTAAATATTTAAATTATTGACAATTTATTATTTGTAAATGACCATCAAATTTTTGATTATTTTTATGGTTCAAGATTAAAATTTATATATTTATTCATAACAAATAATAAAAAAGAAACATTATTCATGGTGAACAAATTGCACAAGAAATAAATGAATATCCAAAAACAGTTCATGTGACAAATATGTCTAATATAATGAATATATAAATTCACAAAATGTGAGAAAGATGTCTGATGAATTATTCAAATTTGTAAGACTTTGAAAAGTCTTGCAGTTTCCTCATCAGCGTTTAGTGCTACTTGTAGTAATAGTTCTATTTCAGCCAATAACATTGTTTGATTTAGTGATTTCAAGTTTACATTTATTTAATTTTCTATATTTTTAATATAAATAATATTTCATTTCTAATACAAATACTAAACAACATTCATCTTTTACTTTTATTGCATAGGCTAAAATTATTATAGTATAAGAGAATATTCAAAACATGCAGCGTTTTTAATGTTTTAAGCAGAAACAAACAAAGTGTAAGCAGACTAAATTGATAACTAACTCTTAGGTAAGAACATGTATCTGCTGTTCTAGTGCTTGTTTAATCTACTTCAATGTGTTGAAAAAATTTTAACATGTGCCTACTGTACAAATAATATAAAAGAATAGAAAATATTGAAGAAAAGTAATAATATGAGCGAGAGAGGGATCTTTTCCCACATCACTATTTGCATTCCAGGTTATTTTAAATAAAACGTAGATTATAATTTATTATATTTTTCATAAGTATTAATATTGGATGAAAAAATCAAACTATTAATAATCATTGGAAATAAAACATTTTATAAATTTGTAACTGAAATATAGGCTTATTATATATTTGTAGCAATATATATATATATAAAGTTTGATATCTGTATTCGTTTCACAATATTATTATATAATTTGTAGCAATATATATATAAATAAAGTTTGATATCTGTATTCGTTTCACAATATATGTAATATACAAATCAATATATATATCAAAATATAGTATAATTTATATAAATTATATTCTTTTAGAAGTACTTTTGACTATACACTTTGTAGTCTTTATCAACTATATAACGTTGAATAATCAAAACGAGACAGCCCTTAACAATACACATAGTTCAATTCAGATTTCCCACAATTCTGTTATCTTAACATTTGATGACTGGCGATTCATTAACATTTGACGATTTCTTGAAATCAACATAGCCTCTTTTATTTTACGTTTATTATGACAATGTTTAATTTGAATAATTTTTATATTTTTATAATCAAATTTAAATCCATATTGACAAGATTTATTATGATCAAATATAACAGATGATGAAGGTTTATTTACATCTGTTCCATATTGATTCTCTTTTTGAATTCTATTATATAAAAGCATATGTTCTTTTATTCTCTTCTCAAATGTACACTTAGATTCACCAATGTATTGTACACCGCATCCACATATCAGTCTATATATAATAGAATTTTGATTAAACTTTGAATTTTGAATTTTAGAATTATTAAGCAATCTATTTATGTTATTTGTAGAGAAAAAATCAATATGACATAAAACATTATAAATTTTCCTAATAAACTTGACCTGCTCATCTGATATAAAAGGCATTGAAATCCATTTCATTTTGATATTTTTATTTTTAATTTTATTATAGTGTTGATTTCTTTTAAATCCTTTAATAATATTAGCAATAGCATTTTTATAATAACCAAGGTCAAGTTTATTAGGAAAATTTATAATGGTTTGTGTCATATTGCTTTTTTCTCTACAAATAACATAAATAGATTGCTTAATAATTCTAAAATTCAAAATTCAAAGTTTAATCAAAATTCTATTATATATAGATTGATATGTGGATGTGGCGTACAATACATTGGTGAATCTAAGTGTACATTTGAGAAGAGAATAAAAGAACATATGCTTTTATATAATAGAATTCAAAAAGAGAATCAATATGGAACAGATGTAAATAAACGTTCATCATCTGTTATGTTTGATCATAATAAATCTTGTCAATATGAATTTAAATTTGATTATAAAAATATGAAAATTATTCAAATTGAACGTTGTCATAATAAACGTAAAATAAAAGAGGCTATGTTGATTTCAAGAAATCGTCAAATGTTAATGAATCACCAGTCATCAAATGTTAAGATAACAAAATTGTGGAAAATCTGAATTGAACTATGGGTATTGTTATGGGTTGTCTCGTTTTGATTATTCAACATTATATAGTTGACAAAGACTACAAAGTGTATAGTCGAAAGTACTTCTAAAAGAATATAATTTATATAAATTGTACTGTATTTTGATATATATTCTAACCTCTCCCCCCACCGCTCTCGTCCATCCTGACCAAAATTTATATAGTGTTTAAAATTTACGGGTTCTAGCTCAGTTTAACAAATAAATAAATGAAATATTTCGCATTAATTAAAATGATTACTAGCTCTTATCTTTAAAATACAAATACGGTTATATTTTTAAAATGAATTAACAAATATTTACTATTTTCATGAGACATGGAGTGACGACACGGGGAACGAGATAGACTACATTGAGATATTATCCACATGATACTATCTCAATGGCATAAGAACACTATTCCCCCTTTTACTATACTAAATAACTAACTTATAGTATTCTTACGACTTTCTAAGCTCTTTCACTACGATTAAAATAATAATCATCTATTATATTCTTCATAATAAGAATCTAGCTCAATTAAATAAAAATGAAGAAAATAAATAAAATAAATAAAACAAAATCAAATCTCAGGTTCATAACTTGTATTCTAACTGATGTAAAATTTATGGTAATAAACTATGAAAAGGGAATTTTATGTCATAATTCACTACACAGCAACTAACAATAATAAATAATAATAATAACAACAATAGTATAATATAATCTTATTACTTCCTAAATGAAATAAATAATTACGTACGTGGTAGTATTTTAATAATCTGACAACAGAATACGTGTGGCAACATTAGCATATATTTTAATTTAATATTGTGGCAATCGACTTATGACCAATAAATGATATAATTATGATCTTTTAATTTTATAATATTAATAAATTCTCAAAATGATTATAACACGTTTATGTTTACCTTTTTGTGCAAAACTATATGTCTGTTTCAATTATAAGTGTATAGTGATATCATGCATCCATGTGGAGAAATAGCAATGAGGACACAAAGCTTTAAAATAAATTTACAACAAAGTTTATTAATAACATAAACAAATAACAATATTTTACATTATGTACACTGGATATCCTTACTCTCTTATCACAAAATTATTTTACTAGTTTATAAAATGAAAATCAGACTTCTATTTATTTTTCCTAGTTAACTCTTATCTTTTAAATGCTTAAGAAAATACAGTATTATTATTATTGGATTTCTTATTATGGTTATCTTGTTACAAAATGTGTTTCTCATATAATTATTATTAACACTTTGTATCCCTACTATTATTAAAATTATCTTTTTAATTTTACCAAATTACATTCGTAGTAAACATTATACAAAACAATAAAATTCTAGCTTTATATTGGTGGTATGGAATCCTACAAATTCAAACATTCTTTTACATTCGGTATTAAGTTTTATTGTTCCTTATCCGATGTTTGTTACTCATAATATACTCATTTAAGCCTTACTTCGGATGATATACTTACAACCATTAACATACCATGCACAAGTATATGTTTATTACACACTATTGAATTATTTTCTTAATAAATATGCAATATTTATTTTCTAAATATTATTTAAAACATTAAAATTTTTATTATCACTTTTATAAAAATCTTTGTTTAGATTTCTCTTTTAAAAATCTTATATTCTTTTCCGAATTAATTTTAAACTGTATTATATGATTCTTTCTCTCTTTATGATATTTTGTACTTTCACTTTTAAAATTACACAATTCTATACATTCCAGTAAATAAACTATTCTTACATAAACGATAACATATCTTCAATTCTATTTTATTCATCATTTCTTTGAAAATATCTTTCTGACGATGCAGATTCACGAAACAAGGATAGCGAAGATAGATGCACAGGATCAAAAATATAACTAGAATATTATCCGTCATAAACCTTGACAATAATGGCACAGTGAATTAAAACACTATAGAGGAGTGACCTTTATCTGTCTACCAACCTCTATTATAGGAGTGATGCTAAAGCTATTTCTTCAGCTTTATATAACATCAAAAAGTTTAAAAGATACGCAAAAACACTGTCCAAAATATATGTGTTCAGTGATAGGGCTTAGTTAGCTATACTGAAATCACACAAACTAACTATGATCCAAATACTTTATTTTTCCTATTTCTTAACAAAACATCATCTTGGTTTCCTCTCCACTAGTACTACCAAGTCACTATCCGATCTTATTTCTCATGATTTTTCTATACAGTACATCGACAAATTCCTATCTGCATTTCTAACAATAATAAAATTCATTTTATTTCAAAAACTATACCGCTGTTCATTAAGAAATTCTTTTACTACTTTTCTCGTATATTTATCATATACAAACTATTTTAAAATATCTGAATACTTTATTACATGAAAGTTCAAAAGAATCACACAATTGTTCTGTTATATTATATTATTAATTATACTTTAAATAACTTATTGCATGCATATTTAAAATTACTCCTATCTCATAATATGTTGTAAATGTTGTATAAAATGTGTGCTTATAATTTAAACTTTCACACATCATTCTTAATCAATAGATGATCTAAAAAAAATACATTATGCATTATGAATAAATATCAAAATTACCAAACGATCTTTATCTTCTCGATTGCGTTCTGTAGGCTTCACCATCCCATTGATTCTTGTAGATATATGATTTCCATACATACTCTTTATTTTAAAACAATATTTCTATCATTCTATTAAGCTATTATATTTAATTTTTCAATATTACTAGATTATGTTTATATGTTTTTCCTAATCTCACATAGCATTTTATATTTTAAAATAAATTAGTAAAAAATATTTAAATTATATTTACGATACTTCTTCATCAAACTTTCTTGAACTGTTCATATTAAAGCTAAAAAAAAATATATTATTTCTTCTTCAGTCACTTAATGTTCTATTTTAAGTAAAACAATTATTACTCTGTTTGATAAATCTTCATAGACAACAATCCTTGGTTTTTTCACAATATTGTATACAATTATTAATTCATGATATTCTCTTCTACTATTGTCTGCTAGTATTTTCCCACGCGACTTTTCCGATGCATCTTCTATATACTTTTATTCAAATATTCAGTAAATTTTTTTTGTTTTCCATGGATCCATTTTCATTAAGTAATTTAATTTTATATTTTTCAGATCAAACATTTCTTCCATTGAATACTTTATAATATTTTTTAATTAGATAAAGTTTTTCTGTTCCTTTCTATAAAACGCATAATAACTTTCATAATATTCTATTACTTTTTTCTTCTTTATTTAAAATTCGGGTACCATATTTTTATAATGTTTCTTTTTAAAAGATGAACACTCTTTTTTCATTATACATTTACATAATTTTTCTTTGTAATAAAAACGCATATTAAATTTTCCCATAGAGAAGAATAAAATAACTTTAAAGTAGCCTTATAAAATTGGTGCGTCATAATTTTTTCCTGACGGCAAGTAACTTCTCTTTTAAGTTCTCATATAGCGTCCCAATTATATTTCTCTGAATGATAATAATAAGTTTCTGGTTGAGCATAAATAAAACTGTATTAAGGCAATTTCAAATTATTTTTCCCTTAGCAATATTTTTAGGTAATTTTCCTTGTACTTCCATCTCTACTGTAGGTTTTTTGGTTAAACTTGAATAAAATTCCCTGGTAAGATAACTTTTAAAATTAGCAATCCATGTCGAGGCAGTCAAAATATATTATATGTTACAGAAGAACTTTTAAAATAAATACAAAATTTTAAATTTATATCACTTTTCCAGCTACGGTGTTATCAGCTAAAAAAAATATGTTACTTTCTCTTTCACTTACACATTACTTCTCCCTCCCGCTCTGTATAATTCTTATTTTGTCTGCTAATTTACCTCCGTTGATTGGTTAATGACCTTTTAGCGCGAACAGATTTACACATTTAGTTATATAACAGATTAGACTTTTAAAAATAAAGACTTGATGACGTAATGTCTCAAAATATTATTTAGACTAGTATTTTTAAATTCAATTTTAGTTTTATAAAAATTATTTAAACTTTTAAAATAATTATTAAAATAATATTTAATATTTTAACTTTTACTTTAATGATCGATGGCAATTATATCTAGTTTCAAATTCACAAACTTTATTATTATTTTAACAAGCGTGTGTGTGAAGGTATATAATATACAGTCACGTGTTTACTAACTTTATCAAATGATTTTTTATTTATGTCTCGGTCTAAATTACCAAAACTGATATATTTTATAATAATTTGGAAAATAATTTTAAAACAAGTAGAACTAAACATAATTCTCACCATCCCAAAGTTTATAATAAAATATACTCTATTAATTTTGATTATTAAATACAATTATAACACTACATATAGCGTTTATTTAATTTATTAGTTTTAAAATATTATACTCAAATTATTAATATACTTTTAACTATTTATAGCTGTATTATTTTATATGGCCAGCTTTTACAACCATAAGCAAGAATATAATTAAGCTTTATTTAACTGTTTTCTTTTAAAATAATCTATTACATTTTTAGATACCAGGTATTTTCAGCTTTAAATTGTACTATAAAATCTAATTATCCTACTATTATTTATATATCATACAAATATAACTTAAAATTTAAAAATTTTTAGTAATTGACCTTTCTACCTTATTATGACCTACAGACAAGGGCACAATATATATATATATATATATATATATATATATATATATATATATATATATATATATATATATATATATATATATATATATATATATATATATATATTGTACCAATATTGAAATTGGCACATATAATTTTATCTAAAAAAATTATTAAATTAATCTTTCATAAAAAAAAAATGTAAAATTAAATGTTGAAGAGTTTATTACAGTTTGTTTTCAAAAAGAATAAGAATCAAATAGCTTTCTATCATTAGTTTTTGCAATAAAAGCTGCAATTAATTAATCAGAAGGGGAGAGGGGTGTTTCGTTAGAAAAGTTAAACTAAAGATTTCATAAAAAGGAAGTAAAGAGTTTTCTTATTAGTATTTGTAAAATATAAATAATTTAAAGTTTAAAAAATACAAATCTCTTTTCATTCAAATTAAAGAAAAAATAATCTTAAAACTAGTAATGTGCATATATATATGTGATTGTAAATAAATAAAAAAATGTATGTGAAATAAAAGAAGATTATTATTAAAAACACAGCAATGGCTATTAATAAAATAAAACAATACATTTTTGCATGGCTATTACTAATTAAACAATCTTCCAAAACACTTTTATCAAAGGATTATCACTGGAATTTCGACAACAGATATTTGCCGGAGGATATTAAAAGGACAACATGTCGTCGATATAAATACTGAATATTTTATTGGACAATCAGTTGAGGCATTAGTTCAGTTCAGTTCACAAATTAATTGAGCAAATTGAGTTCAGAAATTAATTGAGTCAGTTAAGTTAATGGTATCCAGAAACAAAATACAGTGCTGAGAAGATTTGGGGAATGCACATTTTTCTCACAGCCTGATGTCTTTTGTAAACAGCAAGATCTGCCCATGAAATAATGTCAACTTAACATCTTAGAAAATCTCCATCAATATTTAGTTGTCTCCAATAATAATAATCATGAATAATAAGAAAACTCATCAAGGAAATGTCACAGTCAGCTGGAAGCATTCGTAATGGAAATATTCTCATCAAAAGCAGCCACCAAAGAGAACAAAATTCTACGTCTACATTCAAAATCCTAGGTAAAACATTTGCTTATTTCATTTATACTGTAATAGCCATTGCATTGCATTAATTTGTGTGAATCCTCCAAGAGTCTAATTATATAAACTCTATATTAAACATAAAATGAACTATCGATATGTGTGTTTAAGTTTCAAATGCTATTAATACTTTATTATTATATTTGTAAATGCTATATATAAGTTAAAATGTGTATGATCATTATATCAGTGTTATTAGTTAAATTATTTGATGACGACTTTTTATTTAGGTCCTTACAACTGCAGATCACTTTCAAGTGAAGGAAGATTGCAAGAATTAGAAGAACTCTCTTATATTAAATGGGACATCATTGGACTTTGTGAAGTTAGAAGAAAATGTGAAGAGACAATTGATTTAAAAAGTGGACATATACTCTATTATAAAGGCACAAATATTGGAAATACAAGTGGAGTAGGATTCATTATAAATAAAAAGTGGAAAAACAATATTGTGGAGATTGATGGTGTATCGGACAGAGTGGCAAGATTAGTTATACAACTTAATAGCAGATACCAAATGCAGATAATTAAGGTTTATGCCCCAACAAGTTCTCATAGTGATGAAGTAGTAGAAGATTTTTATATGGATGTATAAAAGGCTTTTGATCAGAGTAAACACCATTTTAAAATTGTTATGGGAGACTTTAATGCTAGAATTGGTAAAAAAATGAAAGATGAAAGTGCTGTAGGTAATTTTGGTCATGGTAATAGAAATGAGAGAGGACATAGACTTGTGGAGTTTGCAGAAAAAGAAAAACTTTATATTATGAATTCTTTTTTTGAGAAAAATGTTAAAAGGAAATGGACATGGAAGCATCCAAATGAAGGTACAGCAGAATTGGATTATATTTTGACTAACAGGAAATACATATTTCAAGATTGTAATGTTCTTAATAAATTTAACACAGGAAGTGATCATCGATTAGTAAGGTGTAACATATGTGTTAATGTAAAACTAGAGAGACAAAAATTATTAAGAAAAACAATATTTACAGTTGATATTCCTAATCGTCAGAAACATTCTAATGAATTTAAATTAGAACTTACAAATCGGTTTCAAGAATTAGTAGATTTTGAACATGATTTAGATTTGAATGAAATTAATATGAAAATAACTGATACACTTTTGAAAACTGAAACAAAGATAGCTGGTAGAAAGAAACAGCAATTGATCAATAAAATTTCTACTGAGACTAGAGGATTTATGAAGAAAAGAAGGAATATGAAGATATACAAAAATGATGTATTAAAAAGAATTGAATATCTCAAATTTTGTAAAATGGTGCGGAAAAGAGTTGAAAATGATATAAGAAAGTATAACTGTGAACTAGCAAGGAAAGCTGTAGAAGAAAATAAAAGTCTTAAGAATGTAAAACAACATTTTGGTATTGGTAGGAAATTTATATCTGCAATAAGAAAAAAAGATGGAATTATTACTAAAAGGTGAGATGACATCATGAAAGTGGTAGAAGATTTTTATCAAGAATTATATAGTAATAAAGAACAAGTACCTCCTATATCTATTACATCTTCCAAATTGCCCAGAATTTTAAATGAAGAAGTGAGACGTGCAATTAAATGTATGAAGAAAGGAAAGGCTCCAGGTAATGATGGAATTATAATTGATATATTAAAAGAAGCAGGTGAAGAAATAGAAAAAAAATTAGCAAAGTTATATACCAAATGTCTAAATGATAAAAATGTACCGGATGATTGGAAGAATGCAGTAATAATATTAATATTTAAAAAAGGTGATAAAGAAAATATTAGAAATTACAGACCTATCAGCCTTTTATCAGTTTTATATAAAATTTTTACCAAGATAATTACTACTCGTCTACAGAGAACATTGGATTTCCACCAACCAATAGAAAAAGCCGGATTTAAAAGTGGTTTTAGTACAGTAGATCATATCCAGGTATTGAGAGAAATTATAGAAAGGACAAATGAATATGAGTTGCCATTATGCTTAGGATTTGTAGATTATGAAAAGGCATTTGATTCTATAAACATTTCTTCAGTGATTAAAGCATTAGATCATCAAGGTATAGATCCAGGATATTGTCATATTTTAAAGAATATTTATAAAAATGCAACAGCAACAATTAGATTACATAATGACACTGGGAAAGTCAACATTGAGAAAAGTGTAAGACAAGGTGACACCATATCTCCAAAACTTTTTACAGCAGTGCTGCATGAAGTATTTTGTGGATTAAAATGGGAAACCTAAGGAGGGAAAGTAAATGGTGATTATTTAAGTCATTTAGATTTCGCAGATGATGTAGTTGTTTTTGCAAATAATGCTTCAGATCTGCAGGAAATTTTGCAGGAATTATCAGATGAAAGTAGGAAAGTAGGACTAAAGATAAATGTTAAAAAGACTAAAGTAATGTTTAATCGATTTGCTCAAAATATGAAAATAAAGATTGATTATGATGAATTAGAAGAAGTTAACAGTTACAAATACCTTGGTCAGATTATTAATACAGATGGAAACATAATGGAGAAAATTAATTATTGAATTAAACTAGGTTGGAGTGCTTTTGGTAGAAATAACTTGATACTAAAAGGAAATATGCCTATGTGTTTGAAAAGGAAGGTTTTTAACAAATGTGTTTTACCAGTTATTACTTATGGATCTGAGACTTGGACACTTAATAGAAGAGCAATTCAGAGACTTCAGACCACTCAAAGAAGTATGGAGAGATGTATGTTAGGAGTAACAAGAAGAGATCGTAAACGCAATGTATGGGTAAGAGAACAAACAGGTGTTACTGACCTCATTGAAAAAATTAAAAGATTGAAGTGGAGTTGGGCTGGACATATTGTTAGAAGAGATGATAATAGATGGACAATTGAAATTTTAAACTGGATTCCAAGAGATTGTAAAAGACCCAGAAAGAGACAACATGTGAGATGGATGGATGAAATAAGAAAGTGTTCAGGGGTGATGTGGAGAAGAGAAGCTAAAGATCGGAGAAGATGGATTATACTTGGAGAGACGTTCATCCTGCAGTGGATTGATAATGGATGATAATGATGGTGATTATTAAAATCTACAAGGATATTTAAAATAGTTTAGAAATGTTAATTTAATATGTGTGTGTACTATATTAAATTATAAAGGTGTTTAAATTTAGTAAATTAATGTTAGTTAATAAATTGTCTTTAAAATTAAACTCTATTTATCGGTCAATTCTTTTTATCAATCTCTTTTATAAATTCCTTTTACAATTTTTTTATCAATTCTTTTAACTACTAACTATGTATAATCTATTAGTGATTACAAACAGCTGAGCTAGTCGTGAATGCTTAGGCGTTGGGTTAGTGGCCATTGTTGAAAGTGCATTATCTATTCTTCTGATAGATAGCTGGCACCCATGTTTATACACAAACAAAAAAAAGTACTTTGAACTTGGTGTTGAACTCAAGAGTCGGGAAGAAGTTATGTCCTGGAAATATAACGCTAGTTATATATTTTATAGCTATCGTTTGGGCATACATAATCTCTGAGTATGTTTTTCTCTGCCTAAGAGGCCGAGGTTTTGAGGTCACATATCCGAACCCGGTATAATATATATATATATATATAAGGGTATATGAGCAAGGACATTCTCATGACCCACCACTGACCACTCTATCTCATACCACTGACACACTTGAACACATATGTCAAAAAGATAAATACTCACCAATATATATATATATATATATATATTGTACCGGTCGAAACCCACCACCACCGCAAGTCAAATCGGATTCAAACTCAGCTGAACCAAAACTGAATTCAAACCCAACTCAACAGCTCAGATAGCAGAAATCGACGGCACAGTGCTATGCGCCAAGAACTAGCTCAACGGTTGGTGAGGACTAGAGACTCCTGAGTAACACTAATATCTAAGAATTTATATACTTTGAATAATTTTATAAATCGAATCATATGTATGTTCGGGTTGCCAAAACAGACAGCGAGTATTAACATTTAAATAATTATAAAAAGAATGATGAACTAAGAAACCAAGTATGTTAGAAAATATTTAATAATAATAATAATTTGTTTTGTTCAATAAAATATAGATTGCATTAGTTACCTCTAGTCTGTAAAAGAATTTATAAATATAATAAGAGTGGTGGTCCTTATCATATGCCAACAAGTATTACACAACATGTGATTCTATGTCTATGCCCCCAACGAGAAATATAAAGGCAGATAAAGGTATTCATTAAGAACGGAAATGATTGTTCTAATTTTATTACGGTGGAATGTGAGATTTATTTTCACATTCGGAAATCTATTCATGAAAAGCAAAACGTATTTTAAGGCATAACTTTAATCTTGATTTGAAAACTGATTTAAACTAAATATATTTGAGAATTGGTTCGACTTTAATTTAAATCACTTCATCACGAATTACGAGCACGGAGCGGGTTTTACCGGAACAAAGATGCAACGGTACTGACAAATTACAAGGCAGAGAGTAAAATTGAAAGATGATCACTAGTCGATGATCGAAGTCCTATGGCAGCTTGCATTTGGCAAGTCTTATGCCCTTTGACTAATGAATCGGAAAGAAAGTACTTTCTTCCTCGAAAAATTTAAATAAGAGAATATGATCACCGACCAGCCTAATGGAGCGGAAGATGGCCGTACGTCAGCAACGTTTGATGGTGATGACTTGATAGTCATCGTTGAAAAATAAAACCCCTGTAGAATGCTCTACGTGAGGACTTGACAAATTAATTAAAGTCAAATGAGCTTTTATCGAACTATTTTAAAACATTTATAAACTATATTAATTATGCCCTAATATCGTGCCCTTCCTGAATATTAATATAAAATAACAAAAGTGGAATTAAAATACATTTAACCCTTTATCGACCCTTTTTGCAATAAAAACATTTAAGGTTATATTCGAATAAATATATATTAGTGGAACAAGAAATCAATATTTTAACATTTTGTGAGTATATAAACACTTGTAACTTAGGAGCTGGGGACATAGGCGAAAAACGGAGCTAATAGTTTATTATTAGCCAATTATAAAAATAATAAACATGTAATATTTTCTTTCGACTCGATGATTAATAGAACTTTCAAATTTAGTTCTAATGGGCGAGAATTACTATTTGAAATTAATATTATAATATTTGCATGAGGCAAATAGAACAGAGGAGCTCATCGAGTTGAAAGATTATTGGCATATAATTTTTAAATAGCATTAATAAATCACACGATAAATACATATATATATATATATAATATGTTAAACGAACCGCCAAGTAAGAAAAGAAAAAGTTTAAAGACTAGAGATTGAAAGAATTACAATATAAATTTATAGTAGCATTTTATAAAGATTTTTACATTAAATAATAAAGAGCTCTTAAATAGGAGGAGTGTAAAATAAAGTTTGAACTGGCCAGAAAGTTTAACGTTCATTATAGAAATATATTACCCCTTCCGCTGGTCCTTAATTTACATCTCCAAGTTGTTGAAAACGTAGGCATCATTGGTTAACTACTGGAACAGTATTTTAGTAACTTTCATAATTTTAGCAGAATGATCGGTCCGGGAAAAGGTTCAGCAGCTCCATTGAAGATTTCTCGGGACTTTAGGAACCATAGCCAGATTCCTGATGTTCTAGCCCTCTATCATGATGAAATACAATTTTTATACGCACAGAGTTCACTGCACTACTCTACAACAAAGCTAGTTTTTTTTTCCTCCTGACTTTTCAGGGCTATATATATTGCCCAGATGCCTTAAGGCTAGCTCTCATTTTATTATCAATGTGTTTTTTTATAATTAGTTGTTTTCAAATACATTCCTTCGATAAGGCTTTCAAACTAATTAGCTTGAATTCCTTCTCTAATTGAAAATGAATTCTTAAGAATTGAAAATGATTTAATTAGAAAAATGAATCCTTATCTTTTTCTAATTCATAAAACTTTACTATTGTTTTTAAGAATTTTAAAGCTTATCGAAGGAATGTAGCTTTTAATCTACGAAACTTTACAAATTATTTAAAGGTGAAAAAAAAAAAGTATTCCCGACGCAATGAAACTTTCGAACAATTATATATATTTAATATTTACAAATATATATACGCACAATCCACGCAATTTAATATATATAAATTCATGAATATTTTATCATGAATTTATTTAGAGAATTGATCAAATTTAAACTAAACTAATTAATTTTACTGCGCATTTGAAATAAGTTATTCATTATGGAAATTAGCGTGGATTGAACGTATAAAGCCCCATTGCATCAGAAATTTAAGGTTAGTATTAGGGTAAATAACATGAAGCTAGGATCGAACTCAGATCCAACTGCTTCAATATATATATATATATATATATATATATATCATGCTAAACCAGCATCATCAGTTGGTCCAGATTATCATCTCTACACATATATGCAATAAATGCTCATATATATATATATATATATATATATATATATATATATATATATATATATATATATATATATATATATATATATTAAGATAACCAATCTTTACACTTTAATGGACAAGCTTAAATTCACTCCACATTCCAACTCTTCAAATATGTATTCAATTGAAATTCTGATGATGAAATGCTCAAAGGCCACCCGTTATCTTAATTTATATTGGAACCTTTATTGTATATATATAGGTAGAGATGATAATCTGTAACAAATGATGAGTGCTGGTTTAGCATGAAATACTAATATTGGTGATTATTTATATTTTTGACATATATGTGTTCAAGTGTATCAGTGATATGAGATAGAGTGGTGAGTTGTGGGTTGTGTGAAAGTATGTGCTCAAATACCCTATATAAATTAGTAGTAAAAAACATTGGTGGATTACAAGAAAGGTTATATATATATATATATATATATATATATATATATATATATATATATATATATATATATATATATATATATATATATATATATATATATATATATATATATCAAATAATATAAGTATAATAAAAATATTCACTAGAATAAAAACTACCAAATTTTAAAAAAATGTCTATATAAAATTAAAGATTAAAATTCTTTGCTATAGCCAGCTTCGGCGTATTCCACTACTTAAGACGGCAGAATACGCTGAAGCTGGTTATAGCAAAAAATTTTAATATTTAATTTTATATAGGCATTTTTAAAAATTTTGTACTTTTTATTCTATTGAATATTATATATGTATATATATATATATATATATATATATATATATATGATCTGAAAGTGGAATTAAAGTTAGAGATAGTGAATACTCGCTCTGATGTTTATGTAAACAGAAAACTACGCTTAATGGTGTTTTTGGTAGAACACCATCTGTTATCATAAATACAAGTGTTAGCAAGTTTTTTTTTTTTTTTTTAACTTGTGTTTTTTTGTTTTTCATATATATATATTCTTAAACTCGGAGTTTCAGAATATTTTGTCAATATATAGAATCATGACAGACAAAAATAAATAACGACCCTTATTCCAGGGAGGCTGTAAAGTCACAGACTAAGGCGGAGGGTGCTAAGAATTTCCTGATTGCAGTCTCAAGTTGTCTGAAAATTTCAGATTTTCCACTCAATAGATAACTTTTAGCTAAGTGCTTAGCTTTGGGTTGATATTTTTAGAAGCTTAAGAGATAGTGTCATGTGATCTATGAATTGATCTATGACTCTTATTTTGACTATTTATAGTCTCTGCCAAAAGTCTTATGCAATTTTATATTGCTATGACTACTAATGTATGGAATGGTTGAAGATCTATCAGCCCCCTATAGCTATTTGAGTTGGATAGCTGGGCTTGAAGACATGTAGATGTCTGAAAATTTCAGATTTTCGACTCAGTAGATAAGTTTTAGCTAAGTGCTTAGCTTTGGGTTGGTATTTTTAGATCTAATATCTGAACCTACCCTGACACCGCTCTGAGGAGTACCAAAGCATGAAACCATCATCAGGGGTTTGGGGAGGGGTTCCTGACAGAGATATTTTAAGTGCTGGCTCTGGCTAAGCATTTATCATAAAGCTTGTAGAGGAATTGGCAATCCTCATTGTTTATATTATGAATTCTTTTTTTGAGAAAAATGTTAAACAGTAAATGGACATGGAAGCATCCAAATAAAGGTACGGCAGAATTGGCTTATATTTTGACTAAATGAAAATACATATTTCAAGATTGTAATGTTCTTAATAAATTTAACACAGGAAGTGATCAAAAATTATTAAGAAAAACAATATTTACAATTGATTTTTTTAAACTTCATAAACATTCTAACGAATTTAAATTAGAACTTACAAATCGGTTTCAAGTTTTAGTAGATTTTGAACATAATTCAGATTTGAATAATATTAATAGGAAAATAAGCGATACACTTTTAAAAACTGCAACAAAGATAGCTGGTAGAAAAAAGCAGCAATTGACCAATAAAATTTTTACTGAGACTAGATAATTTATAAGAAAAGAAGTAATAGGAGGATATACAACAATGATGCATTAAAAAGGATTGAATATCTTGAATTTTGTAAAATGGTGTGGAAAAGAGTTGAAAATGATATAAGAAAGTATAATTGTGGACTAGAAAGGAAAGCTGTAGAAGAGAATAAAAGTCTAAAGAGTGTAAAACAACATTTTGGTATTGGTAAGAAATTTATTTCTGCAATAAGAAAAAAAGATGGCATTATTACTAAAAAGAGAGATGGTATCATAAATTGTGTAGAAAACTTCTATCAAGAATAATATAGTAATAAAGAACAAGTGCCTCCTATACATATTATATCCTGCGAATTGCCCACAATTTTGTATCAGGAAGTGAGACATGCAATTAAATTTATGAAGAAAGGGAAGGATCGGCGTAATGATGGAATTGTAATTGATATATTAAAAGAAGCAGGTGAAGAAATAAAATTTTTTTAGCAAAGTTATATACCAAATGTCTAAATGATAAAGATGTACCAGATGATTGGAAGAATGCAGTATTAATATTAATAATAAAAAAAGGTGATAAAAAAGATATTAGAAAATACAGACCTATCAGTCTTTTATCAGTTTTATACAACATATTTACTAAGATAATTACAACTCGTCTACAGAAAACACTGCATTTCCACCAACCAAAAGAACAAGCTGAATTTAAAAATGGTTTTAGTACAGTAGATCATATCTAGGTATTGAGAGAAATTATAGAAAAGACAAATTAATATCAGTTACCATTATGCTTAGAATTTGTAGACTATGAAACAGCATTTGATTCTATAAACATTTCTTCAGTGATTAAAGCATTGGATCGTTAAGGTGTAGATCCAAGATATTGTCATATTTTAAAGAATATTTATAAAAATGCAACAGCGACAATTAGATTACATAATGATAGTAGAAAAATCAACATTGAAAAAGGTATAAGTCAGGGTAACTCCATATCTCCAAAACTTTTTACAGCAGTGTTGCAGGAAGTATTTTGTGGATTCAAATGGGAAGCTAAAGGAGTGAAAGTAAATAGAGATTATTTAAGTCATTTAGATTTAGCAGATGATGTAGTTGTTTTTGCAAATAATGCTTTAGAGCTATATGAATTGTTGCAGGAGTTATCAGATGAAAGTAGGAAAGTAGGACTAAAGATAAATGTTAAAAAGACTAAACTAATGTTCAATAGATTTTCTAAAAAATATGAAAATAAAAATTGATTATGATGAGTTAGAAGAAGATTAGCAATTACAAATATCTTTGTCAGATTATTAATACAGATGGAAATATAATGGATGAAATTAATCATAGAATTAAACTTGGTTGGATTGCTTTTGGTAGAAATAACTTTATACTAAAAGAAAATATGCCTATGTGTTTGAAACAAAAAAATTTTTAGTAAATGTGTTTTGTCAGTTCTTACTTTATGGATGAGACTTCAGACCATTCAAAGAAGTATGGAGAGATGCATGTTGGCAATAACAAGAAAGGATCGAAAATGCAATATATGGGTAAAAGAACAAACAGGTGTTTCTGACCTCATTAAAAAAAATAAATGACTGAATTGGAGTTGGGCTGGACATTTTGTTAGAAGAGATGATAACAGATGGACAATTGAAATTTTAAACTGGATTCCATAAGATTGTCAAAGACCCAGAAAGAGACCACAAGTGAGATGGATGGATTAAATAAGAAAGTGTGCAGGGGTGAATATGAGAAGAGAAGCTAAAGATAGGAAAAGATGGATTGAACTTGGAGAGATATTCATCTTGCAGTGGATTGATAATGGTTGATGATGATATATATATATATTGTCAGGGGAATGGTTGATATATATATATATATATATATTGTCAGGGGAATGGTGAATCCTAACCTTAATTGCCTAAACTATTGCCTCTCTGACTAATGGACAACATTTGTGATGATACTAGCAGTCCTTGATTTTATTCCATCCCAGCTGGAGGTCATGGTTCACAAAAAGACTCAAAATAATAACAGGTTTATATAAGATATTAATGATTTAGTGAATTGCAGAATGGTACAGATGTGATTGGATATCGGTTACTAATACTTTTGAACTGTAATAATTATAAATTCCTTCTGGCAACATTACAATGAAGTGAATTAAATCAAAGTAGAGTAATTAACATTAGAGATTTGGAGTGATAACAAATTAAGCTTATTTAAGATAATAGTATTACAGGAATTTATTAAGAAATTGAGTTACAAAATAAGTTAAGTCTTATTTATACAATTTATTTTTGATGTGGCTAAATGCAAAACATTTAATAACAAAATAAATTTTGTTAATTGGTCTGCCAAGAACCAATCAGCAATAAAATATTATTAGCCCCCTTTAAGAAATTACAAATAAATGTATTATATATATATTGTACCGAAGGACATTGATATTTAAATAATTTTATAAATCTCGCCTTTTAAAAACATAAATATTGAAAGAATAAAATGTAAAACTAAAGAGAATGGTAGGGGGATTTATTATTAAATAAGAATAAACCATAAATGCTTTTAAAAATGATGTTTTTTTTATTTTTTATTTATTTTAAAAAGGGAAAAGGGATCTTATAATAAAAGTGATTTAATATTGTTTTGATAAATTTATAATAAAATAATAAAGAAAATTTGTTTTATCTTGTAATAAAACAATTAAATGTGTGTGTGAAATCTTTGAAGAAAATAGAAGCAGAAGCTGATAATTTCACAAGACAATAGATGCTGTTGTTAATAAAATTTTACTATTCGAGGAATTTTTAAAAATAATTCTTGAAGCAACAAAGATAATAGTTGTTTAGACTGTTATATTTCCAAACATGATGTGCTGTTAAAACATCGTGGTGTGCTGCCATCTGGATCCTCTCTATGCATTAATATCTGCACTTAGTTTGAAGGGAAATCATGTTCAAATAAACTAAATAAGTAGCAAAGTTTGTGTATGCTAAACAAGCCACGAAAGTCGTACAGAATCACAGGATTCAAGAAGGAGTCATTAGCTGGTCATAAATGATTTTCAATTAATTCCATTGTGCTGTGTATGTCATATTGAACTTATAAAATCCTAGGTAATTATTGATTTTAATGTCCTTTCACTCCTTATTTTCCTTTTAAAAATAAAAGATAAACTGTATTAAATAAACTTTAAACTTTATGAATTAATCTTTAAGAAAATAAAACTTTAAACTTCATGAGATAATATTTTGAATAATAATAGTAAATAATAGCAGCTTCTATACTGAATAATATTTAAAAACATTGCATGCACATATGTGTGAGTTTAAAATTAATGTAATGTGTATATTTTATTTATTATATTGATGTATTAAAATGCTTATTTTAATTTAAAAAGAAAGTGTGCTTGTTTAAATTATAAGATAAAATGATTGATTTATTTTAAACGAAAGAAAATATTTAAATTATTTTTTAAAAAAAAAATTATGTTTATTTTTAATACGAGCAGGTAAGTAAAATAATATATTTTAACAAAGTGGGAGGTAAAAAATCTAACCATTGATAATAAATAATTGATTTTAAAATTAAAAAAATAAAAAAAATTACCATATTATTTTAAAATAAAAATTTGTTGGTTTAAAGATGTAAATGTTTTCTGTGCTCAGTATGATATTATTTATTATTTATCTTTAAATTGAAGTATTAGAGTGTACGACATTATTTCATTGTTAGCTAGGACAGTTCATTTAATTATCATGGTTTTTTTTTTTTTTTACAAAAAAGTAGTAGTAGCTTTGATCAGTGTATTTAATGTATAAGTTGTTGTTCTCTTAGAGGGTGATTAAAAACCGATTGAGCAAAAGAGGATCACAGGTACCAAATTGGTCTGATCAGATGGACATGTTAATTACATTGTAATTAGCTGGCGCCTAAATGGTTTTTCTTCTTTAAAAAATAAAGTGTTTATTTGGTCAGTGTCTTTTGGTAGTTGAGTGTTGGCATTATTGGTAGTTTACTACTGATAATAGTTTACACTTTACCTGAGAACTAAACACCTTTGAAGAATGGGTAATTCAGTAAGGCAAAGCAAAGGAAAGTAGTAGTTGATATTTTTAATTGTTTTTGTTTTTGTCGTGTTGGTATTAGTTGTGGTGTTTAAAAGGAAGGTGGGCGGTTTATTTGGTGCACCAACATGGCTCAAAACTAGATGTTTCAAGTGGAAAAACCGACATAAGTTGTGGATTGAAGGGGCATTCATCACATTAATCTAAGTAGTTGGACGTTTATTAGGTGCATTAATGTGTCCTGAGATTAGTTGTTTTAAGTGATAAAACCGTAGTTGGATGTTCTTTTGGCGCATTAATGTAGCACCAATGTAAAGGGTAGTTGGAAGTTTATGTGGAGCATTTAAAGGGGCCTGAAAATAGTCATAGTAAATGATAGGTTCAATATAAGCAGTAGTAGGACATTCATTTGGAGCATTGACATGGCCTGAAACTGGTTGTTCAAATAGAAGAAACAACTTGAGCTGTAGTTAGTTATTTTAGATGGTGGTCAAAGTTGGCTGTTGATAATATAGGGGATATTTGTTGAAAGAGAAATTTAGAAAATGGGTGGTAATAGTGTATTTGTTTGGTGTAATTATTAAAGGTGATTTTTGTGTGACATTATAATGTGGAAACATAATCCTTAAGATAGAAAAAAATAAGGGTACTCCAAATGAATGAAGATAGATGAACATGAGGTGTAAAATTAGAACTTCAAGAGAATGAAGGTTGGTTGTACATACATTTTGGAAATAGAGAAAAAATAATTTTACTTTGGATGAGATTAAGTAAATTATTGGTGAAATGGAAATGGCAAGCCAGTTTATAAAGATAAAACTTTTTCAGGGAAAAGAGGGGAAACACTGAATAGATATTTAGAGAGTTTAGAGTGGTTTTTTCTTCTGTAATGAGTTTAATGAATTAGTTAAGGTTAATATAGCCATTAGTTATATACAGGATGAGGCTGAAGTTTGGTGGAAGGCAGTGGGAGTGAAACCAACAAGTTTTGAGGAGTACAAACAAGCAATGTTGTCCAGTTATTGGGGGAGGAGCTTTAAAAGGTGGTTAGGTGTCAGGTAGAACAAGATAAATGGTGGATAGGAGAGACATTGAGCTTGTTTTTTCACAGTCAAGTAGCAAAGCTGAGAATGATCACAGCATATAGCTTTTCTGAGCAGCAAATTTTGTGTATAGTAAGAGGAGGTTTTCCTGAGGATATTTGACAGATAATAATGTTACAGGACACTATAAAACAGACTGCAGAGGTACTTATAGTGATGGATAGCAATAGAATATATGAAGAGAATCAGAACAAAAAAGGGAATGCTGAGAATCTTTATGGGCAAGTAGCAAACTTAACACAGTATGAGGAGGAGTTGAAAATGACATCTCATTTATGCCCAATAATAGAAGTGAGAATAGAAGAAAGAACTGTAAACATACTGTTTGATTCAGGAAGTCAGGTATTGGTGATTTCACAGAAAATGTTTGGTGAAATAAGTCAGAATAATTTGAAACTCAAAACCTTGCCACTAAAAATGTATACATAATGTTGGCAAATGGAAAGAGAGCCAAACTAGCATCAGAACAAGCTTGGATATGTATGAATATAGCCGGAAAAGTTTATAGTCATGTTATGCTGGTTTTAGAGGGATTGATACATGATGTTATTAAGGGGTCAGATTTTATGTGTGAAGTTGGGTGCATGTTAGATTATGAGAAATGACAAGTGAGAATTAATAAGATGGAAATTTCATCTGATGTATGTGAGAAAAAAATGTTAATGCGGAGTGTGATGTAGAAAGTGCAGGAATAGAAATGGAGGAAAAGGTGTTGGAAGATGAACAAGGAAGTAAGGCCATAAAACAGTTGAAGAAATTGTTGATTATGTACAAAAGTATATTTTCAGAAGTACCTGGAGTAATTGCGGAATATGAGCATAGGATAAAGCTTATGGAGAACCAACCATATCAAGCACGAGAATATCCTATACTGCATTAATATAGAAGTGCAGTGGAGGAACAACTAGAGAATATGTTAAAATGGGGAATTATTTCTAAATGCTCATCTCCATATAATAACTCGCTAGTGACAGTAAAAAAAATGGGTCTATTCGTCTGTGTCTAGATGCACGACAATTGAATAAAATAACAGTGTTAGATACCAATGTTCCACCACCTATAAGTAAATTATTAATGAAGTTTCATAAAAAATATTTTCAACTTTTGACTTGATGGCCAGTTATTGGCAGATCAAGTTGCATGCTGAAGATTACAAGTACACCACATTTTGTTATAATGGATGGGCATACAATTTTAATCGAATATGTTTCGGTTTAAAAAATAGTGGGGCAGGATTAATGCAATGCCTTGATGAAGTATTATCCAATAAAATCAAAAGCTTGATTATGATGTACATGGATGATATTATTTTAGCCTCAGAAAGTGTGGAAGAACACTTCAAACATTTAAAATTGTTATTCGATGAATGTAAAAATAAAGAAAATAAATTAAATTTGGGTAAAAGCCATTTGATGACTACAGAAGTTACATTTTTGGGACACATAATTAGTGAACAAGGAATATGTATGTCCAAATCCAGAGAAAATCCAAGCTATACAAATTTTTTCCAGGCCAATGAAGAAGAAAGACCTCAAGTCTTTCCTTGGGTTGAATATTTTTTTCAATCAATTTAATAAAAAATTTTCCTCAGATATGGAGCCTCTGTTACTTTTATTAAGAAAAGATAAAAAATGGGCATGGGAAGAGCAACAAAAGCATAGTTTTGAAAGTGTAAAAAAAGGTTTTTTAAGGGAGGTCATGTTGACATATCTAGACATTGGTAAACCATTTATAGTACAAATGGACAGCAGTGGAATCAGATTGGGAGCTACATTATCTCAGATGCAAGACAGTGGAAAGTATGGGGTGCTTTTCTTTGTAAGTCATTTATTAAACAGGCCAGATACTGTAACTGAGAGAGGGGCTTTAGTGATTGTATGGGCTTTTAAAACATCTAGGAAATATTTAATAGGATCACAGGTGGTAGTGATCTCTGATCATAGGAGCCTTGAATTTCTTAATCATAGTTTCCTTACAAATAGTAGATTGATCCAATGGAGTCTGTTTTTACAAGAGTAGGATTATAGTATACAGTATTGTCCAAGCAAAGATAATATGGTGGCAGATGCTTTAAGTCGATACCCGATAGAACATCAGATACAACATTTAAATTGTAATAATGCATATATAACAATGGAGGCAAAACATCAAGGCAAAGAGATAGAATGTGGTTTGAAAAAGTTAAGAGAGTTGCAAGAAGAAGATGAATGTAAACAAATAATATACTATTTACATCACTGACCTATAAGTGGACCTATAAACAATGCACTATGGAAAGAGAGGAAACAATATTATTTAAAAAATGGGCATTTGCAGCATAAGGTGAAAGATAGCAAATATACGTGAATCGTTCTGCCAATATGCGGAAACAGATAATTAAGTACTACATAAAAAGTATGGACATTATGGGGCAAGCAAAACTAAAGGATGGATAAACAACTGGTTTTATTGGCCAAGCATGTATAGGAGTGTCTTAAATGTCTTTGAGGGGTGTATAGTGTACGCAAAGACCAAACCTTCTAATATGTCAAATATGGGACCTTTGAGACCTATATATGCATATCAGCTGAATAGTTTATTGGCAATAGATTTTTATGGACTATTACCTCAATTTAATCGAAAAAAATATTTGGTCATGACTTATGACATTTTTCTAAGTTTGTGGCTATTTACCCAGTGGCGCAAGCTGATGCTAAACAGATCATAAAGGTCATTGAACATCAACATTTCCAAGACATGGAAATTCCAAAACAAATAATGTCAGATCACAGAATGCCCTTCATGCCTGAAGAGTGGAAAAGATAGATGGGGTGTCACAAGATAAGACATATACTCACTTCAATTCGTAATCTGCACTCTAATCCATGCGAATGAATAATGAAGGAATAGGGACATTTATTTCATGTGTACTTATAGAATAATCATTGTGGATGGGTAAAGGAGGCAAGAAGAATACTTGACATGATAAATTGGTTAAAGAATGAATCAACAGGATTTGAGTCCATTAGACTTCACCAAGGAAAGAATATTCTATATCTGTTTAAAACTATCTTACCGGTTAGAGCGCCATATATTGACAAAAAAAAAGATGTTGATAAGGCACGCTATAGGCTTAGAAGGATGGGTAGAATAAAACAAAAGAGACAAGGGAAAGTCAAATATGTTTTTAAATTGGAAGATGACATTATGGTGAGGGTAAATCCAGTAAGTTTTCTGGAGAAGGGAATATATAAAAAATTTCAACCGATGTATGATGGGCCTTATAAAATCATAAAAGAATATGGAAATAATGCATTTGAAATTGCTCAGGGGTCAGAGAAAAAAGGAATGTTCAATGCTGAATCTTTACAATTACTAAAAAAAATTATAATAAATAAATATGACTACACATGTATAGTTAAACCAATTTTAATTAAATAAAGCAGTATAATGTTTATAAATTTAACTGTTGAAAACTAAAATATTCAGAATGATATTTTAGTTTCAGAGGATGGACAGAAATAATGTACCGAAGTACATTGATCTTTAAATAATTTTATAAATCTCACCTTTTAAAAACATAAAAATTGAAAGAATAAAATGTAAAACTAAAGAGTGGGGGGGGGGAATTATTATTAAATAAGAGTAAACCATAAACGCGTTTAAAAATGATAAGATTTTTTATTTATTTTAAAAAGGGAAATGGGATTTTATAATAAAAGTGATTTAATATTATTTTGATTAATGTATAATAAAATAATAAAGAAAATTTGTTTTGTCTTGTAATAAAACAATTAAATGTGTGTGTGTGTGTGTGTGTGAAAGTTTTAAAGAAAATATAAGCAGAAGCTGATAATTTCACGAGACACGCTGTTGTTAAACCAGTTTAAATGTTTTAACATTTTTACTGTTCGAGGACTTTTTTAAAAATAATTATTGAAGCAACAAATATAACAGATGTTTAGACTGTTATATTTCCAAACATGATGCGCTGTTAGATCATCATGGTGTGCAGCTAGATGGAGCCTCTCTATGCATTAATTTCTGCAATTAGTTCAATGGGAAACCATATTCAAATAAACTAAATAAGTAGCAGAGTGTGTGTATACTAAACAAGCCACAAAAGTCATACAGAATCACAGGATTCAAGGAGGAGTTGTTAGCCAGTCGTAAATGATTTTAAATTAATTTCATTGTGTTGTGTACATCATATTGAATTTATAAAATCCTAGGTAATTATTGATTTTAATATCCTTTCATTCCTGATTTTCCTTTTACAAGTAAAATATAAACTGTATTAAATAAACTGTAAACTTTATGAATTAATCTTTAAGAAAATAAAACTTTAAACTTCACAAGATAATATTTTGGAATAATAATAGAAACGATATAAGCTTCTATACTGAATAATATTTAAAAACATTGCATGCACATATGTGTGAGTTTAAAATTAATGTAATGTATATATTTTATTTATTATATTGATGTATTAAAATGCTTATTTTAATTTAAAAAGAAAGTGTGCTTGTTTAAATTATAAGATAAAATGATTGTTGATTTATTTTAAATAAAAAAAAATATTTAAATTATTTTTTAAAAAAAATATTTATGTTTATTTTTAATATAAGCCAGTAAGTAAAATAATATATTTTAATAAAGTGGGAGGTAAAAAATCTAACCATTGATAATAAATAATTGATTTTAAAATTAAAAAAATAAAGAAATTACCGTATTATTTTAAAATAAAGATTTGTTGGTTTAAAGATGTAAATGTTTTCTGCCCTCAGTACGATTTTATTTATTATTTATCTTTAAATTCAAGTATTAGAGTGTACAACATTATTTCATTGTTAGCTAGGATGGTTTGTTTAATTATCTTTTTTTTTAAAAAAAAAAAGTAGTAGTGGCTTTGGGTGGTGTATTTAATGTACGAGTTATTGTTCTCTTAGAGGGTGATTAGAAACCGAATGAGCTAGCAAAGATCTCAGGTACCAATTTGGGCTGATAAAATGGACACATAAATTACATTGTAATTAGCTGGCACCTAAAGGGTTTTTCTTCTTTAAAAAAATAAAGTATTTATTTGGTCAGTGTCTATTTGATAGTCGAGTGTTGGCATTATTGGTAGTTTGCTACTGATAATCGTTTACACTTTACCTGAGAACTAAACACCTTCGAAGAATGGGTAATTGAGTTAGGCAAAGCAAAGGAAAGTAGTAGTTGATATTTTTAATTGTTTTGTTTTCATCATGTTGGTATTAGTTGAGGTGTTTAAGAGGAAGGTGGGCAATTCAATATATATATATAACTTATATATATTGATATATATATATATATATATATATATATATATATATATATATATATATATATATATATATATATATATATATATTACAAGACATGAAAGATATGCATTTAAAACACTATTACATTTAAATCAGTTTCCTATAATGAGTGTGGAAAGCAAGGTAATTCATTTAAATAAGTTAGATAATCATATTTAACTAATTAACGGGATTGGTTTGTGAAAGACATGCCATCATGGCAGAGAGCATTTCAGGTTTGCTAAATACAGATATAAAATGAGGATGAAGACACTATGCTTTTATAGATTACAACAAAAATAAATGAGGTCTGTTATGAACCTCTGGGTGGCTTTACTAAAAGATATCCCTGGTATATACAGGTAGCTGATGAGAAATTATGTCCCTCCAGCCAGAACATGTCTCTGAATAATAATAATGGATTTGACATGCTGGACTTCCCATACACATCTTAATGGCAATGCCCAAAAAAGGATTTCTTGGTATGAACTATGTCTACTTTAAGGGAGTGTGAAAGATTGGACTGGTCATAGTTAAATTTTCATAGGTCCTGAGGAGTAAGTAACAAAGCAAATTACTAATAATAAATGAATGGTTGTAGCTATAAATACATAATGCCTTAAACATATACAGATAGGATATCACTAATGAAAATAATAACTTAATTCCTGATTAAAATAATTGGCTCCCTGACATAATAGAAAGTCTCCAGAAACCCTAGGCCATTAATGAATGAATCATAAAACATAATATAAAAAGGGAAGGCAAGAATTAAAATTTAGAATATAAATTGTTTTCCACACTTTCCAAATATTTCATTTATTAAGTTATTAAATAGTTTATCTTTTAATTAACATAGATGAAGCAATGTCTATCAAACTCACTTATAGTGAAGTTTGACAGTGTATAGCATAACAAATTATGCATCAAATTTTTACTATTTTTTGACAAATAAAATATGTATGTATGAAACATGTACTGATAAAATGCTTTCAATGATTTTTTTTCAAGACATTTGTTTTACAGAAATCGTAATAGATTTACTTAATGGATTTACTAAAATTCTTTATTCTTTCAGAAAAATTTACAACGGCAATTTTAAATTGGAGGTAATAATAACACATCTAATTCTTAAAATAATTTCTATCATTTAAATAAATTTATAATATAAAAGGTACAAAACTAAACAAGCTTTTCTTTAATTAATTAATTTAATGGAATTAAGTCTCCTGTAATGATTTTTATATGGAGAAAATAAGAGGAAGTGTTTAAAGCTAGTTTCTCGTTTAGTTTTTATACTTTGCAGTTTCAGTAAGTCAATATTATAAATAAACCAACAAAAGTTAATTTAAATTTGCCACATCAAAATAATGTGAAATTTTTAGATGAATTGATATTTTAAATTTAAGAGAAAAATTAAAAGACACATTTAAAATTATGTTGTATAAACATTACAGATATATAAAATATAAATTAACATTGATTTAGAATAGAAGTAAAATAGAATCAGTGGCTTGCAGAAAATTGGAGATTATAATAATATACCTATTGGAAGATGTTCCATGGCTTGAAACAGGCAGTTATAAAGTCAGATCATTTAGCAGGCTTCCTTGACACAGACAGTCTCCAGCTAGATGTTGAAAGCACTGGAAAGGCATTGATGCTGGTGGAAATAGAGCTCCAGGGAGCAACACTGATCTTTTAATTTTTTTACACCTATAAAGATTTATATTATATATAAATTGTTAATATATTGATCACTCTTATATATAAGTTTGATTGCTAGCAAAATTAACATAAACTTCTTATTTATTAAAATGCATGTTTTAGATTCATTTTTTTTTTTTTTTTGTATTCATTCAAATACGCTCTTCAGAAATAAGAGGTTAAGATAATTACAAACAATTGGTAATTTTGTGAACATAAAGAAAATAAGGAAAGATTGACATTAAAAAAGATGATAAATTATAAATTAATAAATCAGTGTTAAATTTTGAAGACTTAATAATTATATTATTAATAATATTATGTTTTTATTAAAATTATTATTATTATTATTATCATCATCAGCATCAGCATTAGCATTATTCTTACATAAAAAATATTATTTAAAATGATTTATTTAAGTTAATGGTAATTATTTAAGTGTCCTTTCTTTTGTATCACAAAATAAATTAATTCGTATTCGATTAGTATATGAACAAGATATTTGATCTATAAATGACAAGTGTAATATATTTGCCAGACTGACTGTTCTCAAGGCAATAATAAAAATATTATAACAAATTAAAAATATATTTCAGCAAATTTAAACTAAAGACATAAAATTTATTAAATGAAATATGACATTGGTGATGAGTAAATGTTAGTTGAAAAGCAAATATTTATGTTAACTAAATTTATTATTGAAAATATTTAGTTCCATGTGACAGGTCCACACTGTACACCCAGATCCATTGATCCACTTTTTCAGTCCATGTTCTTCTTTGCCTACTCTTCAATTCCACATAACACTCCAATCTCTAATATTATTCAACAATATCAATCTTTTCCATCCTTTCTTTTTGATTCCGCTCATTAATTCCTCCAAAACATTTTTCATTAAACTATACTTTTTTTTAATATTATGTTAAATCTAGTTTCTCTTTCTCTTTCTAATTTTCCCAATCAATCTTCTTTTTTAGTTACTTTGTCAAAACCTCATTTGTTATTTTATTTATTAAACTGAATTTTCATATTTTTTGTTTCCATATCACAAAGGCTTCCAATCTGTTTCTAATTTTATTATTCATTGTTCATGTTTCACAGACACACAATAATACATTTTACTTAAAACATTTAGTTAATCTTTTTTTAATTCTTTTTCCAAAGGTTCACACAATATGTTCTTTCTATTAATAAATTATACATCATAAATTTTAATAGTCAATGATTGATGTGCTTTAATGTAATTAGAGATGCTTAACAATGTGATTAAATATTTTATTATTATATTCATAAATATCAATTGTACATATCTCCATTTTTTTATTTATTTAAGTTTGAAGTTTGCTCTAAACTAGAATTCCATAATTAGCACAGTTCTCATCTGTATGAGGCACAATATTATCATAAATTGGAAAATAATTAATGTTATAATGTCACATAAAATTATACCACTATACAAAACATAACATGAACATTATTTCCTATGATTACACCAACTCTTTATATTTAATAGCAAACTCTGCATATAGTAATGGTACCCAGTGTTAAGCCATAGTAATCAATGGATTCCAAAAGGATTGTGCATAAAATTACTGTTTAATATCTATTCATCTAGTATTTCTAGACTATATTCTAGCAATGGCTTTCATCAGTGAGGATTCTCAGAACTGAGAACAATGTACTTAGATCTTAGGAGTTATGCAATCCACTAGTACCACAGTATAACTTTACACTTAATTATAAAGCAACGATCAGTGGTTCCAGTTGTAGGGCTTCTTACTGTTGAAACAATGTAATAAACAAATATAATTAAAAAATAAGTAAAGCAAAATACAAAAAAGGGAAAATAAATTAAATGTGATAAATTAAAACTAATAAAATAAAATAATCCGAATAATATAAATAAAACATACATCACTAAATTAAAACATAAAATAAATATTGATTATACATTCGTGATTATAGATATAGTTAAATAATATAATATATAACTGAGGTCGTTAGAATACGATATAATTCAATTTAAAATTTAGAGAAGAAAAAAAATTAGGACGTTTTTAAAGAAATTAAATAATATTAGATATGTTAAAAAGATATGTAATATTTATGATTTATAGTTATAAAATAAAAAGGCAAATATAAAGAAAATTTATTAATAACAGAAGATTAAAATAAGAGAATAGTAGATATTATATATGATTTACAAACAAGAATATATTTTTAGTAAATGAATCAATCTTGAATTAAATAGACAAAAACAACAGCAAAAATATGTTATTAATTTGGGGATAATAAAATTACAATTTTATATTGATTTAATTCATAAGAAATAGTAATTATTAGGGGATATTAAAAACAATAAGAGATAAAGTGTTTAAATTAATGATTGATTGTGAATACATATAAAGACAGGAATATGCAGATATAATATATATTTATTTTATATTTCTATATATATATATATTATTGATATTATCTGGATTATTTTATTAGTTTTAATTTATCTCATTTAATTTATTTTATGTTTATTATATTTTGTGTTACATATTGAAATTTTTAATTTCTTAATTACATTTGTTTATTATATTATTTACATATGTATTTTATTTACCATTATATCACAACATCAAAATAGCAGGTTGTATATATATATATATATATATATATATATACATATATATATATATATATGCTCATATATATATATATATATATATATATATATATATATATATATATCATATTATTATTACTATTTGCGGGATATTCCGTGTAGTGAAAAAGTTAAATGCTGACATTTCAGTACAATATCAAGTACCTTCCTCAGAGCATCCTCTTTCTCAAATCATAAGAATGCATGTGAGATTTAAAATCGTTTTTATCGTTTTCTTTCTCCTCATATTTAAATTCTATTGGTTGAGGAGTTTTAAAATTTATTTTCTCTTCCAATAGTTTCTTCCAAATGTTGTTAATCTTCTTTAACTCACATCTTTCAATTATGCTCTTGGGCCTTTTAAAAATCTCTATAGCTTCTCTTAGCAATCTCTGGTCAAATTGTTCAATTTTTGCTAAAATATTTGTTTTTTTCAAAATTGATATCATGATTTGTTAATTTAATATGAAAATAAATAGCTGATGAATTGGATTTTTCTCTCAGTGCCAGAATGTGTTCTTCCTTTCTAATATTTATTTTACGATTAGTCTGTCCTATATATATGTATGTGGACAGACCCTACATGGAATTTCATACACACCATGACACTCCAAAACAATTTTATCTTTAGGAAGAGGAAATATTTCACTAATTTTTTTATAAGTAGTGTAAATTGTATGAATATTATTATTCTTTAAAATGTTACCAATTCTATCAGTTACTCCTTTAATATTTGGCAAAATTGTCTAATTTTTGATGTATCAAAATCTTTTTTCTTTTGATATGTATAAACCCTATTAATAATTTTGTAATTAAAACCATTATAAAGAAGCATTTTATTAGTAGCAAAAAGGTCCCGGTGAAAATGGCTAGCATCAGAAAGTCTCTTTGTTCTATCCAATAATGTCTTTGCCACTGAAAATAGTTGTGCAGGATGGTGATGAGAGGAAAAATGCAGATATCTCCCACTGTGTGTTTTTCCTCTCATCACCATCCTGCACAACTATTTTCAGTGGCAAAGACATTATTGGATAGAACAAAGAGACTTTCTGATGATAGCCATTTTTACCGGGACCTTTTTGCTACTAATAAAATGCTTCTTCATAATGGTTTTAATTACAAAATTCTTAATAGGGCTTATACATATCAAAAGAAAAAAGATTTTGATACATCAAAAATTAAGACAATTTTGCCATATATTAAAGGAGTAACTGATAGAATTGGTAACATTTTAAAGAATAATAATATTCACACAATTTACACTACTTATAAAAAAAATTAGTGAAATATTTCCTCTTCCTAAAGATAAAATTGCTTTGGAGTGTCATGGTGTGTATGAAATTCCATGTAGGGTCTGTCCACATACATATATAGGACAGACTAATCGTAGAATAAATATTAGAAAGGAAGAACACATTCTGGCAGTGAAAAAAAAATCCAATTCATCAGCTATTTATTCTCATATTAAATTAACAAATCATGATATCAATTTTGAAAAAAAACAAATATTTTAGCAAAAATTGAACAATATGACCAGAGATTGCTAAGAGAAGCTATAGAGATTTTTAAAAGGCCCAAGAGCATAAATGAAAGGTGTGAGTTAAAGAAGATTAACAATATTTGGAAGAAACTATTGGAAGAGAAAATAAATTTTAAAACTTCTCAACCAATAGAATTTAAATATGAGGAGAAAGAAAACGATAAAAACGATTTTAAATGTCACATGCATTCTTATGATTTGAGAAAGAGGATGCTCTGAGGAAGGTACTTGATATTGTACTGAAACATCAGCATTTAGCTTTTTCACTACACGGAATATCCCGCAAATTGTAATAATAATATGACATCTTTTATCCGTGAAAACATTACAATTAACATATATATATATATACACATACACAATTATTATTAGCAAAGTTTAAAGAGTAATTCAAATTTTGATAAAGATTACAGTCAAATATTAAAATGGTTACTTTTAAATATTAAAATAATAATAATAATAATAATAATAATAATAATAATAATAATAATAATAATAATAATAATAATAATAATAATAATAATAATAATAATAATAATAATAATAATAATAATAATAATAATAATGATGATAATGATGATGATGATGATAATGATGATGATGACAATGCTAAAAGTAGTTAGGAGTACAAATAACATATTTATATACTGTTTTATAATTTTTTGAGGTTTTTAATATGATTCCTATAAAAGTTAACTATATATGAATTACTTTTGATACAGAGAATATTTACAAACATATTAATAAATTAAGGATTGATGTTTTTTTTTTCGTTTTTACAGTTAGTTAAGAATGAATCTGAAATAAAAATAAGGTTATTAAATATTTAAAATTGTAGTATGAGTTATTATGCATTTTACTTATATAATAGTACTTTTTATAATAGTAAAGACAATTGATCATATGTTATATGAAATGAGATTAACATTTAACATTTAGAAGAAAAAATATTAAATATAAATATATATAATTAAAAACATTTGTGAGATCTCTGATGACTATTTATTCATCGTAGAAATAAAAATAATTTGAAAAAAATGTTAATTAAATTCAATCTTTTTGATTCTTCTATAAAACACATTTTACAAAAGGAAGTTTTGATTTTATTCTGTAAATTGCTTGTTGAATGTAATGGGTAAAATTTTTTAGCATATGGCGATTATGTTAAAAGTAAGGATTTAAAATGTACTCCTATAGCTATCAGTCTGTCATTCATATCACAGCGTTTTTATGAATGTTTGGTTTATAGATTTATGGAATTAAATAGTTCTAAAAATAACCTTTGCTTTTTAAAAAAAAATATTTTATAAAAATTACATTTGTATTGGTTATTATAATAAATTGTTTAAGGATATTTTATTAAATAAAAATTATAAGAAAATATGAATAATTTAAAAAAAAATACTAAACTCGTAGAGTGAATCCAGGTACTGACTGTGAGTGTTATTGTTTTTGTAGAGGATAACAAAATCGAACATAAATAGTATTTCATAAGTGTAAAAGACAATATTTTGAGTGTAAATTTATTTTAAAACATCAAAGATTGTATCATTATAAAATGTTGTAGAAAGTATTCAGTATTCACAAACAATTTGTATTTTAATATTGATTTTAACGTTTGATAAATTGAGAAATGATACTTTACATACAATGCATTTAATTATTATCTATTTTTTACAATAATATTTTTTCAGTAAATATGTAATTTGTATAATTATATTTTTCAGACCAGAAGAAAATACAATAACTTTAATTAACATGAAATATGAAAGCTTACACATAATTTATTTACATATTTATAATCATTTTTAGAAAATCATTTTCTACATTTCGCTTTTAGTTTATGTTTGAAAGTATTTGTAATAAAACCATTGCTAAAATAATTAAATGGCTATTGTTATAAGAGATACTCACTTAAATATTATTTTTTATTATTTTTTGTAAGAATAAGAATAATTTTAATAATTAAAAAAAATGACATCAGTGTTTGTGTGTAATCTTTATCAAAATTTGATTTACTGTTAAAAACATTGCTAACAATAATTTATTTTTTTTAAAAAAATAATTATTTACAAATAAGATTAGAAATGTTTTTGTTCGATTATTTATATCTGTTTATATTTTCTATCTTTACTTGCAAATTTGAAATGATTTTATTACTATTATTTTGCATTTATATACTTATATAATAATATTTTTTTAAAAAAAATAAAGAATAAAGTTTAAATTACTAAAATAAAAAAAAAACATAAAAAATAATTCTAATTTCAACACATTAGTTGTTGTAAAGTACCTGTGTCAATGTTTAATATGGTTTTAAAATTAATTGATTTTAAGCATGAAGAAAGTGTATTACTGTAAAAAGATAGTATAATTTGCATTGTAAATTACAGCCTAAGATTTTTTTATTTAAAAATAAAGAAAAAAGAAAAAAAAAAGATGATTTATAGTTATAAAAATATTAACTTAACAATAATGTTTTTTATTACTGAAAACAATTACAATGTGAGTTGAAATAATTTTAAGATAGGTTTGTATGTAAATTTGTCATGCGTTATATTGTTTTTGATTCTTGAGAATTTTGCCTTGATCACATAACTATTGGTAGTGATTTTTTGACTTATTATGATTGTTTAAAGCCTAGATATGGATTGCTTATGCAGGTTATTGACCACTTGATAGATATACATTATTATTAGTGTGGTTAATGAGGTATTTAGTGTAAGGAAGAGGGGTTGTTCATTAATGGAATTGATACATTTTGTCAGAAAGATGCAAAGTTATTTTATGTTAGTGTAATATTTGGTTGAATGGTTTCAAAATCCTTTATTCATTAATACTTATCCTTTTGTCAACAATTAATAGCTATTTCAATTATATTTAGTTAAGATAGTTTAATATTTAGGTTGTAGTACATGTGTATGCATGTATAACTCTGCATCATTTTCATCTTTTAATAACAGCAAACAATAGTATATTCACAATAAAAACCTTTAAATTACAATAATTATCTTAAATAATTTAACAAATATATATTTCTTTCCAATGATTAATAGATAGTTGAATCAATAGATTATTTTACAAATTAAATAAATTATTAATCATTTTTATTTAATAGTTAATTAATATTTATTTTTCTTTCAAGTTTGTAAAAGCTATTTATTTTATTATTATTTTTATCTTGATTTTAATTGTAAAAATCAAAGTGATTTTTTTTTGAAAATATTTTTTTTTTGAATATGTAATTAGCTGAGATAAAAGAAAAGCATGGGGGTAATCTTATGGAAGAAAACAATCTTTGCTAAAGAAAACTTTTTAACAAAGATCTCTAGTGGAAAATTTGCTTATTATGTAATGTTATTGTAGCCAAAAATAGTGACTCGTTATTGTGAAAGTAAAACCAGTTGCTGAAGTCAAATTGATTTTAAAAATACTTTGGAGTAAAATTTTGAAAGGATCCCAAGAAATTTATTATGGGACAAGTTAATTTCAGAATGCAATTCTAAATTTTAAAAAGGTACTCAGTTCACTTTATTCTCCTTAATTTAAACATTTTTGAATTAACCTCTTCATAACTATTGCTCTTTTAAAAATGTATGTTAATAACATCCAGTCTACATTACTTCACTTAATTGTTATTTTAAATAGGAATAAATTGCATGAATATTATTGTTGTATCATTAACCAACATGTGTTCTTTAATATATCTGGAAAATGCATGCAGAACTATTTTACAGAATATATTTTAATTCTTCAATATTTTCCTTGTTGTGTTTTTGTGAGAATTAAACATAAATTTGAGGATATGCATGGTTTGATAAATCATGCCATGTTTAAATTCATCATAAAGGAATGACAGTATTTGTTTGTCTGGTATTTCTGGAAATAATACGTATTTTAAATGAAGGAAATAAAATGTGAGCTACTTCAAATTAAATCGAATGGAAGGATAGAAATGTGGGTAATTTTTGTTCTCTTCAATAAAGATGGAAAATAAAACAAAATATTATTTATTGAAGAATTACTAAGGAAACATGGTATCTTAATGGACAATATTTAAGAATAAACCAGGCATATAATAAATTATAAAGTGATAAATGCTATTCAAGAAACTATTAAAATAATTACGTATTTAATTTAGAACCACAATGGAATAAGTGAGATAATTCCTGTCCAACAGTAGTTAAGAATTTATTATATTTCCGTCATAATAGAAGACAAATTGATTGTTTATATATGATACAGTAACTTAAATAACTTTGTTATGAACATTGAAGATGCTGAGTTCTATTTAAGCATGATTATATTTGTTTAGTTACTCTTCAGCAGTTTATTTTAATTTAAATTCAGTTTGGAATGTGTCCCATATTGTTTCATAAACCTGGAACCGAGCTTTGCAAGTGAACTTTTATTTTTAAGTTACAAAACTAATAACCTTTCTTTCTTTATTTTTTTTATTGCTTGTCATAATTAATGTATATGATAGATAGATAGGCTTATTTATTATTATGTTCATTTATAATTTGGGTTATTTTGATTTTCAAGACCGTCTCTGAAGAATCGTGGTAAAAATTGATTGTGTTCAAATAGATCTTATTGTTCTTTTACGAAGGTAAAAGAAAGAAATATTTTTTTAAAATATATTATTAGAGAGGTTTATATTTATTTTGTATACTTTATTATCTCAAAGTGAGAATTTTGTTTTTTGTTTCTTTTTTTAAATCAACGAACATATAATAGAAATAGTTTGCTAGATATGAAAGAAAGTACGTTCGTAATAATTATAAATATTAAATTTTAAATGTAACCTAAAGTTTATTCTGAATTAAATGTTATACCTTAATGCAATATTTCATTACCATGTTGCCTGCATAGTGTGTAATTTAGAGTTAATTTCATATATATTTTTGTTCGCGGGTGTGTGTCTCTTTTGCACAATTATGACATTTGTATGAAAAAGTTCAGTTTGTGAATATTTTATATATAAATTTCGGGCATTGTCATATTCTGCTAAGTTGAACAGATTAGTATGTTATCTGTATGTATTTATCTGCCAGCATGCACTTATAATGTTCGATATTTAGAAAAGCTATGAGAATGGAAAGAAATCTGATTGCGTTATAATGTTTGTAGGGATAAAAGATTTTGCTTATTTAGTATATTTTAATAATTTTCCATGTGTAAAGCCTAGTTGATATTATATGTGTATAATTAAATGATGTTTTGAAGTGATGTTTTCTTACGGCCCTGGTGATGAGGAATAAATCCCCACCAATAACGTATTTAGAAATACATGAGTTATTGTTGAAGTATGATTAAATGATGCTTAGGAAGTTATTTGATGTTATTCTTAGATTCTTGGTGATGAGGAAAAAGTCCCCACCAAACGTATATTTAGAATCAGTTGAATTGTTGTAGAAGTGTTCAGTAAGAGTTTACCTGCTCCTCATTTAGATTTTCCTTATAACGTATAGTATGTATAATCATGAAAATATAGCTTTGTGTTCATTAATATGTGGCTAGATAAATTGTTAGATTAATTCTTGATGTAATATTAGTGTCTTATTTCATTGATGAATTATGACATTGTCCGAAATAAAATAATTGTATGATATTTTATTAATGAATGGAGAGTTTATAGAAAAGATTGTTTTATATTATTGCTGCTTGAACGTGCACACATACGCGTAATATAAATAATATCGCATATATAAAGTATAGATAATGAAATTAAAATGAGGAATAAATGTTTTTTTGAAATACATTACATTCATTTAAATAGAAGTATAAAGTTATTGAGATTAAAACAGGAAACAAATATTTTAAAATACAGTGTATTTATATAAACAAAGGTTATAAATCATCAAATCATCAGAATAAACATGATTTTGTTGCTATACATGAATAGTATACGTAATTGAAAGTGATTGTTTAGTCAATTAGAGAAATTTGCTTTGTTGAGAGCCAAATATAATTAATTTGATTTATTTTGTTATTCAAGAGTAATATCCTCTCAAAAGTATTTTTTTTTGTGCTAATAATATAACATGTTATTTATTTATTGTCATGTAGATAAAACATGTAGGCAAAGCATGTGTTTGAAGTCAGGATATTTAAGTTTGTTATTAATTTGCTTTTATAGTAGGGATAATCCCAAACTGATGCTCAAAGTTTATTTGATAATTTAAAAACCTGTAAGACAAATAGTCCATTTGTTAATATCATGTTAAAACAAGTTTATTTTATTGTAATAAATGATTTGTTTTAGTTATTTAAAATCTTAAAATCTGTGTCTTGACTTATTCTTGTATACATTCCTGTTTCCATTTCCACATCTCAACATTTCATAAATCTATTAAAAAATAGATATATTATCATAGAGTTATAATATTAAATTTGCTAGTGTCTGACAATATTGTTTTTCTTAATCCAAACATTATAAAGAACATTTCCCACTTGATAAATGTATTAGAAAGGTTGCCAAGTTAGTATATTTGTTAGATGATGATATGAGATTAAAATACCTTATTTCTGTCATTATCTTATTATTGAAACAGAGTAAAATATTTAATCAATTTGTTTCATTACATTCTATCTTATTTTAGAATTATAACTTATGGGCCAATGTATTTTATTTAATTTAACTGTGTTTGTTAAACTCCCTGAGATCTTATTGTTTATTTCTTGATTGGCATTAAAGTAGATGTTTCAATTATGATATGCCAAGTCAAAGAATTGTTTAAGAATATAATTATAGCAAGCTGATATATGTTATACTTGGATGAAGGAAGAAATTAAGTTTAAAGTATATTTTAATAGACTGTACCAAATAAACATTATGATTCTTTATCATATAATTAATTAATGAAGGAATTTACATTATGTTAAATGTTTTGTAATATTTCTTCTTTTATTCATATATTATCATATATCTTATGAACTGCCTATAGCCTCCCAATGAGCTGAGCTGAACATAAACTTAAATATAGAGTCTCTGTAATAATTTTGTATTATATATTTTGTTATATTGTTCTATTTATTAAAAGAACTGGCGCCTGGGCTTTTCGTTCATGTAATGTATATGAGCAGTGTTGGGAGTGTAGGTTATATATATATATATATATATATATATATATATATATATATATATATATATTGAAACAAACATTTTGACGGGTTGCATATATAAAAGACATCTTTTACGGATTCATCCATGTTAAAAAATTTTAAATATTGATATTCCGACATTTCAACTTGGTCACACAAGTCATCCACTGGGTGATAAAAGGTAGAAAGATGGTTGTACAGGTGCTACAACAACTGATTTAAATAAACGTTAAAGTTGAACCAATAGCAAAATTGTTAAATTTAAGAATGATTTTTAAAAAAAAATTTCCAAATAGGAGGAAGTTTGCATGTATCAGCTCACTTATTGATACACTCTGGTCTTTTAAGTATCTCAATGGCTACTCTAATTTTGCACTGGTAGAGATTATTGCATCTGGATATGATCCTGGTACTAGAAAAATCAATTTTATGACCTGAAAATATAGTATGGAGTGAGAGTTCTGATGATGTTGATGGTTGTTTAACTGAATTAGCATGCTCATCTCTCCTAACACTGATGTGATGATTACTCATACATATGTAAGCAGTTTTACAATTTTTACAAGAGATTTGATAAACACCATGACATTCAAGAGGGATTGAATCCTTAGGCTTGCTTATTATATTGCTGATCGTTTGATGAGTAGAAAATGCTGTATCTATATTATAGCATTTGAATATACATCCAATACTGTCTGTAGACCCTTTTCCATATGGAACACAGATCCTAAGATCTGATTTATCATCTTTTTGTTTCCTATTTTGTCCATTTTGGGCTTGAAATAATGCTTTTTTAATAAATTCATAATTATAACTATTTGCAAATAAAACACTATTAATATTATTTATTTCTTCTTTCAGATGTGAATTGTCTGAAAGGTTAATTGCTCTATTTAAAAGAGTTTGGGCTACAGAAACTATCTCAGTTGAGTGATGATGATAATGGAAGTGTAAATATCTGTCCGTGTGTGTATTCTTTCTGTAAATCGAAAAAGCTAAACTATTTGGTATTTTGATGACTAGAACACCAAGAAAAGGGAGTTTTCCATCAGACTCTGTCTCCATTGTAAATGTAATATGCGGATGCATATTATTTAAAAGTAAGAAAAATCATCCAATTTATTTTTTCCATGTTGCCATATGACAAATGTGTCATTTATGTATCTGAAACAAATGAGAGGTTTAAAGATGAAAATTCTATAGAAAAAATTCACAAACCAGATACCCTCCTTTGTCCAATGGTAAGTGCAATAGGATCTCCAACTCATATTTTAGCTAGATATTTATCAGAATTCATTAAACCTACAATCCCATCTAATAAATCATATATTAAAAACTCTTTTCATTTTATTTCTGTTTTAAAAAGTTTAAAAATTAATGCTAATGACATTCTAGTCAGTTTTGATGTTGTGTCTTTGTTTACAAACATTCCAATTGATGAAGCTTTAAATATAAACTCACAACGTTGCAATTTACCAGACCATATCATTGCTTTGATAAAACATTGTCTCTTGAAGACATATTTTCTATACAATGGACAGAATTAGAGACAAGTTTTTGGTACTCCTATGGGCTTACCTAACTCAGGAGTAATTGCTGATTTATTCATGGAAAATATAGAAACTCGTGCTTTAGAATCATCATCTTTAAAACCTCTTATTTGGTTCAGATACAAAGATGACACGTTTGTCATATGGCAACATGGAAAAAATAAATTGGATGATTTTTTTTTACATTTAAATAATATGCATCTTCATATTAAATTTACAATGAAGACAAAGTCTGATGGTAAACTTTTTTTTCTTGATGTTCTTGTCAGCAGAAAACCAAATAGTTTATCTTTTTTCATTTACAGAAAGAATACACACACGGACAGATTTTTACATTTCTATTCTCATCATCACCCAACTCAGATAGTTTTTGTAGCCAAAACTCTTTTAAATAGAGCAATTAACCTTTCAGATAATTCACATCTGAAAAAAGAAATAAATAATACTAATAGTGTTTTATTATCAAATAGTTATAAATTTATAAAAAAAGCCTTATTTTAAGCCCAAATTGGACAAAATAGAAAACAAAAAGTTGATAAATCAGCTAATAGGATTTGTGTTTCATATGCAAATAGAACTAAAGACAGTATTGGACGTATATTAAAACGCTATAATATAGATACATCATTTTCTACTCATCTAAAGATCAGCAATATAATAACCAAGTCTAAGGATTCAAACCCTCTTGAATCTCATGGTGTTTATCAAATCTCATGTAACAATTGTAAAGCTTCTTACAAACATATGAGTAATTGTCACATCTGTGTTAGGAGAGATTAGCATGCTAATGCAGTTAAACAACACTCATCATTATCACCACTCTCACTCAATACTATAGATTCCGGTCATAAAATTGATTTTTCTATCACCAGGATCATATCCAGATGTGATAATCTCTACCAATGCAAAATTAGAGAAGCCATTGAGATACTTAAAAGGCCAGATTGTATCAACAAGCAAGATGATACATGCAAACTTCCTCCAATTTGGAAAGATTTTTTTTAAAAACAAACATTCTTAAATTTACATTTTTGCTATTGGTGGAACATTAATGTTTATTCAAATCAGTTATTGTAGTGCCTTACAATAGTCTTTCTACCTTTTATTACCCAGAGGATGACTTGTGTGACCAAGTCAAAACGTCATTGGAATATCAATATTTAAAATTATTTAACACGCATGAACCCGTAAAATATGTCTTATATATATATATATATGTCAACAGATGGTGTTCTACCAAAAACACCCTCAAGTGTTTGTTTACATAAACGTGAGATCATGCATTCACTATCTCTAACTTTAATTCCACTTTCAGATCATGATTTCAAGCTATTTGCTATCGTCAGTGAAAGACAAGAATTTTAGAAACTAGATCTAAACACAAACTCTGAGCATTTATGAAACAGTTTCTATTCATCTTTCAAGCGTGAATCTTTTAGACACATTAATGTCTTCGAACTCAGCATAGCAAGCCAGATGGCTACATCGGTCTGATCTCAGTTCAGCATCATCACATAGTAGAAGTTTCTGCAATATATATCATTGCTAGAAAGGCCTTGGAGGTATATTTATAAAAACAAAAAACAAGTTAAAAACTTGCTAACACTTGTATTTATATCAGCAGATGGCGTTCTACCAAAAACACCATCAAGCGTTTGTTTACATAAACGTCAGAGCATGCATTCTCTATCTCTAACTTTAATTCCACTTTCAGATCACGATTTCAAGCTATTTGCTATCGTCAGTGAAAGGCAGGAATTTTAGAAACTAGAACTAAACACAAATTCTGAGCATTTATGAAACAGTTTCTATTCAGCTTGCAAGCGTGAATCTTTTAGACACGTAATGTCTTCAAACTCAGCATAGCAAGCCAGATAGCTACATGTGTCTGATCTCAGTTCAGCATCACAACATAGTAGAAGCCTCTGCAATATATATCATTGCTAAAAAGACCTCAAAGGTACATTTATGAAAAACAAAAAACAAGTTTATGTAAACAAACGCTTGATGGTGTTTTTGGTAGAATGCCATCTGTTGACATAAATACAAGTGTTAGCAAGTTTTTAACTTGTTTTTTGTTTTTCATAAATGTACCTTTGAGGTTTTCTAGCAATGATATATATTGCAGAGGCTTCTACTATGTGGTGATTCTGAACTGAGATCAGTCCCATGTATATATCTGGCTTGCTATGCTGATTTTAAAGACATTACATGTCTAAAAGATTCACGCTTGCAAGCTGAATAGAAACTGTTTCATAAATGCTCAGAGTTTGTGTTTAGATCTAGTTTCTATAATTCCTGTCTTTCACTGACGATAGAAAATAGCTTGAAATCATGATCTGAAAGTGGAATTAAAGTTAGAGATAGAGAATGCATGCTCTGACGTTTATGTAAACAAACGCTTGATGGTGATTTTGGTAGAACACCATCTGTTGACAGAAATACAAACGTTATCAAGTTTTTAACTTGTTTTTTGTTTTTCATAAATATACCTTTGAGGTCTTTTTAGCAATGATATATATTGCAGAGGCTTCTACTATGTGGTGATGCTGAACTGAGATCAGATCTATGTAGCTATCTGGCTTGCTATGCTGAGTTTGAAGACATTACGTGTCTAAAAGATTCACGCTTGCAAGCTGAATAGAAACTGTTTCATAAATGCTCAGAGTTTGTGTTTAGATCTAGTTTCTAAAATTCCTGTCTTTCACTGACAATAGCAAATAGCTTGAAATCATGATCTGAAAGTGGAATTAAAATTAGAGATAGTGAATGCATGCTCTGACATTTATGTAAATAAACGCTTGATGGTGTTTTTGGTAGAACGCCATCTGTTGACATAAGTACAAGCGTTAGCAAGTTTTTAACTTGTTTTTTGTTTTTCATATATATATATATCTTTATATATATATATATTGAAGCAGTCAGATCTAAGTTCAATCCTAGCTTCATGATCTTTCACATGTAGCCAACTTCAAACCCTTGTACTAACCTTGAATTTCCGATGCAATTGGGCTTTATATGTTCAGTCTAAGTTTCCTTAAAGAAAAACTATTATAAATGTGTGTTAAAATTAACTCATTTGAGATTTAAACTAATCATTTCTATTAATAAATTCATGTTAGAATTATTCATGAATTTATATATATTATAACTGCGTGGATTTTATGTATATATTTATAAATATTTAAATGTACATATTTGTTCTAAAGTTTCATTGCATTGGAAATGTTTTATTTTACTTTAAATAATTTGTTCAAATTTTTAGTGATTAAAAGCTACATTTTTTCGATAAGCTTTCAGATTGTCCCTTTCCAAAAACAATGGGTAAAGTTTTTATTAATTAGAAAAAGTTAAGTATTTAAAATGTAAGGATGGTCCTAATTAAAATCATTTTCTGATTTTAAAAATTCATTTTCTAATTAGAAAATGAATTCAAGTTAATGAGTTTGAAAACCTTATCGAAGGAATGTATCTAAAAACAACTAGTAAATTTTTGTAAGATTGATTAGGAAAGAAGCGCTAGCCTGAAGGCATCAGATACAGTATAAAGAGCCCAGGAAAAGTTTCCAAGCAGCTATTATTCCTCATTAAGAGAAACCATCTTTGTTGTGGAGAAGTACAGTAAACTCTGTGCATTTTAAATAATGTTTTGTTCATGGTAAGGGGCTAAATGTCAGGAATCTGGCTATTGGTTCCTGAAATCCCCTAACAATCTTCAATGAGGCTGCTGAATCTTTTCCGTAACAATCATTCTGCTAAAATTATAAAAAGCCACTAAAATGCTGTTCAAGTAATCGACCAAATGGTGCCTACGTTTTTTACCAACCTGGACGTGTAAACTAAGAACCAGCTCTGGAAGAATTGGGTAATATGTTTCCAAATGAACCTTGATCTTTCTGGCCAGTTTTGAACTTTACTTTACACTCCCTTTTAGAGCTGTTTAATTCTTTAATTTAACAATCTTTATAAAACCTCTTATTCATGCTACTGTAAATTTATATCGTAGTTCTCTCAACCTCTAGTCTTTAAACTTTCTCTTTTCTTATGATGGTGGTTCATTTATTATATTATATATATATTTATTGTGTGATTTATTAATGTTGTTTATTTTTTATTATATGCCAATAATAACTTCAACTCGATAATAAGTTCCTTCGTTGCATTTGCCTTGTTAAATAATATTATATTTATTTTTACAGTAATTCTTACCCACTAAAACTATTTTGATACAGTTCTATTAATTATCGAGTTGAAGGATTTGTACAATTTTTGCTATTTTATTAATGGCTAATAACAACAAATTATTAGCTCAATTTTTAACCTATGCTCCCGGCCACTTTACTGAATTTATAATAGTTATTTATTCACATTAATATATTGTTTTGCAAAAAGGTCGATAAAGGAATTAAATGAATATATTAATTCAAATGTTATACTTTCTATTAATATTCAGGGAGGGCATGAGATTTAGGGTATAATTAAACTATTTTCTAATTGCATTAAATATTTGATGATTAAAGCACATTTGACTTTAATTTAAGTTGATCAGGTCATCACGTAGAGCATTCGTTATATGAAATGGGTTTTTTATTATTAATTAAAAGATGATTACCAAGTCATCATTTTTCCGAACATTGCTGACGCGAGCCATCTCCTGCTTCACAGGCTTGTCCTCGGTGATATTACTGTTTGTTAAATTACATAGGAAGAAAGTACTTCCTCACTTGCTCGTTTTATATTTGGAAAACCAAAGGTTCGAGGCTACGACCCAACCTGGCTCTCCGTGTTCTATGGATCCTTCATATAGAGCATCAAAGACTTGTCAAATACAAGTGCTCTGCTATTTTCTCAAATCACAGACAAGCCATTATTTTTCATATTTATTCTTATAGCTCATAAGTCGTCAGTACCGTTTATTTCTCAGTTCCAATAAAGCCACTCTCATGCTCGTAAATCGTGATGAATTGATTTTATTAAAGTCGAACAAATTCATGTTTATTTATAATTAAGTAAGTTTTCTATTAAATATTAAAGGTATGCCCTAAACATGTATCTTGCTCTTTGTGAATTGACTTACGAATGTGAAAATAAATCTCTCATTCTTTCTTTTAATATTTGAATCATAATTTCTGTCACAGCCAAATACCTTTATCTACTTTTACTTCCTCGTCGGGGCATATATATATATATTTCTCCTAGAATATTGCGTAATCGTATTGGCATATAATAAGGACTGCCATTCTTATTGTAAATATAAATTCCGTTTAAAGACTAGAGATAATCTATATCATAATCTAAAAGTTGAACAAAATTATTATTATTATTATTAAACATTTTATTAACACATTTGGTTTTTAACTTTCTTTCTTATTCAATAATTATTTTTAATATTAATGCTCGCTGACTCTATTGGCAACCCGAACACATATATATATATGAGTTGACTTATAAAGATTCTTAGTTATTTTATTATACTTCATTAGAGTTAAATCAGGGGTCTCATTAATCATCATCATCCGTTGACCTAGTTTCTTGGCGCATAGTCATGTATCATCGACATATGTCATCCATTGATTTGATCTGAGCTCGTGAGTTGGGTTTGAATTCAGTTTGAACCACCTGAGTTTGAATCCGACTTTGAGTTTGGGTTTGTTGATGTGTTGGCTTCTTTTTGACCGGTACAATATATTTTAACAGTTGTATGATGTAAATAAATTATTTTTGTGAGTAAAACTGTGTGTTATTTTCTAGTATATACCAATATTTCGACGATCTAGCATCTGTCATTGTCAAGGTAAACTCTTGAATGAAAATTTGTTTGATTGGATCGAACAAATTCTCTTTCAAGAGTTTACCTTGACAATGATGGATGCTAGTTCATTGAAATATCGCTATATACTAGAAAATAATGCACAGTTTTAACCAAAAAATAATTTATATATATATATATATAAAGATTTTGTTTTTATAAAAAGTATTTTTAATGTAAATGTTTTATTGTTACATCATTGAATGGATTATAAACTTATCATTCAATAAACAACAGATGTCCAATTAAGTTGTTGATAGAATATTCATGTATGGGACATCTCTGTATAGCATATGCTTTATATTAGTTTAAAAAATTCTGTAATGTTTGTTCAAACAGTGAGTTTGTGTTTTCGATTGTTATCTTCTTCTAAATCATGATTATCAATCTTCTATTTATTTTTATGATTGACAGATATTGAAAAAAATATATTTAGCCTTTTTAGCTTTTACTTTTAATTCTACATTCGCACTTTCATCTAACACTTCATGTAATATTTTTGGAAAATCTTCAATATTATTTTCTAAATCAAAGTATACATTTTTAATTTTCCATTTTAATTTATAAAACAATTCTTGCAAAACTGTTATAAAAAGTTTTGGAGATATAGAATCACCCTGTCATAATCACATATCAATGTTAATCTCCTTAATGTTTATATATAATATACTTTATGTAATTGCATTTGCAAAAATTATACTTTGAATATGATATCCTATAAATGCTTATAAAATCAAATGCATTTTTTAAATTTGCACATGCAAAATATAATGAAATTCATATTTATTAAACCTTTCCATAACTTCTATCAATAAATAAATGTGTTTCACTTGACTAAAGTCATTTTAAATTTGGGTTGTGGTTAGATAGAATCCAAAGCTTTCCGTATATTAATTGTTATTATCTTAATAAATATTTAATACAGAAATGATAGAAAAACAATTGGTCTGTAATGTTTTATCCTTTATATCAATATGACTACTGTAGTCTTCCATTTTTCTGGAAATTTTTAACATGAATACATTTTTAATAAACCTATGCCGATAATTTCTTCTTTCTTTAGCATATCCTTTATAAATGAATCATTTCCTGGAGCATATTGCTACATACAGATTTAATTATATATCGGTCTTCTTCGTTTAAAATCCCAGTATTCAGAAAAAATAATAATTCTAGAAGAAACTCTTATTTTTTTATTATAATCTATTTCTTTAAGTATAAAATCATCTTTTTTTAGTATTTATTATTATTTATTTTTATTTTTACTGCAGATATAATAACTTTCTTTTCAATACTAAAACATTGGTTTTCACTTATGATAATTGATTGTTCCATAATATTCATTGTCCAATTATATATTTTTTCTAGCATTATTAACTATTTTATTATTATTTATTATTTTAATATTAATTCTTCTTATTAATGGATCATGTTAAAAAAATTCATATTCATTTTCTTTTTATATTCTCATGTCTTGGTAAGAAATATTTTGTCAAGTGCTATTTTTTTAATTCAGACTTTTGTTGGCAGATTTTTAACAATATCAGTTGTGTTTCTTTATTGAAATAATTTGAATCAGAACGTACTTCAAAATTTGTTACAACTAAAGATGAGGATACCAACTGCTAGGTACTCAATTCAAAATTAGTTTTTGTCTGCATAGTTTTTATATTAAGCATAACTTTGATCTTATTAACCAATGTAAAATTTATCTTAATGCAAAAGTACAAAGTTGCAAATTAATAAAAAGCTAAAAACTATTATAATATCTGATATTACTTGTTGATTTTCAGAAAGGAATGTTTGTAAATTGAAAATTGAATCTTTGATTTCTATTTGAGATTTTTATAATAAGTGAACAAAGCACATGTCTTATATTCATTGCATACATTTTTATCATTGCATCACTTGTTACTATGTGATTATTTATCTAGAAAACAATTATGCATGGGCTTCTCATCAACACACATCATCCAGACTGGTGAGTTAGGTTTTTCATTTTTGAATTTAAAACCAAGAAATGCCATGAATTTATTTTTTTCCTTTCTTAATGGTTTTCAATAAATGACAGTTGAGTTCCTGTAAAGGTTGAATGTAATTGTGAATGAATTATATATATATATAATGTGTGAATTATTTTGAAGAAAAAAAAGTCTTACTTTGACATTTAATAAATAGTTTACAGACGTCATTGACTATTGTTATAATTTAATGTTGTGTAACTTATACATTTCTGAGAAAATGATTGTAAATATTCTCTCCATTTAAATTATTATCCCCTCTTGGTGAAACCTCTTGGTATCTAGCCAACTTTTTTTCTTTTTTTGAAAATGGAAATATACATCTAATTATGCTACTTTGTTTGACTGATGTTCATGTTTTTGAATAATTGATGAGAAAAAATTCATATCATATAATCATAAGACTTTCTATATTGCATTACTATTATTTCAACTGTTTCTAGAATTACTAGTAATACACTTTAACAATTAAAAAACAAAACACAGAAATAAATCACCGTTATAATCGTTTATTGTATATTGTTGTTAGGTTTTGACAATATAAAATCAATGTCTATAGGTTAATTTAATCATACTAACAAGGCAATTAAAATCTAATTTTACTACATAAATTAAGAAAATTAAATCCCTAAGTAATTATATACATAATATGCATAAATTTGAAGTTTGTGTGGGAATATAATAGTACATCTGCTTGATATACTCATAACCAGGGTTCAAAGTAAAGGTATCCATGATTTGGTAGTGCATTAGAGTTGCAGACTTTAAAACGTAAGTATCTGTAAAATATACCCAGTTCTGTTATTTCTGGTATTTGATTCAGATAAATATATCAGTTGATTATTTTTATAATAAATTTAATTAACATTGTAGTTTGGCTCATAGAGATCCAATCACATATACATGGTATATGAGAGTGGTATAGTAAAAATTGCATTACAGAAATAATTTTCCATTAAGTAGATAATCTCTAATCTAATAGGTGACTAATAAAAATTGTTAATGCTTGTTATATTTTCTTGAAAGCTTTACAATAATTTGACAAAAAATAAGACTTATAGTGGAATGTGTTTTGATTGATTTTAATCCAAACTAATTATCTAGATTTTGCCATTTATCAAGAAAAAAATAATTTTGTATTCACACTCATTTATTTCTTATGGTAAAATACTCCTATACTCTTAAAGACAATTTGTTTTTATTAAAATGACAAAAATGAATATTTTGTGTGTATTTTTATTATTATAAAATTAAATATCTGTTTTAGTAAGTGTGCAATGTTTATATTCAGCTTAAATATAAATATATTTGTTTATAGCAAAAACTTAATCAGCTAAAATTTACAAATGCCAAAGAGGAAATGTCTGCTGACAATCAAAATTAACTTGTTATTATGAATGTTATCATCATTTTTGTGATCAAATATTGAATTTTAATACTGAAAGAATATCTGTATTATTTCTTACCCAAACTTGTTTGTGCTTTTTATTAATGCCTGCTAAAAATGTAAAAAAAAAGATTAATGGGATTTTTTTTTCAATTAAAACAAAATACACTGAAAACATTTGCCAAATTTGGCATTTGGGATTCTTAAAAATGACAAATGTAAAGAATAAATTCCATAAATCACAACTAAGTCTCTCAGTTCTGGTATTTCAACTTTTTTTGTTAAATCAATTATTTATTTAGATTTTCATTTAGACAAATTATAACTTGATCACATTTTCAGATTTTTAAATTTTTCAGGAAAAGTTCAAATATGCAATTCATGTAAATAAGTGACAAATTATGAATATTATGCTATTGTTAATAAAAGTATAAATTATAAATAAAAATAGTTAAAAGATCATCTGAGAAATGATGTTATTTTTTCAATTGTTCTATGCTGTATGTCATACAATCTTTTGCTTTTAATGGACTATTTAAAAATTATTTTACTGAGTTCAGAATTTTTTAAATAATGTAATTATAGCTATTGTTTAGTAGCAAGTAATGTTTAGTTGATTCTTCCACATGTGTTTACCAACATTATGCAGTTTAAACAAATAGGAAACTTTCATAAAGATTACCAAACGTTAAATTACCCTGTTTTTGTACGCTTTTTTTAAAAAAAAAAAAAATATTACTAAATGTATTATATTTTATTTGTATATGTGCACATTTGCTTTTTATCACAAACATTGTGAAGTATGTATTCGCGAAAGAGTCATCCTTATCATCAGAATGTCTGTATTCATAACATACTCCATCTGGCTGGTTAGATGTAAAACTCAATTTACCTTGCCATGTCCAGATAAAGATAAACTGTTCAATCAGATAATTAACAAAGTCAAACAAAAGGACAAGTCTATTGCAACCACATTTATGTATCAGGGAATCTGGAAACTTTTCCAAATCTCCAGTCAACAAACACAATCAAGTGATATGAACACTTATTCACAAATTACTGATAATTAACCAAACTTTCAATATTGTGTTTTCTTTTTGCATATTGTCTTTGTTTTATTACCTTTGTTTTATATAACCTTCTGTAATACATAATAGTATTATCATGCTAATAGTCTAATAAAAATTATTATTGCAAAGTATGTTTTATTGAATTTTTTTTAAAAAAATGTTTATTATCCACCTTTATTTTTTTTTCATGCTAAACAAAATATGTAGTTATAATTATCCTGATCCTAATATCTTCAATTAGCAATTACATATAATTAAATAATTTACAATGTTAATTTTCATTTCTTTTTTGCTTGATTAAATATTGATAAATAGAAGTTGCAATTTATATTCTTTAAAATATTTTTTGTGCTTCAAGATATTTTTCATTCTTTATATATTTCTTATAAATGTATTTCTTTTGGCAAAATGTTACAATAAGTAAAATAAAATATTTTTGAAACATTTTCAAACGCTTTTTCTATTCTTTCCCCCTCTCTCTTCCGATATATATATATATATATATTAAGTTTAACCATGTACTGCAATATTTATAGGAATATGACCCTCCCCCCCAATCCTCCGGAAGTGTTACCTGCATCTTATGATTACCATACAATTTTGTTTTTACATTCAGTGCCAATTCTCGTCTAACCAATGAAGATTAAAATGAAACAATTTCCACCTGATTATAAAAAGGTAGCTACAGGCTATAATGCTCTGTGTAACAAAAAAGAAAAAACAAAAGCTTGTTTAAGGTCTTAAAAAATATAAAATCACTCGACAGTACTTAATATTTAGATGGTATCATTGATACAGTTCTGGACTAATTATTGCACAAAACATTAAACACACACACGCTTATATATATATATAAAGCCACGGCGCAGACATTCATTGTCATGACAATCGAGATCTCGCTTTATTTTTCATAAGTAACACATGTGGTCACCTACATTAAACTAGGCCAATAGACTGATATTTTTACTTCATATCACTATTCTGTCTTTAATTTGTATATTGATTAAATCAAAACATTCAAAATCAGCTGTTATGAGACTTTAAATACTTAATTGTTTTATAGAAAGGACCCAATATTTTAGTTGATTTATAATTATATCTAAAAGCATTGTAACTGCAAATGAACTTTTTGAATCATTATTTTTGTAATATAGCATCATCACTATCATATGTATTATTGCCTCATAGTTATAGCTTCATTGTCTATTTATACTATCATCAGGGATATTGTTTAGACATCATCATAATTATGATCACATAAGTAATTAAAATCATATATTGCTAATCAACATCGTCAATATGACCATATATATTATAAAATCAAAACATAAGTTAGATAAAACAAATCTATGAATAATAATTATCTTTATGTTAACAAACAGATAAAATCATAAAGCATACCCATCAATTGTAAAAATTATCATGCTAAATATCCTTTGAATTGCTAATGATGTAAGAAATTCAGAATTAAAACAACTTTAGATAGGTGTAAATATTAGCAATATATATGTATTTTAACTGATAGAATTGTGCAAGCACATGAAAATCTCCTGAGGGCAATCCACATGTGCATTGCTCACTCTGACATCATGGCTAACTTTTTTTTTCAGCCACTAATATCAGGGAGAAACAAAATACTCTTAATTATTTTATTTAAGTTATTGATTTCAAATAATGATGATAAACTGCCAAAAATAATGAGATAAACACAATTTATTTACTGTAACATAAATAATTGCTCAAAAGAATTCAAATATGAATATTACCATTTTAGGATAGTAGCTATAATAGTCATGGAACAAATATATTAAAATATCATTGGAATAGATGAAACATATTTCTATAATTAGATTTTTCAAGATATCACAATATCAATAATTAGAAACAATAATGCCTGGAGACTAGTCATTTAAAGTCTCTGGCCTACTTCAAACCCTAGTTAGGTAGGTATTGTATGATCAATAAACAAGTAGAAACTATAAACAATTATTAAGAAGAAACTATTACAACTCAGGAAATAACATCAAGTGGGTGAGTACACTGGTACCTCAATAAAATATCTTCTCAGGTATGCAGATGGTAGATTTTACTCACTTTCATCTCTTGGTTTGATGTCAAGTGCATATATAAGTAAATAACAAGTGAATATGGTCTAGCAGGGTGCCACTAGATTATCTGAGACTAGACACAGTTATATCTTATAACCCTTTCACCTGTTCCGGGTTTCAATCTCTTTTTGGTACTTTATTTCTAATAAAAATGGAGGATTTTGCTTTTAGACCCATATCACTGCATCTAATAACATTTAGGTAAACATAAAACATCTTTAAACTAAAGTGAAGTATATAAAATTCATTAGAAGAAATCATTTCTTAGATCTTAACATCATAAATGTGTTTCAATATTTTTTTATAAGTTTTACTAGCTCAGATTACTATTAATTTAGGATGGCAATTCACTCATCCTAGCATGACATAGATGATGGAATGGTGGTTATAATATTTCACAAATGTCAACTAAATACCATGAAATCACTATTTATTTATGGCCTTTAAACATTTATCTATCTCATTAAGTAAAACGTGATGATGACAATCATAACAATAATGATTTCAACCACAGCTTTAAGACTAAGTCTAATCATAAAATTTAGTTTCAGGAATTAATAATTACTGGCTAATCTTATTATATCTAATTGGAAATTAAATAGCTATTATTCACCTTGATGATGAATGATCACAACTAATAAAAAAATACTCTTAATGAAATATATACACCTCTGTTTAATAAAACAAATTAACATTTATTACTGCATTTCTAATGTATACATAAAAATTTATATATCTACATGAAAATTGATATTAACAATAACAACAATAATCATAATGGACTGTTTTAAAATCATAACATTAATTTTAAATTATTCCCCCTTTCCTGTCAAAAATATATAATGTATTTCAAATTGGATACTAAGTTTTCTAAAGTTTTCAATTCACAAGAAAATATTTCATAAAAAAAATATTCACTTTTTTTTCCTCTTTTGCACACATACTTTTACAATCTAACCTGTAAAGTAAAATGATTAAAAATAAATGTTACTGAAATTGGAAAAAGCAAGTTTGTTAGAAACAAGTTTTAAAGTACCTTTTTCTCCCCCTCCCTTCTAAGCTCTGACATGCTATACTTTAACTTAAAACACAAATAATCCAATATTTTAATACTGCCTCTTATTTTACATTCACACACAATTACATATATGCAACAAGTATTATTATGTATGTGCATGTTTATCCCCATGAAAACTAAAAGATTATTTAAAACCAAAATAATAATACAAAAAAAAATATTTTACATTTCGATAACATTTCATAACTTTAGGTTAATAGACAATCATAATTTTAGTACATATAAAATCATTAATGAAGCTTATGGTCATCACTAGTAAGAAATTCTTGGTTTCCATCGATCTTAGCTGTTTTAAAAGTTCTGAGATAACAAACGAAAATATACAACTTTATTGCTAAAGTTTTACTAAGTCTCTGATATCATAAAGAAAAAATATATAAAAAACTCATATTACCAGTTCTATTCTTTGGTAGTGACATCCAATGATTCAAATTTATCTTGTTTAATATCTATACTTTGGCAGCAACAATTTCCATGTTTGTTTTGAACTGTCTCTTTAACTGTATAATTATTTGATGGTGATGATTCTACTGAGGTTATTTGCTTTAATGATAATTGTATTGACACTGGAACATTTCTTCTCTTCTTGTTAAGCATGATTCTTTTAATTGATGAAGTATACCAGTTGTCTTCAGGTTTATACTTTTTTTTGGGTTTAAACTCAGTCACTGGATTCCATTTGTAGTAGATGATTCAATTTGTACTAGATGATTTAATACTTATCAATCAATTAATCTTTTTCCTTCTGCTTTCAAATGCAGGTGAATCTTTTCTCTTACTGAAAATATCACATTTCTTTCAGTCATCAGTCATCAGGTGTATAATATTTTAATTTCAGACAATACTTTTTTTATTATTCTTTTTCCCCTTCCTATATGATGTGCTAGCTCTGGGGGTCAGAAACTCCCAAGATGACCTATACATTTTTCCTAACCCGACATCCTTATATTTTAATCTTCAAAAACTTTATATTAAAAAAAAGATTTTAAAATTGATATCTGATCAATCAAATGCTTGTCTCTTAGTTTTAATATTTTTTAAATCTCTCTTACTAATTTTTCCCAGACAGGTTTTATACTTGATTTTTTTTAGCTAACTTGTTTAATTAGATTCCTAGTGTAACTTTCTCTGGAAACATATTTAAAAATCACACTACCTTGATTTTTCAGACTAATCTTGTTTTGAAGGAAAAATTATCCCAAGCATTTCTTGTCTCACTTGGCTGTTAAAATTCACACTACTACAATATTCTATCTCTTCTCTTTTATGATTTCTATCTGGATTTCTGAGTCTTGAGAAATACAGATACAAACAAGAAACCTTTATAGCAAAACCTTTGAGCAAGTAAAAAAAATAATCTAACAGAATTATTTTACTTTTTCTTTAACATTTTTAAGATGTGTAAATGTAATTTATTTACGCCATACACTCACACACACACACACTGCCATTTACATCGTTTATAAAACTGGCCTATTACAACAATCTAAATGTTTTTTTAGAAATTATAATTTTAATATATAAAACTAAATTTTTAACCTTCAAATCCCAAACTATAACTCTTAAACCCCAAATTATAATCATGGATAAACAGAATAGAAACATATAACAATAAAATAGAAACAGAATAAAATATTAGAATTTAGCAAATGCAGGTTAGCTTTGAAGAGAGTTTAATATTTGAAATATAAAACAATTAAATAGTTTACACGTACACTGCCTATATATGTGTAGCAAGTTATAACTTTACTTTTTAACAAAAAAAAATTAACTATTAAATGTGTGTACTACTATTTTTGAGTTTTTATCAACACAGAAAACAAATAAAGAATATAACGGTTGCCCCACTCTCTTTCTGTTTTAAGTTTTTAGAACTGGATCTTGTAGGGTTTAAACTTGGGTGCTCTACAGCTTCCTTTACTATATAAAAATGTGATGATGATTTTGGTTCCACATTTTCTTTCATGCACATTACTACGAATTTAGTTAATGACTAAATTGTAATGGCACATTACATATATACAAAATAACACACATTGGTGTTACATTATTTAATTGTTTTATAAATTAATTACAGGTAAGTAACCTTTCTAAATATTATTATTTTAATTTAAATTATAGACACTTATAGTGCAATTTAGCTTAAATGTTTTTAAACAATTGAAATCTGATAATTTATAATTTAGGATATTATTATTGTTCGATATTTTTGAAAAGATTCCAATCTACTGCATAGACATAACTACTCATACTTCTCATTATAGCTGTTCTAGAGCTAAATAACCCTACCAAATAAAGTTAATATAATATTATAAATGAGAACAATTTAACTAATCGAGTGTGTGCTCAATTTTATGTTATGATATTGGCAAACAATTAAACAAAATAATTGTAAAATACTGAAAATGACATCTATACTACAATAATTGATAAATAAGAGCTAATACATGTGTAAATTACATGCACATGATAGGGATTAAACTTTTACTGCATAATACTTCTTAGAGTATTTGGTACCACATATTAATTAGTACAGACAGAAACATATCACTACACCTCATATATGAAAATAGATGAATAATATATGATAGGAATTGTTCATCTACTGAACATCAATGCTTAAACAAATAATAAAAGTAAGTGACCTGCAGTCACAATATTGTTTATCAATCATTTCACTAATATGTTACATAACAATGAGTTTCAAATATAACTAGCATAACCTAAATTGACAATTCACAGTCACACAATTCTATCATCTCAAAAGACAACAATAGTATTCTCAAAATGGCTTCCGTTAATATAACCTTTATCTAGTTTGTCTATGAAACATGATTAAATACCATTCATAATTTATAAATTTACTGCTTTAAGATTTTATCTTATAAAATGGAAATACCTGATTTAAATAATATATAACTTTAATAGCATGGCCAGAGATTATGACAATGTGCTTGAACTGAGTATTATAAAATTATTGCTTTAAACAATTGCCTCTTAAATTAGACTTTCTAAAGAATGTAACACAGTAAGATCTTGAGACACGAGCTAAATAAACAGATTTAAACTAATAATTATTCATTAACATATTTTTACTAGCTTAGAGATAAATAATGATTAATGAAAAAATGTTTCAAGTGTATATCTCTTATTACAGTGTAATAATTTAATGTTCACTCCTTTTGGTATTGATTTATTTTGTAGTATTTCCCATTAAACCATAGCTATGGTGACAGTATGTTTAAATCATTATTTCAAATTCATTTAGAATGCATAGATATTAATTTAGTCTTTGTTTGGTGGCTTGTTCTTTCTGTAACATTGGACATCTGATGTATTCATATAGGTTAATGAATAATGGACACACATTTGATATACTTCTTCATATGTAAACAGCTTCTTTTACAAGATTCATCAGATTTTGCAACTTGCCCTATGATAGATTAATTGAGCACGGCAGATATTCGTTTTTTACACTTGCATGATAGATATGGATGAACTAGTTGATTGATTAACTGACTCATAAAATAATAACAGTGTAAAAATAATGGCAGTAAAATAGAATCCTTTTAGTAACAGCAGATGAAGAATAATGAAAGCAGAATAAAAAAAATAGTAATTGAATGTAATCTCCAGTATTATTTATGTGGTTTGGAGCTACCTTATTGAACTTACAATTTTATTAAACAGCAGATGGAGTCTGAAATTTACATTTAATAACGCTTATGTTTATAATCAAATAAGTACTAATATATGTTAAATTCATGTACCTATGCCATATCCCTCAATTTTTACAACATTTGGGATTGTTTCATATTTTTATATGGTTTAATTTCATAGTTTTGTTTTAACTGAACATATATTTATATCAATGCCTTCTTATGGATTGTTTGACTTTTACAAAAATCAAATTAGTTTCAATTTTTCTCACATAATATAAGATTTATGTCACTTTTTTGGAGTTTGGCATTTTTTCTTACTGCTTACAGTATAAATGTGAGAAAAAAATTTTTTATGCCTTGCAATCTGTCATTTTTTTTCTACTTTTTTATACATATATTAGAATATTTATTATAAATAATGCTTACAATAATAAAAAGCAAATTTATTTTATTATAATAAGTGATCATATAAAAATAATCAACTGAATTCAATTAATCAAATATATTTGTAATATGCTATATATGATTGAGAAATTAAAACATTCAATTGGTAGTTATTGAGAACCCCTATTAAAAGTTTTGCTAACTTTTTTAAGTATTAAAACTTATATATATTTTAGTTTTAAAAAAATCTAATGATGTCAGGATAATAAAAAAATATATAGGGAATTCAAAGCCTGCTAAAGTCCACAATAATAACCATTCATTGTCTTCTTAGAGATCTTGAAATTTGTGATATTACTTCAAGAAAATGTTATGAATAATTAACAATTTCAATTTTGGGGACATATGAGATTGTTTTTTGCATAATAATTCGGTGATAATTATTACAAAACTAGAATATACATTATAACATATTTATTTTCTACAGACATGTTTTATTTTTAAATATAAAAATATATATTAATTTAATTAATGGTTTCATGGAAATTACAGTGATAGCAAATATGAACTGATTAGAACATGCCCTCATTACAGTTTTCCAGTAGATTTACCAATATTATAATAATATTTTAAAAAATTAACCTTTTAAAGTATAAGTTGATAGATTTTCTAGATAGTGATAATATATTCATTCACATTTTAAATACAACTGTCATACAATGATTTCAGACATTTTAGAAATTTAATATTCTTTTTCCTACAGCTGAATGATGAAATGATGCTTTGTTTTGATTAAAATCTGATTTTTTAAATAATTGCAAATGTCAAATGAGATTTTATAGAATTTATTTAAATTCTAAACAGAAGTATTTATCAAATAAAATCAAATGTATTATAAAATAATATACAATAAAGGTTTAATATTAAACTGAATATTTAAAGCCTACAATAAATGAAAACAAAGAAAACTGTAATAATTCAAACAGAACAGATGAAGGTTAAAAGCTATTCTAAACAATATATATATATATATATGAAATAATAAATTTAACAGTTTACAAACAATCCTTAATTCGCAGAAGTATTTTTGATATATATATATATATATATATATATATATATATATATATATATATATAATATATATATATATATATAGTATATATTTGGTTATATATATATATATGATAATGAAATATAAAATAATTAGTATTTAGACCTTTTGATTCCTCTTGGAGGCCTTAAAGGAACCAAGCAGGGCAAATTCCAAATGTCCACTCCATACATTCTTGTCATTGCAGCTGTTATTACTATGTAATTATTCATATAGTATACAAACAAGGATGGGCTGTGCACCAACACACATGAGCCAGCATGGTGAGTTTATTGGCTTTTTACCTCCGAGTTTAAGAATATTTTTTCAATATATATAATCATGACAGACAAAAATAAATCATGGCCCTTATTCCCAGGAGGCTGTAAAGTCACCAACCAAGGCAGTGGTTGGGGGCTGAAGACAAAGGGAACTAAGAATCCCCTGATTGCAGACTCAGGCTCTCATTTTATGATGAATTTTATTTAGGTATTTAAAACTGCAGATCACTTTCAAGTGAAGGAAGATTGCAAGACTTAGAAGGAGAACTGTCTTATATAAATGGGACATTGTTGGACTTTGTGCAGTTAGAAGAAAAGGTGAAGAAACAATTGATTTAAAAAGTGGACATATACTCTACTATAAATGCACACATATTGGAAATGCAAGTGGAGTAGGATTCATTATAAATAAAAAAATGGAAGAATAATATTGTGGAAATTGATGGTGTATTGGACAGAGTAGCAAGAGTAGTATTACAACTTAATAGCAGATAGCAAATGCAGATAATTCAGATTTATGGCCCAACAAGTTGTCATAGTGATGAAGTAGTAGAAGATTTTTATATGGATGTACAAAAGGCTTTTGATCAGAGGAAACAACATTTTAAAATGGCTATGGGAGACTTTAATGCTAGAATTGGTAAACAAATGAAAGATGAAAATGCTGTAGGTATTTTTGTTATGGTAAATTGAGAGGACATAGACCTGCGGAATTTTCAGAAAAAGAAAAACATTATATTATGAATTCTTTTTTTGAGAAAAATGTTAAAAGGAAATGAACATGGAAGCATCCCAATGAAATTACAGCAGAATTGGATTATATTTTCACTAACAGAAAATACATATTTCCAGATTGTAATGTTTTTAATAAATTTAACACAGGAAGTGACCATCGATTAGTAATATGTAAAATACATGTTAATACAAAACTAGAGAGACAAAAATTATTAAAAAAAGCAATATTTACAGTTGATATTCCTAATCTCCAGAAACATTCTAATGAATTTAAATTAGAACTTACAAATAGGTTTCAAGTATTAGTAGATTTTGAACATGATTCAGATTTGAATCAAATTAATAGGGAAAAAACTGATACACTTTTAAAAACTGCCACAAAGATAGCTGGTACAAAAAGCAGCAATTGACCAATAAAATTTCTTCTGAGACTGAAGAATTTATGAAGAAAAGAAGAAATATGAGAATATACAACAATGATGCATTAAATAATATTGAATATCTCAAACTTTGTATTAGGGTGTGGAAAAGAGTAGAAAATGATATAAGAAAGTATAATTGTGAACTAGCAAGGAAAACTGTAGAAGAAAATAAAAGTCTAAAAAGTGTAAAACAACATTTTGGTATTGGTAGGAAATTTATATCTGTAATAAGAAAAAAAGATGGCATTATTACAAAAAGAGAGATGACATCATGAAATGTGTAGAAGACTTTTATCAAAAATTATATAGCAATAAAGAACAAGTGTCTCCTATACTATTTATCTTCCAAATTGCCCAGAATTTTGAATGGGGAAGTGAGACATGCAATTAAATTTATGAAGAAAGAGAAGGCTCCAGGTAATGATGGAATTATAATTGATATATTAAAAGAAGCAGGTGAAGAAAAAGAAATTTTTTTAGCAAAGATATATACCAAATGTCTAAATGATAAAGATGTACCAGATGATTGGAAGAATGCAGTATTAATATTAATATTTAAAAAAGTGATAAAGAAATTATTAAAAATTACAGACCTATCAGTCTTTTATCAGTTTTATACAAAAGTTTTACTAAGATAATTACAACTCATCTACAGAAAACACTGGATTTCCACCAACCAAAAGAACAAGCTGAATTTAAAAATGGTTTTAGTCCAGTAGATCATATCCAGGTATTGAGAGAAATTATAGAAAAGACAAATTAATATGAGTTGCCATTATGCTTAGGATTTGTAGACTATGAAAAGGCATTTGATTCTATAAACATTTCTTCAATGATTAAAGCATTGGATTATCTAGGTGTAGATTCAGGATATTGTCATATTTTAAAGAATATTTATAAAAATGCAATAGCAACAATTATATTATATAATGATAGTAGGAAAATCAACATTGAAAAGAGTGTAAGACAGGGTGACTCCATATCTTCAAAACTTTTTACAGCAGTGCTGCAAGAAGTATTTTGTGGATTAAAATGGGAAGCCAAAGAAGTGAAAGAAAATGGAGATTATTTAAGTCATTTAGATTTTGCAATGTAGTTGTTTTTGCAAATAGTGCTTTAGAGCTACAGGAAATGTTGCAGCAGTTATCAGATGAAAGTAGGAAAGTAGGATTAAAGATAAATGTTAAAACGACTAAAGTAATGTTTAATAGATTTTCTCAAAATATGAAAATAAGATTGATTATGATGAGTTAGAAGATGTTAACAGTTACAAATACCTTGGAAACATAATGGATGAAATTAATCATAGAATTAAATTTGGCTGGAGTGCTTTTGGTAGAAATAACTTGATACTAAAAGGAAATATGCCTATGTGTTTGACAAGTAAGGTTTTTAATAAATGTGTTTTGCCAGTTCTTACTTATGGATCTGAGACTTGGATACATAATAGAACAGCAATACAGAGACTTCAGACCAGTCAATGAAGTATGCAGAGATGCCTGTTGGGAGTAATAAGAAGAGATCAAAAACGCAATGTATGGGTAAGAGAACAAACAGGTGTTACTGATCTAATTGAAAAAAATAAAAGATCGAATTGGAGTTGGGCTGGACATATTGCTAAAAGAGATGATAATAGATGGACAATTGAAATTTTTAATCTGGATTCCAAGAGATTGTAAAAGACCCAGAAAGAGACCACTTGTGAGATGGATGAATAAAATAAGAAAGTGTGCAGAGGTGATGTAGAGTAGAGAAGCTAAAGATAGGAAAAGATGGATTGAACTTGGAGAGACTTTCATCCTGCAGTGGATTGATAATGGTTGTATGATATATATATATATATATATATATATATATATATATATATATATATATATATATATATATATATATATCATCAAAACTACCCCAAATCCAATATATATATATATAGTCATTTTGATACATAAACTTCTATTTTCAATCTCAATTGTCATATCATCTTTCCAGTACTCTTTTAAACTTTTTCCTATAATATAACATCGAAAAAAATTGATATATTTGCTTGACGTTGTCTTTTTACATCTTCACTTATCATTTCAAGTATTGTAGTAGTAATATATTGTAGTAGTAATATATTGTAATTTCAGCATATTTTTTTTTCGTTCTGATTTAAGAAACTTCTCATACTAATGTAATATTTCAAGACTTAGAGATTCTTGATATCTATAAAAATATATACAATTTCTGACATGATTCTAGTCGATTGGGTTTAAATAAACACATATAGATAGTTCATAGTTTCAACAATTCATCATTGTATGCCTGAATATTGTCATGTAATGCCCATGGGCTGATTAGATATTGCAACTCTGACATATGTAAATTACTTGGTACAGTGATATTTTTTGAAAACATTTATAGTTTGTTTTTTAAAGTTGCTGCCTTATTGATTACAGCTTTAAAAATATAATATCTATTGGCTGTAGTAATTCCTTTTTTGTTTCAATTAAGTTCACTTCCAAAAAAGTATAATTCCTTATTTCATAAAATGGTTTAGTGACTAGACTTAATTCATTTTTATTTTAATCTGACTGAAACTTTCTGAATTTATACTTTCTTGTGCTCATACAGAGTATATATTATTATAAATTCCATCATTCACCAAACTTCTTCTTTACTTCAATTCAATCTGTAATTTTGCAATCTTAATTATATTTTGCATTTAATCAGTATCTTTTTAAACGTGATCAGTGTTAGATTTTGATCTATTTTTAATGAAAATAAATTAAGTTGAATCAAGTTTCATAAATGCTTTGGTTTTGTTACATACTTCAATGTTACAAAATTATTTCATATTTGTAAAAATAATCCAACATTTATCTATTTTAGTATAAAAACAATGGTATTTATTAGATTAACAGTATAAAAATACTTTTGGCTTTACTAAAATATTTTTATTTTACACTATTTTAACTTTTTACTAATTAACTTATATTTTTTTCCAAAATGTTATATGTAATTTTAAAAACAACCTTATTAACTAATCAGTTGACTCTAAGATAAGCTTATGTTTCATTGTTTGTGACATATCACAATAATTTCTTTGCATTTGATAATGAAAAATACTACTAAAAATTGTTAAAATGTTTTGAAACAAACTTGTTAATTAATCAGTTGATTACAATGTAAGCTTATGTTCATTGTTTTTCTTAACAGAAAATAAAGTTAAAAAATGCTAAAGATTAATTTATCTGCCTTTAAACCAGTGTTTCCCAACCGAGTTCCTGGTAGGTGGTACACGAAAAATAATCAATAATGGCAGAGATAAAAAAAAATTAAATCATAAAAATATAGAAACGTTTTTTCCTATAATTCATAAAAATTATTTTAATTAATAATATTATACAGTAAAGTTGTTAATATGTACAGTTGATAACGATCTTTAATGTTAATGATAAAATTGAAAGTATGATTAAGAAATTAGATTTTTGGAAACAGTAATATATATAAGTATCGAAAACAATCAACTGGAAGTATTCTAAACTCTACATATTTATTTGTTTGTAAATATGATTAGTCTGTCTCAAGATATACAAGAAAATATAATAGCACATTTAACAGGATTAAAATTGTCTTTTATTGAATATTTTCCAAAACCCAAAAACACAAATGATAATTGGATTTCAAACTCCTTCTATGCAAAAAAGCTACATCATTATCAATAAAGGATAAAGAAAATTTAATAGAATTATCATGTGACAGAACTTTACAAGTAGAATTCAAACGACCCAATCTAATTAATTTTTGGTTAAACATTAAAGAATATGAACAACTTTCAGAGAAAGCTCTTAAATTATTATTACCATTTCTTAGTACGGAATTAGTAGGAAGAGCTTTTTCTTCATACATTTTTTAAAAAAATAAGTATCGAAACAGATTGAACGCAGCTGTAGACTTAAGGGTATACCTCGCATCATTTGAACCAAATTTCAAAAAATTATATTGCTCGAAACAAGCACAAAGATCTCATTAAATTTATTTTATAAAAATATTTGATTATGATAAGAAAATATACTAATTGGTTTTTATAATTTTGTGTTTTTATTAAAACCATTTATTAGTAAACGAAATATGACAAAATAGTAGATAAATAATGAGTCGGATCAAGGCAAATCAATCTAAATTATTTAATTTGAAAGAATGTATCAGAAAAGGATCATACCCAGAAATTAGACTCTCATTAATTCTTTATCATCTATTGTGGATTACTAGATGTAAGCTAGTATTTAATCATCAAAATTTTAATCCTATTAACTTCATGCTGAACAATATAAAGAAAACAAGAACAAGAGATAGCCTGATAATCCCTGAGGTTATTTTTACCATGACTTGGGACATGATGGATTTATCCTCTCCACGGCCCAACCAATAGCAAGATGCTTTGAAAAAGAGAAAACTCAAATTCGGGAAAACCAAATGAAGGAATGAGAAAACCCTTTGAACAAAATATGTACCAAATAACCTTTAATGTAATAATTAATAAATTATTTTTGGAAAAATATGAAACTTTGAACAAACACATACATATAAATATGTTACAGTGAGTTTATAATTTCAGTGAGTTTATAATCTGGTGTGACGTTTAGGCATGTTTCAATGTAATTGGTCTCATTATGAGATGTGAATACATACATGGTCACCCTATAATATTTATAATGCAAATAAAATAACACACTCGCAATAACAAATTTCACAAAATACAATCATTTTTACGAAGTGATACAATTTAGCATGATGTACTATCATATGGTATGTGAGCCAAAAAAGGTTGGGAAACACTGCTTTAAACAATCATTTTTATTATTTTGTTTAATGGATCCCACTATATAACAATTGATCAATTGGTGATTGAACTCAAGTTAAAGCCTTTTCAAACAAGTGTAAACCCTTACTTAATTCGAATAGTATTTCTTAGTACCTTAAATTTATTTATGGAATAATCATGAATATTGTTTAATCAATCAATATGTTTTGTTTTTAATGAGGCTTTTTTTTGTAATAGTGCTTAATGAGATTAAATCATTTCTAAATTATTAATGTCAAATAAATCTGACTTCAGCTAAATGTTTATTTTTTACTTGTTTCATAAATAAAAATTGTTTATTAATAATTTGAAAAAAAAATTGAATAATTTGATAGTATGTTTACATACATCAAGTCTCTATTTTGTGGCTGGTTCTTCCTGTAGCTCTGGATATCAACATTTTTATCTTATAAGGTGTACACATAGTGAACACTAGTTTAAATTATTTCATCCATTATTGATGACCTCTTTGATGTAAGTCAATGATGGGATCTTGGCCTTTCCTCTGCTGGATTGACAGAGTGAAGCAAATAATGGCTTCTCTACCCTTGTATAGTAGACTTGCTGGAACTAGAAAATAAAAATTAATTAAAGCAGAATAATAGTATGAATAATAATCACTGAAAGACAAAACAAAAATAATAATAATAATAATAATAATAATAATAATAATAATAATAATAATAATAAAAGGAATAATAATAATAATAATAATAATAATAATAATAATAATAATAATAATAATAATAATAATAATAATAATAATAATAATAATAATAATAATAATAATAATAATAATAATAATAATAATAATAATAATAATAATAATAATAAAATACAAAATAATCACAGATTGAGAACAGGATCAAGATAGAATACTAACATAATTTTGTGCATTATTTATATTTTCTACTTGTTCTTTTTCTATAATTATATATTTAAATATTGTAGCTCTGATGATGATTGCAGTACAATTGAAACTGTTAGTTTAATACAAAAATAAAAGTATTTATAACATGTATAAATAGGTGTAAATGGTATGACACTAATTATATTGTTTGGATGTATCTTATCAGTAAAATTGAGACTGCTTTTTTTTCTGATTGGATTTCCTGTTTTATTGGGTATAGATAACTCCAATAGTTTCACAGAGGTGTGAGATTATTTGTCTAATATAGTATTTGCATACTTATTTTTGATCAGTAATAACAACATTTTTAATTAATTTATTTTAATCACTTCTAAAATTTTAATCTACCAATCTGTTTACAAGCCTTTTAATTACTGTTCCTAGAATGTCATTTCACTTTTGTTTATTGTTAGGAAAAAAAAAACACATTTTTTTCTTTTTAACTAATTTATGTTAAATTTAGAATCAATTATCTTTTTGTTTAAAAAAAATTTTTAAATTAATTTTTTTCTTTTTTGTTACATTTAAAGCAAAATATCTTTATAATTAATTATACCATATACATTATCTGTGCATTGACAATATACATTTAATTTTTATTTATAAAAAAAATTATTAATCCTTTTAAACTTAAATACAATAGCAACATGAAGTAAATTTGCAGATGAAGGTAAAGGTGAAAAACCAAAGTAAAGTATAAATTTTAATAAGATTTTTTTTTTGTAAAAGTTAAACGTGTATGTAAGTTTTATATTAGGCACTAGTTCTCAATCTACATTAAACAGGGAATCTAAATCAAATGTTAAAGAAAGAATTTATAAACAAGTTGGCAATTAACTGTTTAATGATGATGAAAACCTTATTTTCGTAAGGCAAAGTATTAAAGCTGTTATAAGTAAATTATTCTTATTCATATTGTAATGTTATTAATGATGAACTGTTTAATTTAAGCAGATGTATTGGAAGCTTATCTTTGTTTTACCGACATAATTTTGATCTTCTGCAATAACTTGTTAAGATAATAAGATTCCTCAGAAACTTTTAAAATATTTATTGTTTTGTGTCTCAGAGTAAATTATTTAAAAAACTAAAATTTATTGAAAGAGAAAGCTGTTGTTTTGAATATTAATTAATTTATTATCATAGTAATTAAAAAGCAGCTTTGAATAAATATTGATGTGGAATTTATGTCTATAAAAAAGTTTTAAATAATTTGCAGACATTATTATAGTCTATGCATGACTGTGTATAATAGTTATGTTAAATATGCTCAAATTTAGAAAAGCAAGTTTTAACTTAACTACTATGCAAAAGTAGTTGAATAAACCACATTACATGTAAATATTTCATTCATAAAAAATCACTTAATTATGAAAGAGATATAAGATAAATGCTTTATGACTATGACTTCAAAATGTGAAAGAGAAATGTTGAGAAGCAAACTGCTATATTAAATATTGTGTTTGACAACCCTTGAATGAATTGAAAGATATATGGTTAAAAGCAAAGTGCTATATTTAATATTGTGTTTGAAAAACTATACTTGTATTGGAAAAAAAGAATGAAATGAAGCACCAAATTAAAAATAATTATCTACAGAGAACCATGTGAAATTAGTGTAATATGATAGAAGTGTTGAACTGTTCTGCTCAGTATATGTTGAATAATTCATGAAGTAATTGCCGTACATGTTTTCATTTATTAATGTTTTCTTTGTATGTGCATATGCAAAGACTTTACTGATAAAAAAAACTATTAAATGCAAATATCTATTATTCATTATATCAGTGTGTGAAAACAATCCTTATGCATTGAATTGCTTGCAATCAGATACATAAATGTGCATATTAAAATGTTGATTATATATATATATATATATATATATATATATATATATATATTGAAGCAGTCGGATCTAAGTTCGATCCTAGCTTCATGATCTTTCACATGTAGCCAACTTCAAACCCTTGTACTAACTTTGAATTTCCGATGCAATGGGGCTTTATGCGTTCAGTCCACGCTAGTTTCCTTAAAGAAAAACTATTATAAATGTGTGTTAAAATTAATTCATTTGAGATTTAAACTAATCATTTCTATTAATAAATTCATGTTAGAATTATTCATGAATTTATATATATTATAACTGCGTGGATTGTGCGTATATATATTTATAAATGTTTAAATATATATAATTGTTCGAAAGTTTCATTGCGTCAGGAATGTTTATTTTACTTTTAAATAATATGTTAAATTTTTAGTGATTAATAGCTACATTCTTTCGATAAGCTTTCAGATTTTCTCTTTCCAAAACAATGGTTAAAGTTTTTATTAATTAGAAATAGATAAGTCTTTAAAATGTTAGGACGATCCTAATTAAAATCATTTTCTGATATTAAAAATTCATTTTCTAATTAGAAAATGAATTCAAGTTAATGAGTTTGAAAGCCTTATCAAAGGAGTGTATCTAAAAACAACTAGTAAATTTTTTGTAAGATTGATTTAGCCTAAAGGCACCAGAGATACAGTATAAAGAGCCCAGGAAAAGTTTCCAAGGAGCTATTATTCCTCATTAAGAGAAGCTATATATATTTCATTAGAGAAGTCGCCCAGTTAAATTATGAAGTAAAATAGTGTTTCTACCATGGTGGGGGGGGGGCTTAACTTCAAGAGTCTGACTACGGTTCCTTAAGCCCCCTGAAAATCTTCAATGTGGCTGCAATATAAAAATTCATATACCAATCGTAACCTGCCGAAACCTTAGAGAAATCTATCAAAATGCTATTCACATAATTTTCAAAATGCGCGCATATGTTTCATCCAACTGGACTCTGCCCTGTGGAAATGCAGAAGTCAACCATGAAGAAATGGTAATATCTTTCCTTTTGAACCTGGCCAGTTCTGAACTTTAAGTTAAAACATCTTTAAGCTATCTACTGCAAAATTGTCTTTTTGTTAATGTTATTTTAAATTATGTAGTAATTCTCTATCTTAATCTCTAGTCTTTAAATTTAATATTTAACTTTCTCATTTCTTACGATGGCGGTTCATTTATTATATTATATATATGTATTGTGTGATTTATTAATATTGTTTATTTTTTATTATATGCCAATAATAACTTCAACTCGATAATAATTTCCTTCGTTGCATTTGCCTTGTTAAATAATATATTTATTTTTACAGTAATTCTTACCCACTAGAACTATTTTGATACAGTTCTATTAATTATCGAGTTGAATGATTTGTACAATTTTTGCTATTTTATAAATGGCTAATAACAACAAATTATTAGCTCAATTTTTAACCTATGCTCCCGGCCACTTTACTGAATTTATAATAGTTATTTATTCACATTAATTTATTGTTTGCAAAAAGGTTGATAAAGGAATTAAATGAATATATATTCTAATTCAAATGTTATACTTTCTATTAATATTCAGGAAGGGCATGGGATTTAGGGCATAATTAATATAATTTCTAATTGCATTAAATACTTTTTGATTAAAGCATGTTTGACTTTAATTTAACTTGATCAGGTCATCACGTAGAGCACTCTTTATATAAATTGGGTTTTATTATTTAAATATGATGATTACCAAGTCATCATTTTCCGAACGTTGCTGACGCGAGCCATCTCCTGTTTCATAGGCTTGTCCTCAGTGATATTTCTATTAGTTTAATTATCTAGGAAGAAAGCACTTCCTCCACTTGCTCGTTTTATATTTGGAACACCAAAGGTTCGAGGCTACGACCCGACCTGGTTTTCCCTGTGTTCTATGGATCCTTCATATAGGGCATTGAAGACTTGTCAAATACAAGCAGCCCTGCTATTTTCTCAAATCATAGACAAGCCATAATTTTTCACATTTATTCTTATAGCTCATAAGTCGTCAGTACCGTTTATTTCTCAGTTCCAGTAAAGCCCGCTCTCATGCTCGTAAATCGTGATGAATTGATTTTATTAAAGTCGAACAAATTAATATTTATTTATAATTAAATAAGTTTTTTATTAAATATTAAAGTTATGCCCTAAATACGTATCTTGTTCTTTGTGAATTGATTTGCGAATGTGAAAATAAATCTCACATTCTTTCCTTTAGAATCAGAATAATAATTTCAGTCATAGCCAAATACCTTTATCTACCTTTATTTTCTTGTCGGGGGCATAGACATATATTTATCATATAATATTGCGTAATAGTATTGGCATATAATAAGAACTGCCATTCTTGTTGTAAATATAAATTCCGTTTAAAGACTAGAGGTAATCTATATAATCACAATCTAAAAGTTGAACAAAATTATAATTATTATTAAACATTTTATTAACACATTTGTTTTTTTTTTAACTTTCTTTCTTATTCAAATTATTTTAATATTAATGCTCACTGTCTGTATTGGCAACCCGAACATATATATATGAGTTGACTTATAAAGATTGTTAGTTATTTTATTATACTTTATTAGAGTTAGATCAGGAGTCTCATTAATCATCATCATCCGTTGAGCTAGTTCCTTGGCGCATAGTCATGTACCGTCGATATATGTCATCCATTGATTTGATCTGAGCTCGTGAGTTGGGTTTGAATTCAGTTTGAACCACCTGAGTTTGAATCCGACTTTGAGTTTGGGTTTGTTGATGTGTTGGCTTCTTTTTGACCGGTACAATATATATATATATATATATATGTGTGTGTGTGTGTGTGTGTGAAATAAATAAAATGTCCATTAATTAAAAACATAATAGTAATTATAATTGAAATAGTAAATTTAATGGTTTATAAACTATTACAAACAATCCTTAAATTCGCAGATGTACTTTCGGTTAATTTTTTAAACCTGCATCAAGTGCCATTAAAATAAAATTCAAAAGTGGAAGCAAATGTCATCAATTCAAAATCCATGAATCTCGTATTTTAATGTTAGCAGCTTGTCGATTTATTAAATGCATTTTATTCCTCTTTATAAAAATTGCCTCTTTAATTTTTCTTTTACAATAGTTTCTCTCTTCATGAAGAATTTTCACATTTTCAAAATCAAATTTAAATTTATATTTACATGTTTTTTCATGAAGAAAGAAAACTGAAGAAGATATTAAATCACCATTATTTTTAATTTGTACATGCTTATATAACAATTCATGCTCCTTCAATCTTTTCTCAATACTGCACCTAGATTCACCTATATGCATACTGATATATCCTTCTTGTGCTATATGTCCTCGTATTTTAGCAAATATAAATTTACGTAAAGAAGATAATCATTTGTGAGTTATGATAGATTTTGGTGGTTCATTCAGGAATCAGACTTCTAAATATATTGGTAAGCTTTTACAAGACTTTTTAGGATTTGGGGAAAATACTATTGCTTCATCGTTTGATTTTGTAAAAGTATATATATATATATATATTGTACTGAAGTACATTGATATTTAATTAATTTTATGAGTCTCATGTTTTAAAATATAAAAATTTAAATTTGAGTGAATAAAATGTAAAAACTAAAAAGCAGGTGAGGGGGATTTGTTATTAAATAAAAATAAACTGTAAACGCTTTTTAAAATAATAATATTTTTTTTTTGTTTGAAAGAGGAAAAAAGTCTTGTGATAAAAAATGATTTTAATTCTCTTTAAATGAATTTATAATAAAATAAATAAAGAGATTTTGTTTTATCTTATAATAAAATAATTAAATATATGTGCATGTGTATATGTGATTTTTAATAAAAAAATAGAAGCAAAAGCTGATTTATTTAATGAGACCAAGGACGCTGCTGCTAATAAAGTTTTCCATTGTTTAAACCAGGATAAATAGCTCAATATTTTATTATTCTGGGTCTTGTGTGTGTGGTGCTTATTTCTTGAAGTTATTTTTTTAAAAAAAAATGTTGTGTTGTTAAAACCAACGTGGTGTGCAGCCGACCAAAGTCGCTCTATGCATTTATGATCTGCAATTAGTTCGGAAAGTGATCATGTTTAAATAGACTAAATGAATAGCAGACTGTGTGTACACCAAACCAGCCACAAAAATCATACTATGTCATAGGATATACAGAGTAGTAGTTTACCAGTCATCAATGAGTTAAAAATAATTCCGTTATGCTGTTTTCATCTTATAAAAAAATCTTAGGTAATTATTTGACTTTGATATCTTAACATTCCTGATTTCTTCTTAAAATAAAAGATAGACTTTATTTAAAGAACTTTGAAATTTATGAATTAATCTTAAAAAAATAAACTTTAAACTTCAAAAGATAATACTTGCAATAATAAAATAAGTAAAATCAGCTTCTATTATTAGATAATATTTTTGAAACAATTGCATACACGTATGTGTGATTTGATTTTTTTAAAAAAAAAAAAGAAATAAAATATAATGTAACATGTATACTTTATTTGCTAAAGTAATGTATTAAAATGCTTTATTGTAATCTTTAAAAAGAAAGTGTGTGTGTTTCATTATAAGATAAAAGGATTAATTTATTTTAAATAAAAAAAATACTTAAATTATTTTTCTTAAAAAATTTATGTTTATTTTGGTATGTGTGGGTAAGTATAAATATTTATTTTTCTTAATAAAAATATGAGGGAAAAATCTAATTATTGATAAATAGTATTTCATAAAAGATTTGTTAAGTTAAAGATATAAATGTTTTGGCAGTCAGTATAATATTATTATTATGGTTTAAAGGATTGAAGTATTATTTTGAATGGTTCGGGAAATTATTTTAATTTTTTTAAAAAAAGTAGTAGTAGCTTCGAGGGGCATTTAAGATACCTTTTGTTTGTCTATTACGTTGAAAACTTATTGAGCTAGTGGGGATTTCAGGTACCAAATAATGCTGATCAGTTAGACATGCTAATTCTAACATAATTAGCTGGCAACTAAGAGATTTTGTTTCTTCATTTAAAAATAAAATAAAGTATTTATTTGATCATTGTATTTTTGGTAGTTGAGCATAGGGTGTTATTGATAGTTCGCTACTGATGATAGTTGACCCTTTATCTGAAAACCAACCACTTTCTGGGCGGGAAGTTTAGGAGCACAATGTATAATAAAAGATTAATTGATATTTTTTGTCGATAGTTGTTGTTGCTTCCCATATTTAATTGGTAATTTTAGGTGAAGTTGAGAGGTAGTTGGTTCATTTGGCGCATCAATGTGGCACAAAACTAGATGTTTTGAATGGAAGAATTGATGGAAGCTGTGGTGTGGAAGGGCATATGACACATTAACGTAGATTGTTTCACATTTATTAGGTGCAGTAATGTTGCCCGAAATTTGACATTTTAAGTAAAGGAATTGATGGAAGTTGTAGTTTAGAAGGGTATTCAGCACATTAATGTAGATAGTTGGACATATATTAGGTGCAGTAACATGGCCCCAAATTTAGTTGTTTAAGTGATAGGACGATAGTTGAATGGTTGTTTGGCACATTAATGTAGGATCAATGTAAAGGACAGTTGGACATTGATGTAGAAATTTAAAGGAGCCTGAAAATACTCATAGCAAATGATAGGATTACTACAAAACATAGTTGGGAATTCATTTGATGAATCGATGTGTCTTAAAATTGGTTGTTTAAATAGAATAAACAATTTTATTGTAGTTACTTGTTTAGATGGTGGGTCAAAGTTGACCATTGTTGATATATGGGATATTTGTTGAAGAGAAGTTTAAAAATTGTATTGGTAGTATTTATATTTTTACCCCAAACCAGATAGTTTTAGTGTATTATTAAAGGTTGATTTTCATGGATGTTAGAACTTAGAAACAAAATTTTTTAAGATAGAAAAACAAAACACACTCCAAATGAGGAAGATACATGAACATGAGGTGTAGAATTAAAACTAAGAAAGTGGGGTTGACTGTGCATACATTGAAATAGATTTTTTTTTTGTATTTAGATAAAGTTAAATATGATTAATAATATAGTGGAAGAAAGTGGTAGTGAAGGAGGGGTAATGTTGGAAGTAAGCCCAATATCTTTTAAGAATCCACAGATAGTTGAAAAGAATGTTTTTCAAATATTAGTAAATATGATGAAAGAGATGCGTGAAGATATAAATCAGAATCAGCAGATAATGAAACAAAAAATTAGTGAACATATGCCAGAAATGAGGGAAATGAGACAGGAATTAATGGGAAGAATGTATGTAGTTCAGGAAGCAGTAGAAATAATAAGGAAATATGTGGATGAAAAAAGGACTGAAATTTAGAATTAAAAGGAAATATGAAAGAACTAAAGGAGGACTTAAATAAGGAACAGGTAAATCAATTAAAAGTATAGAGTATGGAAGGAAGTAATGACAAAGAATTGGGAAAATTTGAAGTGAAAATAGAGGGTAAAGAGAATGTAAGGGTTGAATTAAAGGATATATTTAGTAACATGATGGAAAAGATAGAGCAGAAAGTAAAACAGATTGGACAGAAGTGTGATGATTTTAGTTTTGGTGTAAGGCAGGACATACAGATAGATAAGTTCATGGAAAAGAAGTTTAGTATTTTGGTGTTTAAGGTGGAAGTGGAAGAGAATCTGTTAAAACATTTAGAAAGTTTAAGCCATTTATTTTCATTTAAATGATTGGCAGAGGAAGATAAAGTTGCAGTAGTGAGTGGTTACTTACAAGGGACTGCATGTAATTGATGGTATACTGTGGGTGATAGGCTGCAAATTTTGCTGAGTATAGATGGGAGCATTTTGGAATGAGGCTAGCCAAGATGGGATTATGTATAAAATATCTCAGGAAAGATACTCCAGTACTCGGGAAAAAACTCATGCACAATTCTTTTATCGGCAGATAGCAAAGCTTAGGGCATTAACAGAATTTTCTTTGTCAGTGGGACAAATGATTAGGATATTGCAGAATAACTTTCCACGAGAAATATAGCATTTAATGTTAGGTAGGGATGAGTGTTCAATAGATGAAATGGCAGAAGTTTTAACACAAGTCGATTACACTCGGGAACCTTTAGATTGATATAGGAAATGGGGTGAGCAAATTAATTTATTGGATATGAATAAAGAGCCACCTGATCGATTATAGAATAGAATTATACTGGGATAAAAATTATAATGAATAAATAGTAATATATGTTTACAGTTAAACAAATGTTAAATAAATAAAACTAGATTGTTTATAGGTTTAAATTCTGGGAAAAGTAAAATGCTCAGAATGATATTTTAGTTTCAGAGGAGGGATGGAGATAATGTACTAAAGTACATTGATATTTAATTAATTTTATGATTCTCATGTTTTAAAATATAAAAATTTAAAATTGAGAGAAGAAAATGTAAAAACTAAAGAGCAGGGGGGGGGGATTTTTATTAAATAAAAATAAACTGTAAACACTTTTTTAAATAATAAGATTTTTTGTTGAAAAGAGGAAAAAAGTCTTGTAATAAAAAATGATTTTAATATTCTTTAAATGAATTTATAATAAAATAAATAAAGATATTTTGTATTATGTTATAATAAAATAATTAAATATGTGTGCTTGTGTCTATGTGATTTTTAATAAAAAAAAAAGCAAAAGCTGATTTATTTCACGAGACTAAGGACACTGTTGCTAATAAAGTTTTCCATTGTTTAAAACCGTGTAAATAGCTCAACATTTTATTATTCTGGGTCTTGCTTATTTCTTGAAATTATTTTTCAAAAAAAAAAGTTGCATTGTGAAAACCAATGTGGTATGCAGCCAACTGAAGCTGCTCTGTGCATTTAAGATCTGCAATTAGTTCGGAAAAGTGATGTTTAAATAGACTAAATGAACAGGGAGTGTGTGTACGCCAAACCAGCCATGAAAATTATACTATGTCACACGATCTACAGATGAGTTGTTTACCGGTCGTCAATGAGTTATAAAATAATTCCATTATGCTGTTTTCATCGTATTAAAAAAATCCTAGGTAATTATTTGACTTTGATATGTTAACATTCTTGATTTCTTCTTAAAATAAAAGATAGACTTTATTTAAAGAACTTTGAAATTTATGAATTAATCTTAAAAAAATAAACTTTAAACTTCAAAATATAATACTTGCAATAATAAAATAAGTAAAATCAGCTTCTATTATTAGATAATATTTTTGAAACAATTGCATACACCTATGTGTGATTTGATTTTTATTTAAAAAAAAAAAATTAAATATAATGTAACATGTATACTTTATTTAATAAAGTAATGTATTAAAATGCTTTATTTTAATCTTTAAAAAGAAAGTGTGTGTGTTTCATTATAAGATAAAACAATTAATTTATTTTAAATAAAAAAAAAAAATACTTAAATTATTTTTCTTAAAATATTTATATTTATTTTGGTATGTGTGGGTAGGTATAAATATTCATTTTTCTTAATAAAAATATGAGGGAAAAATCTAATTATTGATAAATAGTATTTCATAAAAGATTCGCTAAGTTAAAGATATAAATGTTTTGGCAGTTAGCATAATATTATTATTATGGTTTAAAGGATTGAAGTATTATTTTGAATGGTTCAGGAAATTATTTTAGTTTTTTAAAAAAATAGTAGTAGTTTTGAGGGGGCATTTAAGATACCTTTTGTTTGTCTATTAGTGGGTGGTTGGAAACCAATTGAGCTAGCAGGGATTTCAGGTACCAAATAATGCTGATCAGATAGACATGCTAATTCTAACGTAATTAGCTGGCGCCTAAGGATATTTATTTCTTCTTTTAAAAATAAAATAAAGTGTTTATTTGGTCGGTGTATTTTTGGTAGTCAAGCATTGGGTGTTACTGGTAGTTCTCTACTGATGATAGTTGACACTTTACCTGAAAACCAACCACTTTCTGGGAGGGAAGTTTAGGAGGAAAAAGTATAATGGAATATTAATTGATATATATATATATATATATATATATATATATATATATATATATATATCTTTATATATATATATATATATATATATATATATATAAAGATTTTGGGTAAAATTTGTTCTTAAAATTTAAGTTATACATTATACCATATTATGATTAAGTAGGCATTTATATTATGACTATATGCTATTTAAATATTAGTGATTTTTTTTTTATGAGCAGTGGTCTAGCATGCATGACAGATGTTCACTTATTATTACTATTGTTAGCATTAGTGATACTATGCTATATGATAATTTAATATTAGGTTATTTTAAAGGTTATTGCTATGTTCCATATTATGAAATTTATATTTTATAAAATAATGTATATTTATTGTTCTGCCTTAATTTCTTAAGGCTCCATTTTTATTCAGTCATATTTGGCAATTATTATTAGTTTATCTGTTTTATGCACCAATTTAGTATTATATTTAGCAAGTTGAGAACTAATTTTTCTCTAGTATACATGATAGATCTTATCTGACCATTATGCATTTCCAATGTAGTTGAATTTTAATCGTGCATTAAAAGTTTGTAGATTGAGATTTTCTCTCTCTTTGTTGTTGATATAACCTAATTATTCTATTAGGAGATAGAGGGTTACTCTTTCTGATAAAGTTGATGTTTTCCTTGAGTGATATTTTCTCATGATTATGTTCATAGTGTGTTGGTTCATTATTGTAATTATATATGTTTAAAGACAAAATCCTACCATATTTAGCCCTCAGGTAGTAGATGCATACTCTGGGTTCATGCCACCACAGATTTAGTACTTTAGTAGCTTTTTCTTTTGGAAATATCATTGTTATTATACATTTATCACTGTATATGGTGTTCTTGATATTTAGCATGCTGGTCCTTAATAAGTCTTGTTAATGAAGTATATGATCATCTTCAGGTACACTTTTCACTACCTGAGTGTAGGTTGAGGGTTTGATGTATAAACTGTTTTGCTGTGTTTGCCAGTAATAGATTAAATAAAACTGATAATGATTTATTCAAAATTTTAAAATGTATTATTAGCTTAATAAAGCAATGTACATCATAATCATCATTATTCAAAAGCAAGTCATCACTGGGTTGATAATATCTCAAGATTATTTGGCTTTATTTATTGTTGGGACAAATAACATGTATGTTTGAGTATATATGTGTAACCTTTGAAAATGATTTGAGGTTTCATTATAAAGTTCATGATTAAGGACCATAGAGATTATAAATAATGCATGGCTAGTAAAGCATTAATAATTGAATGACATACAAATAATAAATAATGCTTAGGTGGTAAAGCTATAGATTGTCAAATTATAATATTATTTAGGACATATGTTTTACACAAAGATATAACATATACCACAAATTTATTAACAGTTATGAAAATGATATTACTTGAACAGCACAGAATAATTATTGATAATGGTTGTGAAATAGGTATTTAATTTCAAGGGTAAACTTCTTATAATAATTTTAATTGGTCAAATGTGCTTGCCCACCTAAGTTCACCAAAAATCATGGATATTTAATTCAGTCATATAAAGTGTTAATCTAAGTAGATTTACAATTGGAAAGTATTCCTCATAAGGGATTACATAAGCATGTTATAAAAATTATTTTAAAATTTTTTGTAAGTCAATCCTATGGTATTTCATGTTTATAAAATGTGTTCATTGTTAACAAATATTATTTAGTTTCATCTGGTATAGTGTCTTTATAATGTTCTTTGTATTCACTGTCTTTATAATGTTCTTTGTATTCACTAAATCTGTATGCAGAAATCTAAACATTATGTATTTTATATCTCAATAATTAATTAAGGATGTACAATGTCACAATGTGTAAATGGGAATGATAAAATGCAAGACTTAGTTATATGTAGTAAAATGAGTATGCACTCTATACCAAGTAATCAGTAAATTAACATATGTAAATAATTAGGATAAGAAACATTATCTACTTCTACCATTCATGTAGTCTGATTAATCACCCACATTGTACTGTTAGATGCTGCACACACTACATGGTGATTACTGACCCTAGTCAACACCAAAAAAAAGGTAATGACATCTTCGCAAGACTGAAATTGCATGCAGAGTATCACAATAGTTGTCTATACAAATTGCTATATACTGATTAAATAGCAAAAGTCTGATCTATGGGGTATTGAAATCCTAATTTGAGAGAAGGTTTCATTTGGGATTGAATCAAATTTTATAAAGGAATCATCCTGTTAAAGTAATAAGATCCTATGTGCTTGTCACAATGTTTAATTTTTATTAGGTTTTTAATTATAAAGTCATCTTACTGAATGTGTCTAAAATTAAACATTATTTTGCAATGGGGGGTCCAAAATGCATGATTAATTAATAAAGATAATCTTATGATTAGTATTTATCTTGTTTTGAGGTGACTAGATAATAATTTACTGAAAATTATTAATTATAATCCTTCTGGATTTCCAAAAGCCAGAACATGAGCAAACTAGATCATCAAATTTTTTATTGTGAATCTGACAGAGGGGGCATATAGGATCAATCTTGTTAATGCCATGTCTATAGACCAGAAACCACTTAGTGCTTATGGAATTAAAGTTTATTTTAAAAGCAAAATCAAAGTATTTTGGCTCCATGGACCAGCAACTGAAGAGTGAGATGACTTTCTTGTTGGTTATCAAAAGTTCAGATCATATGGGGATAATTACCAGATTTATACATCTATGAGCCTCCCAAATGCTAATCTGGTTGTCAAATTTTTGTGATAACTATATAATTTTTGATTAATTCAACTGCTGAATCTATGAAATTACTATCCTTAGGAGGCAGTCAATCTGTGGGGGTAATTGGCTGGACTACCTGTGTATATCTGAACGTTGTGATCAGTACGGAGATGAAATTAAATGTCTTTTGGACAAAGATGGCTTGAATAGAGTTATATGATAAACCATTGTATTTCAAATGAATCTGCATTCTGTCAATAATTATTGCAGCAACTTTACTACCCCAAAACAGCTGGACTGCCAATGTATTTATTTTCTAATGAATATCTTGGTAATTTTAATGATGGGAAAGTAATAGTTTAACTTTGTCATGATCTTAATGTTAAGGAACATTGCCTTGACATGCAAGGAGAGGTAACCCTGGGTAGGCACTTGGTGAGTCTTTTCATGGAGTTAATGATATTATTATTGATATATTTAGCCTTTTGAGTATAAGATTTATATATTGCAAATCCCGATAACCTCTGAGGGTTGGCTGAAAAATTAGTTACGAGCTTTTGGCTTGAGCACATTTTCCATATGGTCAATTTATTGGGGTTAAAAGTGATACCATATTTTACTGTATAATTGTCCAATAATAAGAGTATCCAAAATAAGTATGTGGCTGAAAGGAGGAAGATAATAATATTATTTATATAGGCTATGTCATTTATAAATCTTGCCAATCTAGAACTAAAAATGCCAGGGAGTAGTTTGTCAATGGCCTTCAACAACAGATTCATATAGGTTATAGACTTAAGGGCCCTGGTAGAAGATCATTGTGGTATAGAGGTACTGGGTTGGAGAAAAGGTGATAATTTGTCATTCAGAAATAAAGCTATTTCTCTATTCATCATGAGATTGTCTATGATCTATATAAAATGGATAGAAATTTGATGCTGTTTTAGGGGGTTTCATAATATACTAATATTGACTTATTTAAAGGCTGCAATGATGTCAAGCTGAACTGCAATGACTGCTTGTTTTCTCTGTTGCTTGATGTAATACATTAGTATTTTTATCAGGATAATGGCTAGTGTTGGTGAAGAATGTTTCTTCACATATTGAAACAGTAAAACATTTTGTAGAGTTTTGTCTTCAATTATATCTTTGATAACATATTCTAGAATTTTAATAATGAGGGGGGGGGGCATGGAGACTGGAAAATGTTTTAGGGGTATGAGGATATTTATTTTTTAAGGAAGGAGACTGAAGCTATAAGGTATAGATGTGGATAGTTCTTTTCTTCTTTGCAAGGTGATTAGTCATTTGTGTAAAATGGGGATTGTAAAATAGCTCAAATGATCTAAAAAGAAACACGGGATTCCATGCAACCAGGATAAATTGTATCAATTATTGCTTGAAGTTTAGTTTTTAGAATGGCTTCTGTTATACCATGATCATTTTGAGATGCCAAATAATCCACAGCAGGAGAAGACATTTGAGGAAAACTTTGAAGTTTTTGTTAAAAAAAAATTATAAATTTCATTAATCATTGAATGCCAATGAAGGAATTGTGATCTATGTCAAAGATAGTGGGAGTCAGTGGAGATTTGATACCTCCCAGTACCCAGCAGAGATAACGACTTGTCCAGCAGTTTTGTTGATCAAGAAAGATCTTACAACATTTGAAAAACAGGCAATCCACAAGGCCTTTCTGTTTAGCTCTATATTGATGTTTAATAGAAGTGATGTTATCTATACAGCATAAAAGAGAAGTACAGGTTTTCATTCTGTAACTCAGCTCATCTAGATTTTTAAGGAGTCCTAGTGATTCCTTTCACTTGATTGTATGATGAGATATGATTGATTGGAAGATATCAATGAAAGCAAATCATGCCTCTTCAATGAGCCTGTTAAATATATCTATTTTCTTAAAATATATGTAAACCTTGAGTAGAATAGCTTCTGTGGTTGTGGATTGTTACATTCTGAGGGTGTTATTGTTAGGGGGAACAGTGTTGTTTGCTGTTTTAACCTGAACTAAAAGGGCAAGGTGAACCAAAAAAAATAGGTGCTCTAATTTGGCTAAAATTATAAAATGAATGTCCTGTGTATACAAAATAAGTCTATTAGTGTTTTGTATTTAATATTGTATGAAGAGTATGAATTTTTGGGAAGATGACCATAACCACTCATAACTGGCCTGTCTATCAAGTAAATATAGGTCTTATTACATTTTTTTTAAAATTGATATTGAAGTCACTGAAGATTAGTGTGAGCTTATTATTATTTACCATTATCCTGTTGATTATATCATCATAAACATATATTGAGTTAATAATGATATTTTGATATGTGACTACAATTGCAAGAATATTAGCATCAAAATGTAGAATTGAGAATGTATTATGAGGCAATATTATGTTGACAAGCATTTCAACTCCAAAAGCAGCATAAAGACCCACCAAGAAAGCAACATATCCAAGAGAATTGAAGCATTCTCTAATTATGGAAACCATATATTGATGAAATTTTGTCCCACTCATGAATAGTATGAATAAATTATTAATTTTAAACTATTGCTGTATGAGATAGACCCTATCCTAGAAATTGTTACCCCTTACATTAATTCCTATAAAGTTATATAACATTAACTGACATTTAAGATTTTATGTCTACCACAAAGAATAAAGAGTTGACAGGATATGATTTAAGTTCAAGTAGGGATGTTAATTCTAAATGGAATAGTTAAAGATCTCCAATTGTACTATCTGAGCTGTCACCTTGCACCGTGGATCCAATCGATTAAATGCTTTCTAAACTGTCATTTTCAATGGCTTGTAGCAGGTCTTTATCAAGATTTATTGGCATTTTGAGATTCAATATGTTACCATCCTTATCATAAAGTAGACCTTTCATACCAGGGCTTTTTTTCTATATATGGAAATAATGTTTTTATTTTTTTGTTTGGGTGTCAGACATTTATTTTTCTTTCCTTGCAATTTTTTATCATCAGAGCTCGATATGTGCATGATAGCTGACTTCCTTTTATTGTATTAGACTTATCAGGCAGAACATCCATTGGAATTTCTTCATCTGAGCTATAAATAGGCTGACCTGAGGTAGTGGGATCAATATTTATTTTGTTTGTTCTGGCTTTTGGTATTTCTGGTAGTAGAAACTTTGATCTGTGATTTACCTGTGGCTGCCTTCAGTGGCTTGTAGTTATTATTTGTTGGGGGTATTATATTATTCTTCTGATGATTTGAGAGATCTTATGAGGAAGCATTCTCCATCATTATTTGTTGTTGTGATTCCTATGTGTTATCATGAGACAATTGTTTTTTTTATATTGTGTGTTTGACTTTGTTTATTCTTTCTAAAACTTGACTCAGGGAAGTTCCTGCAGACTTGGTGGGGACTCTTTTTCTTTGACTTTATTTATGTGTACAGTCTGTACTGGGACTGATATTTGCTGGTGATTAATTTAGAGCTTCTTGTTATCAATAATATTCTCCGACTGTATTGTTAATATATGATTAAGTGATAAAGAGGGTGTTTGAGCAATGTTATGTGATGTTACAGTGATATTTTTTCTGCATTGTTATAGATGATCATTTTTAATTCCACAAATCGAGGACACTTTATATTGACAATCTCTTAACTTAGTATGTCCTCTCCAAGAAAAAAAATCCCATGGTCTCACTCTACGAAAAGATAGTATCGCAGGTGAGCCTTTGTGAAGAATCATTGTTCATATATCAGTAGGTGATATGTTTTGTTTAATTACTATTTGGAAAGAAGCAATATTAGATAGAATTTGAAATCCAACTGTTTCTACCAGAAGGTAGTATAACTTGCTGACTGCCAAAGGCTTTAAGAGATTCCTGGAGATGCTTTTGATAGAAATTCATGGGGCAGTTTTGATTACACCAGATAAAAAATTTGGTTTAGAAAGGTCTATATAACATAAATTTATCTTTCAATGTTCTGATGTTGTTTTTTATGACTTATTAATTAGATTTCTATATATAACTGCTAGTTATTTTATTTTTTCTATACTCTTAAAATAGTACATGCTTAAATTTTCTCAGTTGTTATAAAATCCATGAAGGTGGGATTGAATTATATTAAATAGTAAAAAAGGGATGGGTGTAAATCTTAATGTTTCTTTTACTAAGTAAAATCTTAACATATATTTTATTTAGGGAAATCTCTCTCTATATATATAACAGCATATAAATTATGGCATTCAAATGAGAGTCATTTATTTTAAAGCAGTAAATCATATTTCATGTCATTAGTGACATTCATTCATACTGCATTACTGACATTTGGCCTATCTTTGTGTATATATATATAGATCGGAAGAGCACACGTATATATATATATATATATATATATATATATATATATATATATATAATGTGTTTATGGTCTTCTAATCTGGGGGTTGTGACAAGTTTGAACCCATAGATTTTCTTATCAAGCTTTGTCCTGAGGATAGTGATCTACCCAGGACCATATAAAAAGGCCTCTGACAATGATCCCTAAGTCTGGCACATGCTATGCCTACCCACATATTTCGTATAAAAGGGCCTCTGGCTGTAATTCCCATAAGTTTGGCACACGCTATGCCTATCCTCTTTCTTGATACAAAAAGGCCTGCATGTCGGTGATGTCCACAGCATGCCTATCCACTTCATATTTTGTCCAGAAGCACAACTTTTTCTGGTATTTCTTGGTTATAATGTCAGCATCGAAACTTCTTCGTATATTTATTTATTTTTGCTTCATTACCCAGTTTTAATGCTCTAATATTAAAATTGCACTCTGCTTAAAATATATATAAATGCCAATTACTTCTAGTTTTATTAATTAAATTAACTTTATTAATTTATAATGTTATTTCAATCTTATTATACAGTCCCACTATCGTAATTTTCTTTCTGTATTTAAGAGTGTCTATATGCCTTGTGGAATATAAAGCATTCTTCTTACCAATGCTAATTAAAATAATTTTCATTAAGTATTTTATCATATAATCAAATATATTTTCAAATGTATTTTATGTATTCTCATGACCGTAATGGTGTGAAAATAGTTTATATTATGTCTGTAATGAATCTCAGAATGCTCCCTAAATAATGTTAGTCACCATGATTCAGAACCGTAATCCAAAGCGCTAATAGCAATATTATGTAATTCTTACTAATAATCGATTGGCATTTTAATATTGGATCCACCAATGATGTGTGTTTATGTATAGTATATGTTATTTAATTAATAAAGAGCATATGCAAAAAGCATGAATGACACTATGTAATCATCTACTGCTTGCTCATTCACACACATACTAAGGTTTGCAATCAATTTGTAAATGTATGTAAATAATTTGTCATTATATTAAACTAATTTTTATTATCCAACTTGTCTGAGTAGTTCAAATTTCTCTTTTCTACACTTCCAAAAGTACAGTCATGCTTATATATATATATATATATATATATATATATATATATATATATATATATATATATATATATATATATATATATATATATATATATATATATATATATATATATTAGATTAGCAATAGTTAATAGATGTCTCATTGTCTTCTTATGCTTTGCTAGTGGGCCAGATTAAAATTAGTTCTCATGTGCCATCACTATTATGTTATTCATTAAGTGTTAGATCTGGAGCTTAGAGAGTGGGTTGGAATTCAGCTTGGTCCTTGACCTAAATCTCGGGCTTGACTGGGTTTGAAGTACAGTTGTGATTTTCAGCTCATGTTAGATGGATAAACATGTTTTGACTGGTACACTATATATCAAACTTATCTTTTCATTCAACACATATTTGATCTCATTATTTCTATCCATTTTATAATCATATACTTATAAAAGTAAGCAACAAAAAGTATATGAAGAAATTTATATTTACTTTTATTGAAGCCAACATAAGAGAGAAATTGTTTAATCTGCTTGGCTCAATTTATAAAATTTTTTCATTGATGTAAAGGAAACAACAGCTACATCCTCTATTAATTCATTTGTCAATTTTATTCAGCATCTCATAATTAAAATTCTTAGTATACAGTAATAACAACAAATAATAAAAATAATTTTTTTATATATAACAAACATATGCATTTTTAAAATACAAATATTTTTTTTTCATTCCAATATAAATAAAGCAAGTAGGATTATATTTTTTCATATTACAGTAGATATATACTCTTTATACATATTTTTCAAATATAATCATATAAAAATAAAATAACAAACATACATGAGACATTAAACATTTAGATGGATTATTTGTAACCTATTATCAAAAAAAAAAAAGAAAGAATAATAATTTCATCAACACTATAAACTTTATTATTTACACATTCATTTTTAAAATGAATAAAGTGAATTCACAATTTTTGCAAACTACAATTAATAATAAACATTTTTCTTCAATATTATATATTGTCATAGCAACATAATCAAATATAGTCTAGGATAATATATTCATCGTTAAAATCAAGCAAAAAGACAGAAAAAATAATTGTCTATCATTCCACAACATATATATAAATTTTAACCTACCAGTTGCACTTGCACTTCCGGGAAATATAATATTAAGTAAAATAGGTCTATCTCAGTTAACGATTACGCTCCGTTAAATGCAAATAATTGATAAATAAAATACTCTGCATTAATATTAAAATTCTACTAGCTCAAATTAATAAAAATAATAATAAGGTTCAGTGTATAAAATAAATAAATAAATATTTATTAAAGTCATGAGACTTGGAAGTGAGATACAAGTGGCAAGAAAGAATACATTGAGCCAATATCCCACATGATACTACCTCAATGGTATAAGAACACTATCACCCCTAGTATTATCTCAAATAATAAATCTATAGTATTCTTATGACTTTAATAATAACTAATCATTAAGATTACACTAATAAATAAATCTTAATCTTTTTATGTAAAATAATTTAGATAAATAAATGTCAAGTTCATAAAACTACTTTAAGTTAATCAAAATTACTGTAGTAAAGCATGATAAGGGATTTAATATCATACTCAACCAAAACTAATTACTAACAATTATAATAAGTAATAATAATATTTTTCATTGTATGACTTAATCTTATATCTTTTTTTCTCCACTATAATTCTTATTCGCCATAATAATAATAAAAAAATACTATAACATAATCTTTTATCTTTCATATAATAACATAATAAAAATGTGGTAGCATTTTTATAATCTGACAAATATATGTGTGTGGCAACAGATAGCATTATAATTCGATGTACTATTATAATAATTAACTTATGACCATAAAGATAATGTAAATGTAATTTCTTAAATAAATAAATTCCAAGAAAATATTAGAATTCTTTTATAATACTTTATTTATTTCTGTGCAAAATGTTACGTCTTGGTTCAAATTCTCTGTGTTTCAACATGTTGTGTGATGTGGGATAGAAAACAATCTTAACACACAAATTTTGACAACAAGTTTAACAAAATTTTATTACAACAAATAAAATAAACATTAATCTATTTACAATATTTACAATGAGTACAGTAAGTCTTGCCCCATTATACATTTATTATTTATCTTGTTAACATATATGTGAGCAAGTGTATGAGTGTTATGAGATAGTGTGGAGAGTGGTGGGTCGTGTGAAAGTCTGTGCTCATATACCCTATATATTACATATATAAACACAGGTATATATTAAGCCTGTGTGTTTCAGTTATCTATTACTCTTCGTAAATTAATAAGATAAAACATAAATTTGAAAGTCTTCACTCCGACTTTAAAAATAATACAATTCTCTATTTCCATCTTTGTCAAATTTTATAATAAAGATACAATTACTTTACATTAATTCTAAAAAAAAAATTATCTCTTTACTAAATATTATTATAATCTGCTTCCTTCAAACATACATTGAAGCATAAAGCAGAAAACACAAAAATAACAATATCGAATATGGATCTTATTACAAAATATTTTCTCATTTGGCAATGTTATTAGTAATATGCACAAAAATATCCAATGTTGATTTATTAGTACAATATGTGGACATCATTATTAATCATATTATTATTATTATTATACCCAATATCTCCTACTTAATATTATTTTAATATGGAATAGTTGCAATTATAGATGTACTTCTTAATTAGTAAAATAAATACAAAATTGTAGCTATGCTTATCTTGTACTGTTTTGTTTTACTACATTATCTATCTTTAAAAAATATGCAATACTTATAAAATAAAAATAAAAATATTTGAAGTTATTTAAAATTTCAGAGCAACTTTGCTTCATTTATTCTATTCACCGAAATTTATTTTATTTCCAAAATAAATATAGACCATATTCTATGAATCTTTATAATTTAGTTCTGTTTGATTTTTAATTCCATTTTAAATTAACTGTATTCCTCCTCATAAGTAAATAAACCTATCTTATACATCCAATAACAGTCCTTAAATTCTAAATTATTTATCATTTCCTTTCAAAAATACAATGATGTGCTATGTAATTGCTTTGGAAAATCGTTTGAGCGAATAGATGGTAAGACATAGGGAAGAATCTAGAGTCTTACTCAATAGTACATATTAGATAAAACATCATGGCACAGTGCATAAATAAACTAGAGGGAATTACTTATTTGTATAATAACATCCACTACCAACAACGATGTCAAAGCTATTATTTCAGCTTTCTAAAACATCAATATTCAATATAAAATAAACACTGCCCACATATAAAATATACCAGCTACAGGGTTTTCTTAACTGTACCTGTATACTTAATAAGATTACAAAATTTTATTCTTATTCCCATAATAAATCCTACATTAATAACATCTCATTGGTTTCATGTTTTTAAAATTACTACCAAGTCACTATCTTATAAAATCTTCCTATAGATTTATCAAATCTACATCGATAAATGAGACTAGCTAACATAGTTAAAATAACAAATAAAATTCCATTGTAATTATAATGATCTCAACTAATCTACAAGAAAAAAAGTTACTTTACTTTCCTATCCAATATTCTTGAACAAAATACAAAATAATCATTTATCCATACTCTAAATATCTAAAATATTAAAGTCCTTTGTAAAAGAATCATATAATTATTCATCATCATGTTACATTATACTAGTAATATTAAATTAATGTATGCATATCCTTAGAATAAATAAATTCTAATCTTATATTTTTATTGTGTTGTATAAATGCATTCACGTATAAACAAACATTAATCCTTCAACATTAAATGATTTTTTAATAATCTGCAAAAGAAAAAATACATCAGAAAATATCAATATCTATAACTATTACCTAAGTGATATCAACCTGTCAAAACACTTATGATGTCTTCTTGCCCATCAATTAAAATAAACATTGCATAATATAATATAAATTCATACTATCACATGTAGAAATGTTAACTTATTTTAAAATTATCAAAATATTTATTAATAATAATAAGTCAGACGTCACATGACTTATATATATATATATATATATATATATATATAAGTCATGTGACGTCTGACATAGATATATATATATATATATATATATATATATATCTTGCACTTACAAAAATCCAAGATAAAAATGATTTGAATGCCTTCTTTTGTATAAGCATTTATCATAAATTTAAAAAAAAAGCTTATTTAGTTCTAATTAGCATGCTCTTAATTTTACAAAATGTTTATTATAAAACTATAATATCATTAGTTACTAAATTAATATTTATGTACCTATTCTACTAATTAAATAATATTACACTTAAAACTAAAGTTAATAACAAAAATGAACACATAATTACATTTATCTTCTATATTGAGACGGATGTTCTTTACAAAATAAAATGTTTTTATTTTCCTTGAGTTTTTTTTTTTAAAATTCTCTTGAGAAGCAATTAAAACCCTGATCTTTGTTGCTAAGTTTTCTTGTTCTAAGTGCTTGATGATGAAATAACAAAACAAAACAAAATTATGTTGGTGCACATGACTGAAGTTTTTAAAATAATTGATAAAAATAAAAATAAAGGTGACATCAAAAGATCTAGGAAGATTAACAAAATAATCATTTATCTGTTCTGGAAAATTATATAGAATAATAGTTCATAGTTTCTATTATCCAGAACAATGATTATTAAAATAATAATAAAAGTATAATATTGAAAAATAATATTTTGAAGCTTCTCTTCCTTAGGATCCTGTATCGGCTTGGGAATGTATTGTATACAATGACTTGACTTCGGATATCCGGATATGATTTTTGCACAATTTTTTAAAAATTATTTGCATAAATTCAATAATTACTTATCATAGTTCCTTCATCTATAGGTTTTATTTGTCAGGATAATTTATCATTTTTTTAATCCAAGTATGGTTATTTCCATTATTATTCAATTTATCAGTTTTTTAATAAATTATTGCAATGCATATAATATTATAAAAATTATAGATTTACTACATATGCTTTAAAATATATTCATTTAGCCATTATTTATCATAGTTTTTTTTAAACTTTTCATAAAGTTTTTTTTTCAAAAAGATACAATTTTTTACTTTCATAGCTATATTTTCCACATAAAATTTAAAAATGAGTTTTTCATATTATTCATAAATCTCTGATACGACTATCTCAATACTAGAAAATGCATTATAAATTTAAATTTCTGAGTATCTTTCCTGTTAAGCTTTCCATATAATGTCCAATATAAATCCCTAATTAATAAAATAGTTCTCCTTGTTAAAACCATCAATACTATATTAATAATTATAAATTTTACTTTTAAAATCTTTTTCAATAAGTATGTATCACTTGTTGGTACTTCCATATTTCAATGTGAAGATGAATTAAGTTTTGACAAGAATTCTGGTAAGGGAATTTAGCTTTTTTTTTTAAAGTGTCATAGCATCGGCCGGGACATGAACCCACAACCTGGGAAACTGCCTGCAAGTACAAGGCATTCACGCTGACCTCTTGACCACCAATGGAAGACCAGGAATTTAGCTTTTAACAACACATTCTTTAGATAAAACTTATTATAATTTATTTATAATACATTCTCATTAAATACTTAAAATTGGTATCCTTATCAGTTGCAAAATAATTATAAGAGAGCTATTAAAACACTGAATGTACTAATAAAACAAAAAAAATAATTAAAAACATGATGTTTTTAAAAAAAATATCTTACTACTTACATACATTGAACTAGCTGTGTAACAATATTTATACCCTAGAAATCACATAGATTTATTGGTGGATTTTGCTTTTCACTTGATACTTATTTTGCATATGACTTTGATATCACATGATTAAATTTAAAATATAAAATATAACTCATTATTATTTTAAAATATTACTTAAGATATTAATTTCAAATCAATGTTTGTACTTTATTAAAAAATTAACTAAGCACTTTTAAATGACTTTTAAAACAATATTTTATCAATTTATTCCACCTTTTATTTTTAATGTATCTATTTTATTTAAAACAAAATATTTAATTTTAACTAACTACAACCGTTTTATAATTCTATTTTAAACATTTTATGATAATTAACTTTAATATTTGCTCTTGTGATAGATAAATAAATATATTAAATTCTATAGTGTAATTTTTAAAGCAATTTTGAAACTTTGCTAACATAAATACTAGTAAGCATGTGTGCACGACTGTATTATACAGGTAACATGACTTATAACTGAGACAGACTGCATCAAAATTCTGTCTGAAAAATATTAAATGTTAATTGCAACAATTATTATATTAAATAAATAATATAATAATAAAATTTTTTGGAATAATAATTTTGAAAACATAGAATTAAAAATAAATTATCCTACCATAAAGATTACTTTTAAAACGTATAATATTAAATATAATTATTAGATATAATTTGTACTTTAAAATATAGTATTTATTTAATTATAAGTTTTAGCTATTAAAATTCAACTTTTAAAATATATTTTAAACATTTATTGCTACATTAATTATTATGGCAAGCTTTCCCAACAAATTATAAAATTTGGTTTATTTAAAATGTAAAATTTAAATTAAATTTATATAAAAAGACTTTACATTATTGCTGACTTTCTAAATTTTATTATGTAATGTAAGTTTATAATATCATTTGATTTAAGATTTAGAAATTAAAATTAGATTAATGGATAAGAATATATATATATATATATATATATATATATATATATATATATATATATATATATATATATATATATATATATATATATATATATATATATATATATATATATATATATATATATATATTAAAATACTGTATATAACAAAAATTCTGAAGGTATGAAAAATGTTAATAAAAATACATAAATATTGTATATACATAAATGTTAATGAATATGGAATAACACAAATATCAAATGATATATCTTTGATCAAGAGAGCAAAATAGGCAAAGTATTTTGAAAATATAAATAAAAAAACAAATAATATATACTCTAGAACGTCTTAACAGATTAACACGCCTAATGGGGAAGAAATGAAGTTATTTTTACATAAGTTAAGATAGTAATTAAATATTTTGTTTATAAAGATTACAATATAATTGAAGGTACTTATGTTTAGTTTACATATTATCATTTTCATCTTATATCTTTACAGTACTTTCAAATTTAGATTTACATTACTGTTAAGGGATAATCTGTTGCTTTCCTGAAGGGATATGATGATGGAATTTTAGTTGATTTTATATATTGTACTATTTTCACCATTTAATATAATATAAGGGACTCAAACTCATACTTTCACACAACCCTCAACTCTTCATGCCATCTCATATTGCTAACCCACCTGATAATACACATGTATAAAATATAAATAATCACCAATATACATATTTCATGCTAAACTAGCAATCATCAGTTAGTCCAGATTACTATCTTCCCACATATATACAATCAGTGCTCTGCATTATATTAAGATAGCCAATCTTCATACTTTAATGGACAGGCTTCAAACTACCCCAACTCACAACTCTTCACCCATCCATTTCAATGAAAATCTGATGATTGAACATGCAAAGCCCACATTAGTTCCAAGGTTGTCATTTTATCCATGTTGACAGTTTAGTGTCTGACACCTCATGTTGTACTGGAGAATAATCCATTTACATATATACACGAGGGATGGGCAGACCTTTAACATATTATGTTTTAAATATGTAAATTAATATACTGTACAGGCTAACACCCACATGCACATATATAGTGTAATATAAAGAACTTGAACTCAGACTTTTATACAATCCTCAACTATACATGTCATCTCATATTTCTGACATGCCTTATCATACACATGTTGAAAAGATAAATAATCCCAAATATTCATATTTCATGCTAAAGCAGCAGTCATAGTTGTTCCACATTTCTACCCTCACACATATGTACAATCAGTGCTCAGCTTTATATTAAGATAGCCAATCTTCATACTTTAATGAACAGGCTTCAAACTACTCCAAACCACAACTCTTCAGCCATCCATTTAATAGAAAATCTGATGATGGAATGTTCAAAGCTCACGTTAGTGCCAAGGTTGTCATCTTACCCATGTTGTCCATTTAGTCATTCTGACCCCCCGTCATGTTGTACTGGAGATTTAATATAGTATTGCATGTTATTAATAGCACTCTGATTAAACGATGGAAATAGTTAAATATATAAATACAAATAATCAGCATTATATATTTATAATATACAAATCAATATATATATATCAAAATACAGTACAATTTACATAAATTATATTATTTTTAGAAGTACTTTTGACTATATATTTTGTAGTCTTTATCAACTATATAACATTTAATAATCAAAACGAGAAAACTTTTAACAATACCCATAGTTCAATTCAGATTTCCCAAAATTCTGTTATCTTGACATTTGGTGACTGGCTTATTCATTAACATTTGACAATTTCTTGAAATCAACAAGCCACTTTTATTATATGTTTATTATGACAACATTCAATTTGAATAATTTTCATATTTTTAAAATCAAATTAAAATCCATATTGACAAGATTTATTATGATCAAATATAACAATTTATGAAGGTTTATTTAGATCTATTCCAGATTGTTTCTCTTTTTGAATTCTATTATATAAAAGCATATGCTCTTTTATCATCTTCTCAAATGTACACTTAGATTAATCGTGTATTGTAAGCCATATCCACATATCAATCTATGTATAATAGTATTTTGATTAAACTTTGAATTTTAAATTTTAGAGTTATTAAGTAATTCTCAACAAATTATATATATATATGATAAACAAAAATGCAAGTTAAAAAACTTGCTAACGCTTGTATTTATGTCCACAGATGGCGTCCTACCAAAAACACCTATCAAGCGTATATTTCGTTTACATAAACGTCAGAGTAGTTAGTATTCACTATCTCTAACTATAATTTCATTTTCAGATCATGATTTCAAGCTATATGCTATCGTCAGTGAAAGACAGGAATAAAGAAACTAGATCTAAATACAAACTCTGAGCGTTTATGAAACAATTTCTATTCAGCTTGCAAGCGTGAATTTTTTAGACACGTAATGTCTTCAAACTCAGCATAGCAAACCAGATAGCTATATGGGTCTGATCTCAGTTCAGCATCACCACATAGTAGAAGCCTCTGTAATCTATATCATTGCAAGAAAGACCTCAAAGGTACATTTATGATAAACATCTCGTTAGCAAGTTTTTTAACTTGCTAACGCTTGTATTTATGTCCACAGATGGCGTCCTACCAAAAACACCTATCAAGCGTATATTTCGTTTACATAAACGTCAGAGTAGTTAGTATTCACTATCTCTAACTATAATTCCACTTTCAGATCATGATTTCAAGCTATTTGCTATCGTCAGTGAAAGACAGGAATAAAGAAACTAGATCTAAATACAAACTCTGAGCATTTATGAAACAATTTCTATTAAGCTTGCAAGCGTGAATTTTTTAGACATGTAATGTCTTCAAACTCAGCATAGCAAACCAGATAGCTATATGGGTCTGATCTCAGTTCAGCATCACCACATAGTAGAAGCCTCTGCAATCTATATCATTGCAAGAAAGACCTCAAAGGTACATTTATGATAAACAAAAATGCAAGTTAAAAAACTTGCTAACGCTTGTATTTATGTCCACAGATGGCGTCCTACCAAAAACACCTATCAAGCGTATATTTCGTTTACATAAACGTCAGAGTAGTTAGTATTCACTATCTCTAACTATAATTCCACTTTCAGATCATGATTTCAAGCTATTTGCTATCGTCAGTGAAAGACAGGAATAAAGAAACTAGATCTAAATACAAACTCTGAGTGTTTATGAAACAATTTCTATTCAGCTTGCAAGCGTGAATTTTTTAGACACGTAATGTCTTCAAACTCAGCATAGCAAACCAGATAGCTATATGGGTCTGATCTCAGTTCAGCATCACCACATAGTAGAAGCCTCTGCAATCTATATCATTGCAAGAAAGACCTCAAAGGTACATTTATGATAAACAAAAATGCAAGTTAAAAAACTTGCTAACGCTTGTATTTATGTCCACAGATGGCGTCCTACCAAAAACACCTATCAAGCGTATATTTCATTTACATATACGTCAGAGTAGTTAGTATTCACTATCTCTAACTATAATTCCACTTTCAGATCATGATTTCAAGCTATTTGCTATCGTCAGTGAAAGACAGGAATAAAGAAACTAGATCTAAATACAAACTCTGAGCGTTTATGAAACAATTTCTATTCAGCTTGCAAGCGTGAATTTTTTAGACACGTAATGTCTTCAAACTCAGCATAGCAAACCAGATAGCTATATGGGTCTGATCTCAGTTCAGCATCACCACATAGTAGAAGCCTCTGCAATCTATATCATTGCAAGAAAGACCTCAAAGGTACATTTGTGATAAACAAAAATGCAAGTTAAAAAACTTGCTAACACTTGTATTTATGTCCACAGATGGCGTCCTACCAAAAACACCTATCAAGCGTATATTTCGTTTACATAAACGTCAGAGTAGTTAGTATTCACTATCTCTAACTATAATTCCACTTTCAGATCATGATTTCAAGCTATATGCTATCGTCAGTGAAAGACAGGAATAAAGAAACTAGATCTAAATACAAACTCTGAGCGTTTATGAAACAATTTCTATTCAGCTTGCAAGCGTGAATTTTTTAGACACGTAATGTCTTCAAACTCAGCATAGCAAACCAGATAGCTATATGGGTCTGATCTCAGTTCAGCATCACCACATAGTAGAAGCCTCTGTAATCTATATCATTGCAAGAAAGACCTCAAAGGTACATTTGTGATAAACAAAAATGCAAGTTAAAAAACTTGCTAACTCTTGTATTTATGTCCACAGATGGCGTCCTACCAAAAACACCTATCAAGCGTATATTTCGTTTACATAAACGTCAGAGTAGTTAGTATTCACTATCTCTAACTATAATTCCACTTTCAGATCATGATTTCAAGCTATTTGCTATCGTCAGTGAAAGACAGGAATAAAGAAACTAGATCTAAATACAAACTCTGAGCGTTTATGAAACAATTTCTATTCAGCTTGCAAGCGTGAATTTTTTAGACACGTAATGTCTTCAAACTCAGCATAGCAAACCAGATAGCTATATGGGTCTGATCTCAGTTCAGCATCACCACATAGTAGAAGCCTCTGCAATCTATATCATTGCAAGAAAGACCTCAAAGGTACATTTATGATAAACAAAAATGCAAGTTAAAAAACTTGCTAACGCTTGTATTTATGTCCACAGATGGCGTCCTACCAAAAACACCTATCAAGCGTATATTTCGTTTACATAAACGTCAGAGTAGTTAGTATTCACTATCTCTAACTATAATTCCACTTTCAGATCATGATTTCAAGCTATTTGCTATCGTCAGTGAAAGACAGGAATAAAGAAACTAGATCTAAATACAAACTCTGAGCGTTTATGAAACAATTTCTATTCAGCTTGCAAGCGTGAATTTTTTTAGACATGTAATGTCTTCAAACTCAGCATAGCAAACCAGATAGCTATATGGGTCTGATCTCAGTTCAGCATCACCACATAGTAGAAGCCTCTGCAATCTATATCATTGCAAGAAAGACCTCAAAGGTACATTTATGATAAACAAAAATGCAAGTTAAAAAACTTGCTAACGCTTGTATTTATGTCCACAGATGGCGTCCTACCAAAAACACCTATCAAGCGTATATTTCGTTTACATAAACGTCAGAGTAGTTAGTATTCACTATCTCTAACTATAATTCCACTTTCAGATCATGATTTCAAGCTATTTGCTATCGTCAGTGAAAGACAGGAATAAAGAAACTAGATCTAAATACAAACTCTGAGCGTTTATGAAACAATTTCTATTCAGCTTGCAAGCGTGAATTTTTTAGACATGTAATGTCTTCAAACTCAGCATAGCAAACCAGATAGCTATATGGGTCTGATCTCAGTTCAGCATCACCACATAGTAGAAGCCTCTGCAATCTATATCATTGCAAGAAAGACCTCAAAGGTACTGTCTTCAAACTCAGCATAGCAAACCAGATAGCTATATGGGTCTGATCTCAGTTCAGCATCACCACATAGTAGAAGCCTCTGCAATCTATATCATTGCAAGAAAGACCTCAAAGGTACCTTTGAGGTCTTTCTTGCAATGATATAGATTGCAGAGGCTTCTACTATGTGGTGATGCTGAACTGAGATCAGACCCATATAGCTATCTGGTTTGCTATGCTGAGTTTGAAGACATTACATGTCTAAAAAATTCACGCTTGCAAGCTGAATAGAAATTGTTTCATAAACGCTCAGAGTTTGTATTTAGATCTAGTTTCTTTATTCCTGTCTTTCACTGACGATAGCAAATAGCTTGAAATCATGATCTGAAAGTGGAATTATAGTTAGAGATAGTGAATACTAACTACTCTGACGTTTATGTAAACGAAATATACGCTTGATAGGTGTTTTTGGTAGGACGCCATCTGTGGACATAAATACAAGCGTTAGCAAGTTTTTTAACTTGCATTTTTGTTTATCATAAATGTACCTTTGAGGTCTTTCTTGCAATGATATAGATTGCAGAGGCTTCTACTATGTGGTGATGCTGAACTGAGATCAGACCCATATAGCTATCTGGTTTGCTATGCTGAGTTTGAAGACATTACGTGTCTAAAAAATTCACGCTTGCAAGCTGAATAGAAATTGTTTCATAAACGCTCAGAGTTTGTATTTAGATCTAGTTTCTTTATTCCTGTCTTTCACTGACGATAGCATATAGCTTGAAATCATGATCTGAAAGTGGAATTATAGTTAGAGATAGTGAATACTAATTACTCTGACGTTTATGTAAACGAAATATACGCTTGATAGGTGTTTTTGGTAGGACGCCATCTGTGGACATAAATACAAGCGTTAGCAAATTTTTTAACTTGCATTTTTGTTTATCATAAATGTACCTTTGAGGTCTTTCTTGCAATGATATAGATTGCAGAGGCTTCTACTATGTGGTGATGCTGAACTGAGATCAGACCCATATAGCTATCTCGTTTGCTATGCTGAGTTTGAAGACATTACGTGTCTAAAAAATTCAAGCTTGCAAGCTGAATAGAAATTGTTTCATAAACGCTCAGAATTTGTATTTAGATCTAGTTTCTTTATTCCTGTCTTTCACTGACGATAGCAAATAGCTTGAAATCATGATCTGAAAGTGGAATTATAGTTAGAGATAGTGAATACTAACTACTCTGACGTTTATGTAAATGAAATATACGCTTGATAGGTGTTTTTGGTAGGATGCCATCTGTGGACATAAATACAAGCGTTAGCAAGTTTTTTAACTTGCATTTTTGTTTATCATAAATGTACCTTTGAGGTCTTTCTTGCAATGATATAGATTGCAGAGGCTTCTACTATGTGGTGATGCTGAACTGAGATCAGACCCATATAGCTATCTGGTTTGCTAAGCTGAGTTTGAAGACATTACGTGTCTAAAAAATTCACGCTTGCAAGCTGAATAGAAATTGTTTCATAAACGCTCAGAGTTTGTATTTAGATCTAGTTTCTTTATTCCTGTCTTTCACTGACGATAGCAAATAGCTTGAAATCATGATCTGAAAGTGGAATTATAGTTAGAGATAGTGAATACTAACTACTCTGACGTTTATGTAAACGAAATATACGCTTGATAGGTGTTTTTGGTAGGACGCCATCTGTGGACATATATATATATATATATATAATCAGTGGTTGGTTTACATCTCTTATTTTTTGTAATTTATTTTTGAAAGTTGGAAGAGCAAAAATCAATTTTTCCTATGAGTTCTGTCATCATATATAATCATCTGATTTATGCTATGTAATACAGTTCTATCTAATAATTTTTATTTGACATTTTAATTAGAGAAACAGTAGTCAAAATATTAAACTGTGGCACCTGCCTTTGAAAAAGCAGAATATAAATCTGTATTGTATCTATTCTGTATATCTCTTAATTCTGCTCTTTTCTTATTACTTTTACATGTTTGACTGTTCTGTTGATTACTTATTTCCATATACCTTTAGTCATTTTCTATCTTTTTTTCAATTGTTTCAATCCATTTATTTTTTGATCTAATTGATGTGATTCAAATATAATCTGATCTATTATTTCAGCTTGTTATTGTATTATATATATATATATATATATATATATATATATATATATGATATGTGACTTGATATATATATATATATATATATATATATATATAATATCAAGTCACATTTCATATGATTTAACTTAAAAGCTTGTGTTTACAAATGTAAGACGAACTCTTAACAAGCATAAAGAAAACCCTCTAACTCAGATTGGTTTCTGCTATTGGTTTTCTCAGTGAGGTGCTAGGATATTCAATCGTTAGATTAAAAATACTAGAACAAGCCCAGAATTTTATCTAATGTATAACTATTAAGTAGAAAATCTAAAATTTTCAGTCATCCATATGTCTTCCAATCCAGCTATCTAACTTAAATAGCCATATGGGACTGAACCAAGTTCAGATCAACAATCTGTTAATAGCTTTAGCAATATAAAATCACCAAAGCCATCTTAGAAAAAAATAAAATTACAAAAAAAATCAAGTCAGATGTTGCATGACTTAATTTAAAACCTTGTGTTTACAAATGTTATATATGGAGCTCATAAATCTAACTTTTAACAAGCTTGATGAACACCCCCGACCTCAAAAAGTTTTGGAGATATGGAGTCAGCCTGTCTTAAACTCTTCTCAATGTTGATGTTCCTAGTAGTATTATGTAATCTAATTGTTGCTGTTGCATTTTTATATTTTTTTCTCTAAAATATGACAATATCATGGATCTATACCATAATGGTCCAATGTTTTAATCACTGAAGAAATGTTTATACATTAAAATGCCCTTTCATAATCTACAAATGAAAAGCATAATGGCATCTGATATTCATTTGTCCTTTCTATAACTTCTCCCAATATCTGAATGTGATTTACTGTACTAAAACCACTTTTAAATATATATTGTTCTTTTGACTGGTGGAAATTCAATGTTCTATGTAGACAAGTTTTAATCATCTTGGTAAAAATTGTGTATGAAAGTGATCAGGTCTCTAATTTCTAATATCTTTTTATCACCTTTTTTAAATATTAATATTAATCCTGCATTCTTCCAATCATCTGTTATATCTTTATCATTTAAACATTTGGTATATAATTTTGGTCATTTTTTTTCTACTTCTTCACATGCTTCTTTTAATATATCAATCATAATTCCAATATTATTATTATTGTTGTTGTTGTTGTTATTATTATTATTATTATTATTATTATTATTATTATTATTATTATTATTATTATTATTATTATTATTATTATTATTATTATTATTATTATTATTATTATTATTATTATTATTATTATTATTATTATTATTATTATTATTATTATTATTATTATTATTATTATTATTATTTAAAGAGGAATTTTATTCAGACTAAAAAAACAATGTTATATTAATACTTTCCATATCCGTGTGCTTACATTGGTGTTCATCAAGATTGTATGAACTGTGTCTAAATATATGCCTCATGAGTCTTTGCAAATGCACTGTACGTAAAAGCTTATTTTACAAAAATTACATGACATTAGCTAGGATTTGTTAGTTAAATGCTTTGATTTAAATTGTTTCTCAAAGTTGTATTACATTATAACTAATACATATGTATATGGTACATATTTTATTCACATATTGATTGATTTCAAATATTTGTTTTTTTAAGCCAGAATATTATCCTTCTTACAATGTTGTGTATGTTTTATTAACATGTATCAATTATTTTTTCATGATGTCCATTTACTTGCATTTTCATTTTGAATATAATAATACTAAACTTTATAGGTTTTGGTTTTGATATCTTAATTTGTTTATTCTATTTGAATTTGCTTCTGTTGCACCTTTGCATTTGTGTGGATTATTGTCAACCATTTTAAATTGCTTGATTTGAAAAAAATGGCAAAACACTGACATATTAAAGATTTGACCATTGTTTTGTAAAAGATCAAGTTTAGAGATGCAACTATTGTTTTTGTAAGAGACAAAATGGCTGCAAAAATATTGTGGGTGTTGTCCTTTATTTTCTCTGTTTTTTAATTGTGATAATATGTTGTGAAATGTTGAAATATGTCTCAATGTTTTATTGGCAAAGAAAATGTGCACACAAATGCATATAACATGAACATCACTGTTCAGACTGTAAAAATGGATTATATGAGATATTCACTGATAATTTCCTGAAGAGATATGTTTGGTTTCTGTATGTGTTAATTACTTCATACTGATTGTTATTTAATGCTGAGCAATTGCAAAATAGATATTTCTGTGATTCTTTTGCTCAGTGGCAAAGTATGCAAAAAGTCCATTTTGGTATACAATCATCTGTATCTGAGCAAATATGATGTTGATAAGTCATATACATTTACCCTAAAAGAAAAATCTAAAAATTTCTGTTTCATGGATCATTTTATGAAGTTTTTAAGCAGTTTTCAGGTGCTTATGGTCAGCATCTGGATGGAGGTGACTGGTGCATGGCCTATGTATACCATAACATAGATCTGCCAAAACTAATACTTTTAAATAAAAAATTGAATGTGTGTTGTTCAAATCTGGTTGATAATTGACAATAGGCAGTAATGTGATGGTGGAGTTTATTTGTGGGTATTACCATGATTAGAATTGGAAGTTATGAGAAATGTCAGTGAGTGGCAATTAAAAGTTTTACCATCATCTGTATTGAAAAATATCTGTGTTGTGTAGCTACAAACCATTGTATAAATTTGTCAGCTAAGACATCTTTCAGATATTGACACAGTTTTTCTATTCCATAGAAGTATCTCACAATATGAAGCAGATTTTTGATGTGAAGTCTTTAGAGAATTGTATTATTGGAGAATAGAAAATTATCTTGGTGATCACTAAATGGTTTAACATTTATACTTTGACACATATTGAGAGGTTTACTTTGAATAAAAAAGTAATGGCCAATATTTGCTTCATCTTTTAACTTGTTATGGGCTTAAACATTTCATTGTGTTTACCCTTATATAGAAGACAAAACCAAAAAAATATGATTTGCCTTGGAAAATTTGTGGGCATAGTTTACTGATGTAGAACCTTTAGGTAGCAGATTTATTCTGATTAATCTTAAAATGGTGTGTTGATTTGAAGTTAACACTGATATCTGCTTTCTGGAAAGGAGAAACACTATAATGTCATTCATATATGCAACACAGGGTATATTTTGTAATGTGCACATTATCTGGATGACTTTGATTTTCAGTTGGATTTTATGTAATAGTTAGTTGACATGAAATATTGATATCAATGAGCTAAGTGAAAAACCGTGGGAAATGAATTGTGTGGAGATTAATGATGAAGATCTTTTGCCATTAAAGTGTGGGCTGGATTTCATAGCTATTAGCAGGTTAATGAGAAGATACAGATGAGTTTGTGGCATTGTGATATCAGTCAACACATTAAGATATTAATAGTGACTGAGTTGAAAAAGACTTCTATGTAAGTTCAACTGCAACTGGTAAATACAATTTCTGATTTTGTACTGAGTTCATGACTACTTTAAAGATTATTGCAGCTTGTTCAGTAAATGACTGCTTGCTTGAAAACTGGTAGTGTGACATTTCTGGGAGGAGGTATGTGTGTATAATATTTTGAGCAACATTTTGATCGTGATTGCAAGTGATCCCATTGAAATGGGACAAAGCACAAAGATGGTTGATATGGAGGCTTGTTTTTGTTGAAGGAGACTATTGCAATTGAGTATAAACCAGGGATGTCATGCATTATCTGTGATATGTAATTTGCAAAGTCACAATGTTATTAAATAATGAAATGACTGAGATGCACAAAGAAAACTTTTGGGAATGCATGTGCTTTTGGGTGAGATACATTATGTATTGTGGCCAATTTAATGGCAAATTTTGTGATGATAATGATATATGTTAATGTTTTTTCCAAAAATATCAGAAGGGAGTTTGAATGTTTGGTGTGTTTGGAAAATATGTTTGAAATGATGAATTGGTATGAACATATTATTGCCTGCATGTATGACTTATTCAGCACTGTGTCATTGGGGCACAGGCAATGGGCAGCCCAGAGCTCAGGAAATGTATTTCCTTGTACACATATGCTGTTGGGTGAGGCAGATTGTACTTTTTATTGGTAAATATATTTTAATATTGTTACCAACACTGTTCAATGCTTTAGTAAGCCTACATAAAAGCAGTTGAATTAGTTTACATTGGCTTCAGCCTTGCAATATGTGAATGTGCCTTAGCAACCAATGTTAGTATTCTAGAGGAGGCTGCTTGTAATTTTATCTACATTCAATGATAAAATATTTTTGAATAACATATATCTTTGTCTGAGAATAAGATGCATATTTTTGATTTTCTAAAGCATTATATAAGTTTTTGAGAAAATAAATTTTGGTATAGCAGTTGGAAGAAGAATTATAATCATTTTACGATGTGTAAATAAAGTTGTCTGAATTTCCACCAGGCTAATCAACATGGTTTTTGCTGAATTATTAGAGAAAGAGTAAGCATTAATGTTTGGATGGTTAGATATTGTAACACATGTGAATAGAAACAGAAGTTAATTGTTGATTGTGAAGTGTATTTCTATTACTTCACAGAAAACCATCAGCATTATTAAGTGATATCGATATTTGATATAGCCACTTGGATATAAATCCTTGTTATATCGTATGGAAATTGCAAATTTGAATGATTGTATGTGTATGGAAATTGCAAATTTGAATGATTGTATGTGAACTAGAACCAAGTTACAAGTTTGTATTTAATATTTTTGGGATTTGAACTCAGACTTTCACATGACCCACTACTCTCAGTGCCATCTCATATTGCTGAACTACCTGGTCACACCATTGTTGAAAAGTTAAATAATCACTAATATACATATTTCATGCTAAACCAGCAATCATCAGTTGGTCTAGATTTTTATCCTCTCTCTCTCTCTCTCTCTCTCACACACACACACACACACACACACATATATATATATATATATATATATATATATATATATATATATATATATATATATATATATATATATATATAAGTGCTCAGCTTTATATTAAGATAACCAATCTTCATACTTTAATGGACAGGCTTCAAACTATTCCAACTCACAACTTTTAAGCCTTCCATTTCATTGAAAATTTGATGGTGGAACGTTCAAAGCCCTTATTATTGCCAAGGTTGTCATCCTACCCATGTTGACATATTAGTCATTCTGACCCCTCAATGTACAGGAGAATAATCCATTTATACGTACATATTCGAGGGATGGGCAGACCTTTTACACACTATTTATATAAATTAATACCTTGTACAGGCCTAAACATGCATTTATATATGCAATATTTGTAGGATTCAAACCCAGACTTTCACACAACCCACTACTCTCAGTACCATCTCATATTGCTGACCCACTTAATCACACACATGTTAAAAGAAAAATCATCACCACTATATGTATTTCATGCTAAACCAGCAATCATCAGATGGTCTAGATTACTATCCTCATATATTTATAATCAATGCTCAGCTTTATATTAAGATAACCATTCTTCATACTTTAATGGACAGGCTTCAAACTTTTCCAACTCACAACTCTTCAGCCTTCCATTTCAATGAAAATCTGATGGTGGAACGTTCAAAGCCCTTGTTAGTGCCAAGGCTGTCATCCAACCCATGTTGATGTATTAGTCATTTAGAACCCTCATGTACATGAAAATAATCCATTGATACATACATATTCAAGGGATGGGCAGACCTTTTACACACTATTTATATAAATTAATACATTGTACAGGCTTAAACCTGCATGTAATATTTGCAGGATTCGAACTCAGACTTCACACGACCCACTACTCTCAGTGCCATATCTTATTGCTGATGCACATGATCACACATTATCTTTTCAACATATATATTAGTTTCATGAAATCTCAGATATGCAGTTGTGTAAATGTTATCCATTGTTTCACCTGATGTATTTTTGTGATTGTGTCAAGTTCTCTAACATTGAATGATGTTATCCTTAACTTCATTATAGTAATTGGTTGCAGGTTACTTTTGCATAGTATTGCTGTAATATCTGTGATGATTGTGCATATGCTTTAGAGTTTGATGAGCATCTATCAATTATTTGATTACAGTCCAAATCCTTGGGTATGATGCCCTCTTCCAGTTGGTTATACATTTTTGTTACAGTACTATATCCATCTGTTTTTCTCATATCAATTGTTTATTTTTGTTCAGAAAGCCAGGTCATCTTTTGCTTTTTGTTGATGTTGTTTTTATGAGAAGGATGCATGGAATTGATGATTACATAATAGTTCCTACATGTGGAGTGTCTGTTTTGGTGTGTTATATGTGTCAATGGATATAACTGAGTCTGTTTTTGACTAGTGTTTTGATATATCAGATAAGATGTGTGTTTCATTTTGAGCAAATTGATCATAGATTGCATTTGTATTATTCAAATTATTTATTATAGAGTCAAGTATGCAAGTGTGTTATTTTGCATGACTGTATTCAGAAATTTTATTTGTAAAGGGATTGTTTTTTTTTTTTCATGTTGATTACTTGAGTTGCAAGAGGGATATGTAGATTGTTGCTCTCTTATATTGTAAATTGATGTGCTGCTTTTTTATTTTCTGAACTTGATGAGTTGGTTGTTAATACAATATTTATCCAGGTGGCCATGCTGTCCACATAAAATATCTTTGTGGTTTTAAGTCTTATATATAAACACAACATAGATTTCTGAACTGAAATATGTGTTGGTATAGATTCTGTATCAATATATTTGTATTTTAAAGTCAGAACTACTTTTATATATTGATATTGATGTTTCCATTGAAATGCTATGACTTTACTAAATAGCTCCATCATTCTTTGTGCAATTTTAATTAAAAGTCATAATTATTTCAATTATTGACATTGGTGTGTTTTGGAGATATATTGATGCAAATGCTATGACATTACCAAATAGATCCATCATTCTTTGAATATCCAGTGCCATGTAATAAAAGTATGTATTTAATTATTCCTGAAATATGATTTTTACAATCTTGGTCATCTAGGACAATCACATAACTGTTTAATGTTTTGATTTGGTCCTGAAATTGGTTCTCCTGACTAATATACAAAAACTCAATGCACAGATATCTGGGTTGGTCACAATTTGCAGAATTGCTTTCCATACTTCATGCTCAGTTATCATTTGGTATAAAAATGATCATGAAAAATGATACAGTGATATATTTGTGTCTGTGGCAGATATTACTAAATAATGAAGAGACAAACATATATATATATATATATATATATATATATATATATATATATATATATATATATATATATATATATATATATATATATATATATATATATCTTTTGGAATTGTGCTGTTAGAATACTCAGTGTCTGTTTCTTGTGCATTATCTGACCAGTGTGTGAAGGAGAAAGGGGCTGCTTGATTTTCTTGAATCTTTAATTCTAACTGTCTATGTCATTGGGATTTCTTTTTCCAAATCTTGGGACCATTTTATTGTTTATTATAGTTGGATTACATTTGATATTGATTGATTTCATGCTATCTTTTGTTACAGCTGCATAAGATTTAATGGGGGTTTAAATTTTGAAGCATTGTAGTAGCCATAACCCACTCAATCTTGTGATTACATTGTTTCTATTTTCTCTTGTTAACTTTTAAGTTTTTTTGATAAAATTCTCTAATTAGTTTATAATTTTTATTAAATATTATTCAAAATATTTATTTTTGTTTTCTCAATGTGTATAAATTATATTGTGAAGATTTTGACAGTTTTTTAGAGATTGAACCTCAGCAACTTTTGCTTGACTTACCAGCAGTATCATGCTTGCCGCCAATCTACTCCTACCTCTCCTACTACAACTATTATTATTATTATTATTATTATTATTATTATTATTATTATTATTATTATTATTATTATTATTATTATTATTATCATTATTATTATCATTATTATTATTATTATTATTATTATTATTATTATTATTATTATTATTATTATTATTATTATTACTATAGTTACTACTACTACTACTAATACTACTATTATTATTATTATTATTATTATTATTATTATTATTATTATTATTATTATTAAACCTATTACTATTACAACAAACTTAAATGTCAAATAAATGCTAATCATCTAAAGCAGGTCTGATTCATTTATAAAGTAGCATTAATTACATTTTTTTGCAATCTATGTATGGTTATATATATTCTCAAATAACACACTAGGCAAATATAAATGTATATTTGTGTAATGTTAATGTGGGTTGAAACATCATGATCGCTAAATTGGAGTAGCCATTTATATATTAATTAGACTCTTATCAACTATCATTAGGTAAATAATAGCCTATTATTTTCTGATGCCAATTTTGTAATGTAATTAATAAACTATTATTATCTTAGGTAATTGATTCAATTCAAACCATATTTTAGATTGTCAATTTCTGTAACAGTATAAAGATATTAAAATTATCATCTACTAACAAGTAAAAGTTTTAACACTATCAGATTCCAAATTTTGTAATAATATAAAATATGTAAAATGAAATAATTAAATTTTCTTATAACTCACTTGAAATGCCATATTGTACTAGCATGACATTTTCTATATACTAATAATCAAATAAATATAAGTTATGAAAGTTCAAATAAAGTTGATTATCAATTTATATTAGTTTAAATTAAATATATACATTTAATTAATAAGTGTTTAATAAAAGAACAGTTTAACTTTACTAATTATTTATTCATTATAATTAATAAAGTGTAACTAATAAAATGTTATAATAATACAGTAAACTTTAAAAATATGTACGTATTTATTTAATATTTTCATACTAATATTTAATATTATTTAGCGACTCTTGAAGCTTATATTAAAATATAGTATAGTAATTATACTATAACAATTTATTAATATAATAAACTTTATATAT